>JARLTB010000046.1:3797500-4397500 GCA_030141615.1 Unio pictorum
ATACAGAATTCGTGTTCTGCATACCATTGTTTAAAAGATTCTTTGCACAGTCCTTCTCTTGATCGGTCATTTTTGATAAACTGTATCTAATTTGTTCCTTACGAAACAGCTCCAAAGAAACGTTTCTCTAGCGTAACGATCCTATACTGTGAAAGACACGCTGCATCTGCAACAAAAGAGAGTAGGTTCAACAGAGATCACAACCGTTATATGTTCTGTGGAGATTTAACATAAGACAAGAAAACGGCACAATGGAATGAATGAAACGTGTATATGAAGACCTGTCCTACGCTGTTTACTGAACAATCTCATATGAAACAAGTCCAAACATTTGCAATACAACCCGCAAAAACGGGGTATTACAGAGTACACATTTACACTGCCTACACCGTTTATCTTCCAATACACACTAACAGGCAATGTGTTCTGTGTCAGCGTTGTTGGTATTAATTGATCACATGACCAGGCGGTGCGCCAATCGATCGTCTCCATACATGCAGTATAAAAATACAACCAGCAAAGACTAAGTGCTTAATGTTCCATGTCGTGAATGACAGGGGTCTTCAAAACTTTATGACTCTTGTTAAAATAAAGTAAATATTCATTTACTTCAAACTAAAGTGGACCGTACATAAAGTGCAATATAAATTTACCGCTCGTATAAATTAAACGGATTCTCTATTAGCGTCGGATCGAGTCTAGGGCTCGGCTAATGTGATATCTGAGAAAGCTGTCAATAGCTTCCCTTGGGTCGGTGCTTCGTACTTTGATGTGCCACGGATTCATCCCCTCCCAGTTTTAGTGGCTGACATGTACATGGCATATGTTGCCCTGAGAATGGCATTAAACCCAAAACAACAACAACAACAATAATCGGATTTTGATCCTGAAATGAAACGTCTTTTAAGAATGAGTCTCTCTCTCTCTCTCTCTCTCTCTCTCTCTCTCTCTCTCTCTCTCACACACACACACACACACGCGCGCGCTATCCACGAATTTATTTAGTTACTGCATATTGCTTTCATCCTCATCATCATAATCAATTTTTCCTTGTCAGTATACGAAGATGACGATGATATCGTTATGATACTGATGATGCTTAATAATAATAATAATAATAATAATAATAATAATAATAATAATAATATCATTGTTGTTGTTGTTGTTATTTTGTAGTCGTAGTTTCTATTAATATTCCTATCAGTCCATTTTATGTTTCTCATTCATATTGAATAACACCATACTATAGATTTAAATTTAAAATACGTCAGTATAAAATATTACTGTCTAAATTTCAAGATCTTTCCTATTTATCCTTTCTTTGTCACAACATTATCATGTTTACAAGCGTTAATAAAACAGTTGAAATCCTTGAAAATATTATGTGAGTGTAGCTGATTGGTTGCACATAGAAATTTACCGATAACAGTAATCTCTTGATGTCACGCGTGTGAATACAGTTGTATCTTATCCATGATAAACCGTAATTTCATATATCGTGTGATAGCTTCTCACCGTTTACATTTTATGAACAGCATTACGCGACGATAACATTACCTTTATTGCCGCACATAACTGACCGTCATTAAGTCAGTCGCCGTGACTCACAACTCCTAAGGTAATACACGTGTTGTTGGCTGAAAAGCTTCAAAGAGGCAATGTATTTTAATTTAAATAGTTTTTTCACGTTCTTTATATTTTGCATTTCACAAGTTTTGCTAGTTTCAAATGAGGTTCAGTTTTCTAAGTTGTATATCTACAGTGGCGTAAGGTAAATGGCGTCCGGGGCTACGATGAAGGCCCAAGTGGTTTTTGGCGCCCCAATACCTCTGGTGCCCGTGGTTTTGCCGCCCGAAGACATTTGGTGCCTGTGTCAACCGCTGCGTCCCCCACCCCATTTAGTGCACTACAGCATAGCTGTTCTGATAGGAACCCTACGTGATTATCATACTAGTTATGTTAAATTCATTATTTATTAGTTTAAAGCAGTGGTTCCCAAATTGTTTCGGGCCACATCCCCATGGTTATCCTCAGCGTCCCCGTACCTTACACCGTAGCAGGCATTAGCGCCACTCCCACCCCACCCCGGTAATACCACTGCCACAAGCGGGCGGTACCGTCCACTTTGGGAACCACTGGTTGAAAGGTAAGAAATAAATAAGTTAAATATTTGAAATTTATTATTGACGAAAGGAAATATTCCCTGTAATTTATTACTATCGTAAATATTGAATTACATACAAATGAAAAAATATATAAACGATGGTCTCTGAATTAACTGTTGGCATAAAGACAATCCGAATGATTATAACCGGCCATACGGATAAAGACAATTCAAATGACTATAACGGGACATATGGATAAAGAAAATGATTATAACCGGCCGTGTAAGAGGATGCTAACAGAGCAATGAAAATCATCAGATCAATGTATTCAGCGACATTGTCTCTTTAAAGGCACACCGGTTTAAATACCCAGTGGCATAGCCTTTTATACTACAACTCTACTCTGGGGGTACCGGAAACCGAATGGTCGAAGGCGCTCGACTTCACAGATTACTGACATCTCACTTCTGTCCACGTGGACTTGAGTTTCAGGCTCGACCATCGTCTGCACGTGAGAAAGCTTGCCAATAGCTTCCCGTGGGTCGGTGGTATTTCGCAGGGTTTTCATAACTCTTCCTATACCGAATATGCTGGTTGCCATGTATAGCCTAACATGTGGTGAATATTGGTCATTTAAACCATAACAACAACAATAACGACAGCATCATAGCCAGTCCCGGATTACCCATTAGGCTTTAGACTTTTATGGGCCCCATCAGGGGCCCCCAGGGACCCTCATGAGACCGTGACCGTGGGTCTGGGGCCCCAAAAGTTTGACTGCCTATGGGCCTCCACGGTGCTTAATCCGGCGCTGATCATAGCAACTCTAGCTTTGTGATCACTTTCGGTGGACTTTTTTTTATATTCTTATGAAAATGTATTTGGGGGGGGGGGGATATAATAGGGTAGAACTCTTTGCTCATAAGGATGGAGTCATTAACAACAAAAACTACTACTACTAATACTATTAAAGATGATACTACTACATTACCGTCTCGTCATTATCCACTAATAGTAGAATTAGAGGAAAAATTGTCTAATTGGTAATAAATTTAATTTTTTTACATATTGATTACAAAATTGAGAATAGTATCTCGCATAACCATTATATTTGGGTAAAGCATTACGTTCTCTTTTAGATCATTGTTTCACGTTGATTACACTGCTTTACGGGGGGGGAGGGGGGGCTGGAGGCTTTCTTTGCGATCGCCATTTCCCCTCCATCCCCACCCCGGCATCTTAGTAACATGCGTTCCTCCATTTCTACACCACAACTGCCTTATTGCTAGACTATTGACTGCCAGTTACATAAAATTATAATAAGTCGGAAACCATGTTGCCTAACATGAACCAATATTAATCACAAATATAAACTCGGGTCGGGAATTAGCTCGACTGAAAACGACAATGTATTCACTACTTTGTGATTGCGTAACCTCAAATGTTAGTGGACAATTCTGCAATATCCCATCATCGCCTTATACCAACAGAAATCCTAACGACAGACGTGCCCAAGCATGTAAATGAAACACATTTTGTTAAGAAGTAGTGGGTAGGACTGTAATGTACACAAATGTGTCTATTGTTATTTGGTTCAGTATAATGAGAACAAAAAAAAAAAAATATACTGATGTGATGCAATTTATTGATGTCGGTTAGATAAGTAGTTGATACCGTGCTTTTATTACGACCTTGTTTACCGTACAATAATGCATGGGCATTTCGATGTGCATGAATGCGTGACCGAAAAATATAATAACGTTATTCTGATGATTGATTATTGGTTAGTGCGTGACGAGATCACTAAGGAAATATACTAACGTCTTTGTGTTTTCACAGGAAGCTTTTAGAGGACAGACCACTGATATAGTTTAGGCCCGTGTCTCTAGGAGGGAGACAAAATTGGTTTATTTTCAGTTATGGACATGTTACCCTCTCCCTGGTAATCTGATGTATTTAGTCAAGTTTAATTCATATTTCGCCTTGTTTTATTTTATTTTTTATAACTCCTAAGTACTATTATGTCATAATCGTATATTTAAATGTCTTTTATCTGCGTTTATGAATAATCCGTCATTTTAATATTGTATGGTCACCTATTTATTTAAATTATTTTGACTTTTTAATTCATGTGCATAGATTATAGATAGTCTCTTTTAATTGATATGCATGGTTGATGTGTACAATAAGTTCGTAAATGCTACGTTACGTTTCATAAAATTAGATATTGTGTTTAGATTGCGTTAATTTAATATTGGTACATTGAGACCGTAATACTAAATTCCGTCTCTCCTGTCTCTTGTGATAAATATGTTCAGTCTTATTTTTACCTATGAAGTTTGTTTGTTTGATTAGGATTTTTAACGTAGCTTTAACAATTTTTCAGTCATATCGCTACGATGTCTGCTGTGAGGCAGTTTATAGTGATGTCTAGCACTGAGGCATCATGCCGCAGACATGTATCATGATGTCCCACCAAGTCACATTATCCTGACACCAGGCCGACCAGTCCTAACACTAACCTCTTAATGCTGAGCGTCAAGCGAGGCAGCTGTTAGTACCATTTTTGTAAGTCTTTGGTATGACTCGGCCGGGGATCGAACCCACGACCTCCCGCTTTCCGCGGCGAACGCTCTAACCACTAGGCCACCGGAGCGGTACCTATGAAGTTAACAAATTTCATTGCTCGACAGCTTTTGCGATAAATGCGCAACATGGTTTGCAGTCGACCTTCCGAAACAATCTGTATATAAACATTTGTATTTAAAGCGTGGCCATGATTACAAGAGACTTGGAACCACACAGAGAGATTGAAGCTTTTGCCAATGTTCACAGATGGGGCAATTTCAGTTGGCGTATTGATTGACAGGTACAGAAGTACCATTTCATTCTGACTATCGTACATGTCCATTGATTCGAGTACGCTTATCATTTTCTAGTTTTCGTAATTGTTTGGTAAAATAAAGCCACCGATAAACAATGCATGTCTAACGATAATAGCCATCTTGTGATATTTAACGCCATCAGACTTTCAATGCATATAAAAACAAAGAAAGAAAGAAAGAAAGAAAGAAAGAAAAAAAGAAAGAAAGAAAGAAAGAAAGAAAGAAAGAAAGAAAAAGAGAAAGAAAGAAAGAAATGGAAAAAAAGAAAGAAAAACTAATAAACTGATTGAGTATCTTACACTAAAATAAGCGTGATTGAATTCATTTTGTTTGCTGTTGTCTGCTTTTCTTCATTATGTTTGATGTTACCAAGCTTTTCGGTCGTGGCATGTTTACTTCAATAATTCACGTAATTGCTAAAATAGATCATTTAAGTCATGGTGACTATTTATATCTGACATACCGTTACAGCATTTTTTCTGTATACTTTTCTTGAATTTTGTAAATGAGTAAAAGAGAAATGGACGTGTGCACTTATCAACGGTCTTCATTGTCAAGCAATATCTGATTGAGAAACATAACTTCATTCTGTTCCTATGATTTTACAGGTAACTGACATCGCCAGTGACGTCACTAGGGTTGGTGTAACCCAGTGCGGTAACTCATGGTGTCACCCTCGTGGACCTCTTTCCTGCACAAAAATTATAAATTTATATTATAGATGATAAAGTCAATTTGGTGTCACCTCCGTTGATGGTGTCACTCGGTGCGGTTCGCATCCCCACCCCACCCCCAGTTGACGCCAGTGTATGTTTCCTCTGACTGTGTGGGTTCTAGTCTCGGGCTCGGTCAACGTGGCATTTGAGAAATCTTGCAAGGAGCTTCCTGTGGGTAGGTGAGTCTTGTCGGATTTTCCTGGGATCTTTGTCTATGATATGCAAGTACAGGTACCGCAAATAGCCTACCATATGCTGGAAAATTGCGTTAAGACCGCAACATCAACATCAATCTGGTCCACCCAATCAAGCGTTTATTCGCTTCATGATCACGCTTGTCTTATAACCTAATGGCTCGTCTGGAGCACTGCATGTGGTAGAAAATGTGGAGGCTAGAAGGTCAAACATTTGATTAATGATCTGTCATGACTGCCTAAGAAAGAACTATTTTTCCCTGCGCATGAATCAAAATTTAGATCAATAAAGGTCATACGTAAAAGCATGCAGATAAGAGTATTGTTTGTGTTATCAGGGCATGCGATGTTGCGAACCCTGCCCCAGGGTTAATACAGTGGAACTATCTTCTGTCTAACAAAAGATTTGTGAAATGCGTTATCAAGCCAAACCTTTCACAAGATGGGTATACAAATTATTGGAGTTTAATAAACTCGAGTGCAGAAAATAGAGATGAAAATTTAATGGTTGAATACCGTTGTTATTACCATATAAATTGCGTTACATTATTGATTAGTCATAAATATAGCCTATATTTTACACTGTTATCTTCATAATGTTCGAGGTTGTAAGCTTCGACACCGTCATCAATATGATATTTGTTGCCTTGACAACAAAGTCGCTATGTCATTGCAAACGTTGCATGAAGAAGAAAAAAACCACACACACACACACACACACACACACACACACACCAATCATCAGTGTCACCACACTCAGAGAGATCCTATACCATGGATAGCAAGAAGAAAATCATCGTCATCGTCACGGTTATCTTTTAAATATTTTGCCGTCGTCAGCGTCCTTCCTTCTCTACCAGCTCCAGATTCTCGCACTCATCCGTAATATTTACCATGGACATCATCAGCATCAGAGAGACCAGCAATTACAACATGACAAAATATAATTAATCACAGACGTTATCGTCGTTTTCGTTATCACGAGTGTCTTCGTTGCCATCATCAAGATGGTCATGACGACGACGATGATCATAATCATTCACTGTTCATTTCATGGCAGTACGTACAGTCTGGCAAACAACAATTTCAGTCGTCAAAAATACATAACTTCCGTTTCAAATTACAACGTAGATCTATCAATAGCAAAAAAATAGCATTTTAGGTGTAATAAGATTATTATAGCTGAAACAATTAGCACACACACACACACATAAATATATATATATATATATATATATATATATATAGTCACAAGGGTAATTTGAAAAGTGACACTTGAATCCGAAATTAAAATCGTGAATGCAATTACCATGTAGGTCATTGTTTCGCACATGACAATAGCTTGACGTTATGTGCCTGGATCGATTGTTTCAAGTGCCCTAAAACACCGATTGATATAAGACTCAACGTGAATGAAGTTAAAGCTATTATCTTTAAGACAAATTAGAACTACTTATAATGTAGGATATAAATCCTATTGGCTGAAGTGTTTTGTTTCCTTTTTCCTTGTATCGTAAGTACACTAAGCATATTAGAGTTTTTAAAATTCATTGAATGACGACGTAGTTGGACAAAGATTGCTATGCGTATATATATTCATATATATTTGCATATATATGTATTCATATATGTAGACAAATATATATATATATATATATTCCTCTATATGTATACATATATATATATATTCCTCTATATGTATGTATATATTCTCTCTCTCTCTATGTATATATATATCTTATTTCCCCATGTGTTGTCAAAGTAGATACATATATATATTCATATATATATATATATATATATATATATATATATATATATATATATATATATATATATATATATATATATATATATGCGTATATATTCATATATATTTGCATATATATGTATTCATATATGTAGACAAATATATATATATATATATATATATATATAAATATATATATATATATTCCTCTATATCTATACATATATATATATTCCTCTATATGTATGTATATATTCTCTCTCTCTCTATGTATATATATATCTTATTTCCCCATATGCTGTCAAAGTAGATACATATATATATATATATATATATATATATATATATATATATATATATATATATATATATATATATATATATATATTCATATATACATAGATATATATATATATATGTATGTATATATTCATATATATATGTATGTATGCGTATATATATTCATATATATTTGCATATATATGTATTCATATATGCAGACAAATATATATATATATATATATATATATATATATATATATATATATATATATATATATATATATATATATATATATATATATATATATATATATATTCCTCTATATGTATACATATATATTCCTCTATATGTATATATTTTCTCTCTCTCTCTCTCTCTCTCGCTCTCTCTCTCTCTCTCTCTCTCTCTCTCTCTCTCTCTCTCTCTCTCTCTCTCTATATATATATATATATATATATATATATATATATATATATATATATATATGGTCTCTGCTAACCATGGTTGTGCCATTTTTGCTCCCCAAAATTTTGGGAACAGGTCAATTATATTTTTAATTGTGAAGAGCATGCAAAGGGAGGTTATAAATCAGGGGAGATAACAAACCTTATTGAACAGGGCTTGAGGAAGTCATTTGAATTAAAAATATCTGTGTTGATTTTCAGTAAACAAAATTTGCTTTATGTGACGATACTATTACAAAAACATTATAAACAGTTTTTTTTAAACAACGTAAAAAGACAAACTACACAATAAAGGAGTGATGTAATGACCATAAAAGAATGAAAAGCTCAGATAATCGATCAGATATGTACTTAACATTGGAAGCTCAAAGATTTAGATGTTAAACATATTTTATTTATTTAAAATGACATGATACTAGAATCAAGGATGCGAAAGACTCTTTTAAACCCCATATGCTTCAATTATTAGTATGCATATGAAAGAAAACGAAACATTCTGTGTGAACATTAAGTTTTAGTGACTTTCATCTCCTGCAGTTTGGACAAAATAGTAGGTTCTTTTGTTGATTATATTTCCGTCGCTTTCTCCTGTTTCATTCGGTAATTGATGAATTTAGTTTGCCCATATTTTTACAAAATGTTTCGTTATTTCGCGGTAATTACCTTTTTCTTGATTTCGAAAAAAATTAACAGAGGACTGTAAGTTAAAGAAACGAAAGTTGTTTATCACAACAATGCAATCCGTAATAGAGCTGTACATAACGTACTGTCTCTCGGTGGTTGTAGACAGATGTACCTTTTTCTTGTAAATCTGTTCCGCTTACGTTAAAGAAAAACGTAAAATATCGGAAACCTATTGGTAACATTTATTATAAACATAAGTGTTAAATATAGAGACTTGTTTGCAAAATGATTTCAATTACTTTTCATTTTAATGTAATGGTTGTCGTGAACTTGTTCATAGTTTGGTGCTCCCATTATTATTTTTAACTATTACAGAAGACCCACCCTGGCTCGTGTTTGTTAGAAATTGAAGTAGTGATAGAGAGGTGTAACGTTCCGAGCCTCCAGTCAGCGATACCGACAGCTAAATTACTGAATACACAACAGGTGAAATTCAAATAAACAACAAGTTAATACCATTCAATAACAGATAGTCATTTCTCAAATGAAATTCAATATTCAAACCGCTATCACTCGTCTTTCACTCGACCAAGTGACGGTCTATTTCATGATCTAAGTGTGATTTTCCTCCTGTCCTGTAATCCTACGCATCTGTATTATTCTTTCTCTTGACTGGTGCTATAGTTTCCTTCCAGTCCATCTAAATTCTGCCTCGTTCTCTCCAGGTTACTACGAAGTAACCAAATGGCGAATTACAATATTAATTATTTATATAAACATTGCTCATATCTCAAACTTTGCACGTAGATCAAACACTATAAATAAATCAAGCACTAAAAAGGAATCGAACCCTACAAATGGTAATTCTACGCACTAACGATTCTAGTAATGAAGTATGCATACTGCACATAATTAAAGTATACTTATTTTGCCGTAATAGATTACAACAATCGAGCAAAATAAGTCACTGCCCTGTCCGAAGCTCTTTTTTAATTAGCAGAATAACAAAGGTTCCCGCCAATTTTGAATGACGTCTGAGTAGCTTATAACTTCACGCAAGATGGTTTAGCGACTACTGCGGTTAGATTGCAAGATACTAGATTTAAGCTTGCGATTCCAATGGTGGCCACGCCTTGCTCAATTCCGAGTGTCTGTCGATTCACCCATGGTATACATATTTAGCAGACAGTGTACCCTCTCCGCCAGTCTGTCATGGGTGGGTTTACGATCCGCACTTGATGTGTTCCATTGAAGAGAACACAAACAATTCATCGCTTACCTGTAAATCGCGCTCCGACCCAAAATAAGGCGCCAGTAACGAGTTCCTATGACCATGTTATACACACTGGCTTTGACACATCATTGTTCGCAAGGCTGACACTCTTAGCATTTATTTGGCGATGGGGCCTAGTATATGCATGTTGCAATCTGGTTATTGTTCCTTACTTACTACGTGACACCTATATTTTCATGTTTCCCTACATTTTCACATGTAAAATTGCAAGGTTTCCATTTGATACCTTGCGACGCCTGATTGTGTGTGCTCACAAAATTGAGCAACAAAAATGAGTTATTTGTGAGCTAGAAGAAGTAAAAAGTTGTCTAACATGGAAATTAACCTATATAAAGGAATCGGAAAAGGCGCCGTTCATGTCTCTATGAAGTTATTACCTCTCATCCGCCTTAATATAGTATACAACATATGATCACTCTCCGTTAAGCAGTTATGAATGAGTTCCCGTTAACAGACGGACGAAAGAAGTGAAATACCGGAACTATAACAAAATATCTGCACAAGTCTAATTAAACATAATCTATTAAAAGTATTACGATTACCATTGCATTTGATTTATGATGGAGTTTTTCGTATGTTCTCCCCCTACCTCAGCGCCCCATCTCTCAGATACACACTTTCATATACCTACAAAACATAAAATATATAAGAAAATTATGAACAGAGACAAATTGATAAGACCGATTCATTATGAATTCTTTCAGCTATGTATTGGAAACTTGCAATTTACATTATTTCCCGAGAAACAGCTCGCATTCATTGTCGATTCCCGTCCATGACATTGTCCTTCAGCTGAAGATGTGTTAGGATACATTTGTACAGTGTGTGACTGCAACAAGGCCAAAGACGCGTATATTAAAAACACGCACACATACTTGATGTAATGATTTGTATCTTGCCATCAAGGTCTGATGGATGCATAGGTTTCTTGTAACATGAACTGCCTTTGCTTCCTAACGGTGAAATAAGATATACTAAGCATGTACATAATGCAAAAGGGTGCATAGGGAACATACGGAACTGAAAAAAAAACGGTAACTAGGGCTAATATCGAGAATGACAATGACTTTGACCCTAAGATGAAGCGTGTCTCGGCATGATTTTATTTGCTGCGTAGTTATTTGTATTGAGCAATAAACACAACGTCAACCTAAACTTTGTCCCAAATCTTCGTGATCAAAAATGTATGTACGTATGTCTAAATAATATATTTACTGTGCTTTACAATGAAAGTATGAACATAACCTAGCTAGAGTGTATAAATAAATGAAAATCCTTAAACAACGTCATAACAATAATGTGGACGCCCCGCAGACGCTAACATGGGTTCCACAAAAATTCGTCTGACAGCAATATCCTTGACGTAAAGTGTATATTATTCATTCATATCTTATGTTAAGGTATCTCTCTGAATAAAACAATCTAGTTAAAAGATCTCCACTGCCAACATGAAGATCTGACAGTTTCCGCTAAGAGGTCATGTTCTGGTGACCTTTCCTTTAACCAATGAAAATGAAGCTTTCAGAAATTTAAAGCAAATCGTTCGGCACACATGACGGCTCTTTAACTATACTGATCAGTCTCCCAAACGCAAAAATGTAAGACTTTAACTGATTGACTGATAAAATTAGAGATAATGGTAATAACATAGGTAATCATAACATGAAATTACTAGATTGATGTCACATTTTCAAGTAAGACAGTGAAAATCTGATTTTAATCAGGCTGTCTGATAAAGTACCATATAAAGGACACACTGAGACGCCTAAGATCGATGCTTTTATTTGGACTTTGTCTATGTAGACGTAAGTTTAGCGTTGGGAGGTGGGCGTGAAGATTCACGCCATTTGTGGCACCGGATGGACATGAGGGCGAGCATCAAAATCGTCCAAGACGAGCGGATCAGGCAAGTAATGTTCATCTGCAGTATTTGAATCGGTACGATACGATTTATCAAAGTAAATATTAAAAGAAATCAACAATGATGATAAGCATGTTTAAACTTTTTAATGTACGCAATCGATCAAATAAGGCAATGATAGAAGGCTAACAAAACAGTTATAGTAAAACGTGTCTCTTTAACTTAACAGCTTGAGCAATATGCGTGGCCACGAGGAGACAGTATTACTGTACAAAGGTATTTATACCGAGGCACGTAACAGAAGACATAACCTGCTTTGTATGTTAATTACAGGGATTGAATCCATACTATATGGTAGACTAAGACTGTTCTGCATTTACAACAAAAAATAAAAATGCATTCCTAGGCAAATAGCTTCAAATCGAGCTCGATATGTCCTTTGTACAGCGTGCACGAGAAATCGATTGTTATGATATTTATTTCATTTTTGTCGATTACACATACATTAGAGATGAGTGGGTACGACACATAACAATTACCCCCAGCACCATCATAGAAAAGGAAGAAAGCTGAAAGCTATCGAATTCGGATGCAGATTACAAACCTTTCCAGCCAGATTGCTTATGAATGGTCGAGTGATCCCCGACAATTCATTGCTTGTTTAGAATAAGGTGTTAGGAATGACGAGGGTTATCATGTAACAAAGACTTACAAGTCACTATCTGGACCCGTGGCCACCTGTGAGGAGATTTCTTCATTTCTCATGAGAATGTCAAAACATGCTAAGCCAATCAATGAAGGAGCCAGTAAATTGCTCTCGCCATTATGTCCAAACATGACCTTTCACCCTGTTTCATACTAGCCAATCAAAGTTTCCCTCCAAGCACAGTCACTTTTCGATCCATTAACCGGGCATGTTCATTGATACATTTGAGAGTGTGACTTTGTGTTGCTGATACAATGCACAAGCAGCTATATGGAGTCAGTAGTGAGAGGTGAGTATTGGGGTGAGGATCAGTGATTCCTTCCACCCGAGGAATTTAAATGTACTGCCACTCCCCAGTAACCCATACACCCCCGAAAACGATGACATACTACCAGATAACTCGAACACCTCTCTACAAAGGCAAGGGCGACACATCTACGGTTGCATCAACTTTCGTGACGTCTCTCTGCGGATATATATGTCATGAGCAGACTTCTTAACTTTTCAAATCGAATCTACCCCGAATCACAATGCGAATTCCGAGGAGGAAGGTTCCTTACTGACGTGAATGTTTTCACTAAAACAATGGCAAAAGAAGAACAGGGAATAGAAAAGGCCACTCCACATAGCATTCATTGACCTCAAGTGTCGACAAATAGAGTAACAATAACAAAGGAAATCCTGCTAAACTGAGAACAGGGCACGTGAGGGGAATTACGCAACTCGAAATTAAAACAGAAGTTTCATAAAAATTATGAACACGCAAATTTTACATTTTAATTTTTTGAGTGTCCCAAAAATAATAATTTATATTATTAAATGTGGATGGGGGTGACGTGATATAATTGTGTTTTTGTTCATTCTTGCTGTTGCGTGTCTCTTGTTTTATGTAGGTCTTTCTTTGATATTTGTAATGAAAATCGTGATATTAATCGAAAAGAGCGTAGGATGTTACTGTAATGGAATGTGTGAATGAATTGACCTTACGCCAGCTAATTGATTGCTCCGCCTCCCAATCTCGTGACATGACAACCTGTTAACCTCCGACAAACATGCAGTATTTGCTACATAAATATGTTTCAATTTCAGTGATATGTTTATTAAAAATGATTTGTATTATTCTTAAAAACGTAACATTACACAGTTACATAAACTATACTGCAACAGACTATATTTATATCAGTTGTTCAAGTTCGTACAGTAATAACCTAAGTGTTTATTTCAGTAAATATTACAAATCAATTTCAAAGCTGCTCGAGAACTTAATCATGAAAACTGAAATTTGCTGCAAAAGAATGCTAATGTATTTAGCAAAGAATATTATCCCTTTTAATTTTAACTGGCTCGTGTGTATGCTGCCTTGGAAGTAAATTAATTAAAAATGAATAACAAAATCCGTAATAATTACTGTTTCGAAGTATACTGTTGTTCATAATTTTAAAATTCTATTGTGTTTATCAGACTGAAGTTTGATCATTGATGTCGGTTATATGAATATATGCTTAATAAGTCAGACGATGTTTATCTGAAACAATTGTGATGGTATTTCCTTTCATTACATGTCCATATTCCCACCCCTCCTTCAGCCACATGAGAAAGTAAAGAGTTACTCAAGTATCTGAAAGATCAATAAGATAAATTATTATTTTTGAGACACTCAAAATATAAAATGTAATTGTTTTTTAAACTTTAAAATAATACAGTCTGGTATTCAGTCCATCCTATTGTTACGTGCTTAGGCTCGAATAAGCAGCAACACAGAAAGAGTGAAAACTAACAAGCTTGTATAACTTTAACAATGAATTTATTAAGTACAATTATTTAAATAAAACAATTGAACTTACAGTTTTAGAGAATCAAATCCAACAAATTTAGAATTCACAAAATAATCCACTAATGGAGTTGCAAGTCCTAATAAATAAATGTTCTAATAGTTCCAGGTTCGAATCTTGACGATGTAATAATCCAAAATGGCTGACAATGTCATGTGGTACAGTTCTTGTTTTTAAATCATCCAGATGAAATTATGAAACATATGTCCTTTTCCAGATAAATAGAATAATTCTTCTTTTCCAACGAATTGACACAAGTCCAGAATAATATTAACACTCAAACATAAATACACAACCAATAACTTACAGCCCAAAACTTCTACTACTGTCAGCTTCTAAAATACAGCTATATATATTGTTTTTCTGAAGTAAACAAGTGATCATGCTCTTTTCTAGAAATTGATAGAAGGTCATGGAAGGTCACAGAAAGAGACTACCTTACTAAAAATAACATACTCTAGATTTTTCTTACCCCTAAGAACTAAAAATAGAATGTTGTCCCTAAAATTAACCAATGAAATTGAAGACATGTTTACAATGTCCAAAGCAAGGTCAGGAACTAGACCACTGTAAGCCAAGGTCAAAACTTGTTTACAATCTAAGTCAGCCTATTTACAGAAAGTGATTAAGCTGAACTTTCTAGAACAATTTCCCAATTAATGAATATTAAATCCTAAATAATAAATTTGGGTTTAACAATTAAAAAATAAATAAATCCAATAGCCGTAACACCTTCCCCCATATAATAAAAAGAAAGGTTTATATGATAAAACTTTCTTTTTATCACAAACCAATTTACATCTGAAATTAAAAATTACACAATATAATGAATTATACACGGGAAAGAGTGTTTACAATTATTTTATCAAGAAATAGCCTCAACCTTTTAACTTGTCCATGTCCCACTAAATGTCCTAAAAAAAAAACACTCTAGCAAAGCAGAACTCACTTTTAAATAAATTAACAGTCAGACACGTATTAGTGAGTCTGTCAAAGAATTTTCTAATTGTTACTAGATGTTCTCTCCAGGTGTCGTTGTAGATGATGACGTCACAAATCTCTAGACCAGAGATAATCATTTTTGTGAGACGTTGAAATGAACTTTCTTTATATTGATAGAGTCCTTTTGGAGTCGCAATGTTGAGTTTTCCTTTGCTCTTTCCGTAGTGGAATCTGCCAAAATCCTTTCAGAAGGTCAGAATTTGGTGACGTACTTGGCATTCCCAATTTTATCAATAGAATAGTCACTTCTTGTTAATGGGAATGAATCTGTTTTTGTCACTCTGTTCACCTTCCTTTAATCAGTACACATACGGAGAGTTTTATCTGGTTTAGGAACAAATATGCATAGTGAACTCCAATCACTTTTACTGGGCTTGATAAAATCATTCTCCAGCAAATATTGAATTTCCTTTTTCAAATATTCCTGTTTGAGTGGACTCGTCCTGCATGGATGCTGTTTAAAATTTTCAATTTCAACGTCATGAAAATTTTGTTTGTCCTTGTAAGAATATCTGGACATAAGTGCTCATATAATAATAACTTTCAGTTCATTTCTTTCTTGCACTTGCAAATGTGAAAGTTTCTGGTCTAGATTTTTTTATAAATTCTGAATTCCAACAATTCGTAGCTCCAATATCAGTCGAATCCTGATGATATTCCTTCACTAAGAGGGACTGGTACAACTAAATTAATTACATATTTAACATGGCTATTTCTTTCAATACACTGGTACTCCTATAATTAATTTAGATCCCAGGAGAACTAATACTATAACTTTAATTCATTTTCTTCTTAACTTTGTAAGGGCCGTAATATCTAATTTGAAGAAAAGTAAGAAGAATGAACAAGAGTAACACAACTCCATTATCAGACTCAAAAGTTCTCTCCCTTGTATTACTTTCAAACCTTAGCTTCATTTTTAACTTTAATTGATTACTTGACTTGGTCTTAGATAAGGAATCCACACAATCTACCATAATTCCACTGAATGTTTCATCAAACGTAGGAATAGGTTGCAGATGAGCCTTACGTATCTTCTGATTGGGTTTTCCTACCATTTGACAAGCATGACAAGATCTACAATATTTGACAACATCACTTTTGATGTCTAGCCAATAGAAGTGATTCAAGATCTTGTGATACATTTTATTAATCCCTAAATGACCAGCCAAAGGAGTTTCATGGGCCAGATTAAGTATTTCCTGTCTGTAAGGTTTTGGAACTACTATTTGATAGTTCACTGACCACTCATCACCAGCAGGTACCTCGGAAGGTCTCCATTTTCTCATAAGAATTCCATTTTTAATGAAATAACAGACAGGAACTTCAGTAACTTCAGTCTCATTTATGACCCTTTGAAACAAACAGGAGATCTCAGGATCTTTTTCCTGTTCAACGACAAGTGACTGTCGTTTATCACCCTGATTAAGAGAATGAGTTATTAAAAGATGATCACTATGATCAATACCTTCTGATTGATCTAAACCAAGAGTAAACGTGATCTCATCAAAAACCTGACCTATACAAGTGCCAGTTGAAGGAATGCTGCCTCCTGTAACATCACTCTCAAAATCACCACCATGATTAGAATAAAGAGAATGAGTTGTCAAAAGAGGATCACTATGATCAATACTTTCTGATTGATCTAAACAAGAAGTAAATGTGACCTCATTGAAAACCTGACCTTTACAAGCGTCAGTTAAAGGAATACTGGCTTTTTCAACACAAGCCTGATCCACGCAGGTATCAGGTAAGGGAATGCTGCCCTCAATAACATAAGCCTGACCCATGCATTTGTCAACGAAGGGAATACTGCCCTTTTCAACTTCATTCTCAAGAGCTTTCTTTACCATAACTCTAGTAACTGTACAAGCTTGAAATATATCAGGGATTTCTTTTTCAATTGGATCAACTTTCTGATCCAAATTAGGCTTGTCAGTTACAAGTGGATTAACCACAACCTTGTCCCCAGCTAAGTCGTTGCCTAGCAATAAATCTATTCCCTCAACAGGTAAAACCGAGACTGTTCCGATTGTCACAGGTCCTGACACTAAGTCTGATGACAAATTTACACAATGGAGAGGAACATTAACAAAGCAGCACTCCAACCCCTGAATAAGAACACTTTCATTAGAAGAAGACTTCTCAGATAAAGGCAAAGTACCTGATAATAAAAGACTCTGAGAGGCTCCTGTGTCCCTTAAAATTTTAATAGGGGTGGGATTGGCCGAATCACCCAAGAGTGATACAGAACCCTTCGATATGAATGGTTCATAATTCTCCATATCACAATCAGACTGGGATTTATTAGACCCAACAAATGTATTGCTTTCAATACATGACTGTGACCTTGACCTCTTGTAAATAAGAGCATTTGGAACTGGTCTATCTTGATTCTGTTGCCTATTTTTCAATTTATAGCAATCAGAAATAACGTGTCCTTTTTTCTTGCAAAAGTTACACGTCGGAAGAGACAAGGATCTAGAATCAAACTTCTCTGAAGTCTGATTTTTGAAAGTTGTGTTAGTTTGAGTTTTAGAAGGGCTTGAATTAGGCGGAAATTCTTTTCTGCCAGAAAATTGTTGAGTAGAAGTCTTGTTAACAAAAGGAACTTTATGTGTCAAAGAATATTCGTCAGCAGCTCGAGCAGCATTTTCTAAGGTTTCAATCTGATGCTCATCAAGATAAGTTTTAACATCATTATGGACACAGTTTTTGAACTCTTCAATTAATATAATTTGCTTGAGAGTTTGATAATCTTGCTCGACTTTCTTGGCTAAACACCATCTATCAAACAACTGCTCTTTTTGTCTAGCAAATTCGACATGAGTTTGTCCAGCTTCTTTTCTGTAATTTCTAAATTTTTGCCTATAAGCTTCAGGAACTAACTCATAACCTCTTAAAATGCATTCTTTAACTACGTCATAATCACCACTTTGCTGAACAGACAGTGAAGTGTAAATCTCACTAGCCTTACCAGTAATTACACATTGTAGTAACCGAGTCCAATTCTCTCTTGGCCACTTTAAATTTTCTGCAACTTTTTCAAAAAGAATAAAATATTTGTCGACTTCTTTTTCTTTGAAAGGGGGCACTAATCTAATATTCCTTGCTAAATCAAAATTTTGATTTGAAGTATGATGATGATTCCCACTTGCCAGCTCCATTTCTTTCATTCTAATTTCATATTGTAATTGTTTTTCCTTCTCCCTTTCCTGTCTCTCTCTCTCCTCTTTTTCAAATTGTAATTGTCTTTCTTTATCCCTTTCCTGAAATTCCAGTTTCTTAAACTCTAATTCAGATTGTAATTGTCTCTCTTTCTCCTCTCTCTCTCTATCAATTCGCATTTGCTCTTTTTGTAATTCAATTTGTTTCTCTTTCTCCTCTCTCTCATATTGTAATTGCTTTTCTCTCTCCCTTTCCTGAAATTCTAGCCTCTTCAACTCTAATTCACTCTCTCTCTGAAATTCCAGCTTCTTCAACTCTAATTCCATCTTGAATTTTAATTCTAATTCCTTCAGTTTAATGTCAGAGTCTGGTGTAGACTTACTGACTGGAATCAAAGCACTTTGTTCAAAAACATCCTGTTCTACCAAATACTGGACCAAAATCTTTTTGATATCTTGTTTCGTTAAAGAAGCTTTCACTTCAGAAAGATCGTATTTTCTGGCAAGTTGAACCAACTCGTCTTTTTTGAAAAGATCTAATTGCTCCTGGGTAGGATTAGAAAGAAATATTTCTACCTTAGATGTCATTTTGATACAAGCGTGTTAGCCTCACTAAAGATTTAAAATTCTCAAAAACTAGGGGAAATTCAAATTTAAATTCAAATTTATCTCAAATCTCAATCCCGGACGAGCCCCCAATTCTATGTTACGTGCTTAGGCTCGAATAAGCAGCAACACAGAAAGAGTGAAAACTAACAAGCTTGTATAACTTTAACAATGAATTTATTAAGTACAATTATTTAAATAAAACAATTGAACTTACAGTTTTAGAGAATCAAATCCAACAAATTTAGAATTCACAAAATAATCCACTAATGGAGTTGCAAGTCCTAATAAATAAATGTTCTAATAGTTCCAGGTTCGAATCTTGACGATGTAATAATCCAAAATGGCTGACAATGTCACGTGGTACAGTTCTTGTTTTTAAATCATCCAGATGAAATTATGAAACATATGTCCTTTTCCAGATAAATAGAATAATTCTTCTTTTCCAACGAATTGACACAAGTCCAGAATAATATTAACACTCAAACATAAATACACAACCAATAACTTACAGCCCAATACTTCTACTACTGTCAGCTTCTAAAATACAGCTATATATATTGTTTTTCTGAAGTAAACAAGTGATCATGCTCTTTTCTAGAAATTGATAGAAGGTCATGGAAGGTCACAGAAAGAGACTACCTTACTAAAAATAACATACTCTAGATTTTTCTTACCCCTAAGAACTAAAAATAGAATGTTGTCCCTAAAATTAACCAATGAAATTGAAGACATGTTTACAATGTCCAAAGCAAGGTCAGGAACTAGACCACTGTAAGCCAAGGTCAAAACTTGTTTACAATCTAAGTCAGCCTATTTACAGAAAGTGATTAAGCTGAACTTTCTAGAACAATTTCCCAATTAATGAATATTAAATCCTAAATAATAAATTTGGGTTTAACAATTAAAAAATAAATAAATCCAATAGCCGTAACACTATACAAAAATTGTCATATCATAATCGCAATTTACTTGGTGCTCTTCTCATATTCTAGAAGCGTTTATTTTTACATATATTTTTTCAATTTCAATTTCTTTCTTTTTTTTCAAGTCGTCGACGGGAAATACTTTCTACAGACATTTATGTAAACAAACATGTTGTTATTGCCATCAATTGTTTTCAGAATCAGCTGACTACACAAAAAAAGTCTATATCTATCGCATAAGTTTTGTCTATGTTTCGGAAAAGGAATACATGTACATCCAATTTCTCCATTTAGACGATCTAAGTATCGACTGACAGAATTACGAGACTCTCGCTGACTTCTTTTCACCCTTTTGGATGGAGAAATCAACAAATCATTGCAAAATTTGTAAATACTTATTATAATCAATTCATTTTTGCCACAAACGTATTTTCAGAGGAAGATATCGGACGAGAGCAATTCCTGGAGGAGTGTCTAATTTACGTTCGCTGATTGGTTAATTGATCAGCATGATTGACAAGTGGAGATAGGTCATATAAAGTTAATCTAGTCCAGTAGCATTGACTCCAGGCGAAAGGAAACGGCATAGAGTCAATTACCCTAATGATAAATTAATTTATGCCAGTAACATAAACTTAAGGGATATAAACCGACTTATCTGTGAGATATTTCGTGTGCCCGAAAATCATTATAGAAAACGATGACAATACACAATAATGTTCACTCACCCTGATCACGAATGTGCCTAATGATGAGTTCACAGTACACGGAACATCACATTTGATAAAGGAGACTAATCGTGTAGTTTCTTAGGCAAAGCAGTCAATAAGATGATTTAGACAAAGGAGCTGAAAGCAGATAATGCAAAGGTTGCAATCGTAAGATTTGCTTACCCATGAAATTGAAGAGCTGTTCACAAGTAAAAAATTACGCGCCTAAGAATCTGAAGATTTCATAGCAGTTCTAAGAGTTCCAACGCGCATCTGGAATTTTAAGTTTTGAAACAACATACGTTAACGTGTTTTAAAGGAGAATTCAACTTACTTTAAATTGGATTCAATATATATAATTATATTTCTCTCAAAAACTCAAGGCCGAAAACAAGAAACAATACAAAACCCCCAAAAGTTAACTTTTGACATAAATACATTGTGACTACATGTCTTACATTTCTTCATGTTGATAAAAATTGTAAAAGTTATTGAGTGATTTACTCATATGTACTTGACCTAATGGAAACGTTACACACTAATTGTTCACTGGCACATGACTGGCAAAGTGTATATAGTAGGCCCATCATTTCATCTGTTTGGTCACGTGATTCATTGTTTATAGCAAACAATCGATTCTGGCAGGTTAAGTTGACATTTTGTGTTTTTGGAAAAGATCATATTGTTTATAAATCATGAACGACAGTTCTTTCAGAGTGTCCGATCTGAATCAATTTGGGGGCATGATCATTGTATAAAATAGCCCTATAAAACTCGAATAAAACTGAAAAACATGTGACAATTTAAAAACAACTTTATTTTGTATATCTTGCAAAGTATTTAGTAGGAGACAATATATAACTCACCGAGTTCGCGGTTTTAATAGACGTGTGAATCTTGTGATGCATTCGGTTATCACAACTTTGATTTTATTTCTAGGCAGTTAGCATAAGCACCCACAAGTGTGACTGTGTAAGTGTAGCTACTATAACAAGTGTATATATTATAACACGTGTAACTATTATAACAAGTGTATATATCATAACACGTGTAACTATTATAACAAGTGTATATATCATAACACGTGCAACTATTATAACAAGTGTATATATTATAACACGTGTAACTATTATAACAAGTGTAGCTATTATAACAAGTGTAGTTATTATAATAAGTGTAGACATAACAATATAGCTATTATAACAAGTGTATATATCCTAACACGTGTAACTATTATAACAAGTATATATCATAACACGTGTAACTATTATAACAAGTGTATATATCGTAACACGTGTAACTATTATAACAAGTGTATATATCGTAACACGTGTAACTATTATAACAAGTGTATATATCATAACACGTGTAACTATTATAACAAGTGTATATATCATAACACGTGTAACTATTATAACAAGTATATATCATAACACGTGTAACTATTATAACAAGTGTATATATCGTAACACGTGTAACTATTATAACAAGTGCAACTATTATAACAAGTGTATATATTATAACACGTGTAACTATTATAACAAGTGTATATATCATAACACGTGTAACTATTATAACAAGTGTATATATCATAACACGTGTAACTATTATAACAAGTGTATATCATAACACGTGTAACTATTATAACAAGTGTATATATCATAACACGTGTAACTATTATAACAAGTGTATATAAAGTGTATATATCATAACATGTGTAGCTATTATAACAACTGTATATATTTTAACGAGTGTAGCAATTATAACAAGTGTATATATTATAACAAGTGTAGTTATTATAACAAGTGTATATATCATAGCACGTGTAACTATTGTAACAAGTGTATATATTATAACATGTGTAACTATTATAACAAGTGTATATATCATAACACGTGTAACTATTATAACAAGTGTATATATCATAACACGTGTAACTATTATAACAAGTGTATATATTATAACACGTGTAACTATTATAACAAGTGTATATATTATAACACGTGTAACTATTGTAACAAGTGTATATATCATAACACGTGTAACTATTATAACAACTGTATATATCATAACACGTGTAACTATTATAACAAGTGTATATATCATAACACGTGCAACTATTATAACAAGTGTAGATATTATAACACGTGTAACTATTATAACAAGTGTAGCTATTATAACAAGTGTAGTTATTATAATAAGTGTAGATATAACAATATAGCTATTATAACAAGTGTATATATTCTAACACGTGCAACTATTATAACAAGTGTATATATTATAACACGTGTAACTATTATAACAAGTGTATATATCATAACACGTGTAACTATTATAACAAGTGTATATATCATAACACGTGTAACTATTATAACAAGTGTATATCATAACACGTGTAACTATTATAACAAGTGTATATATCATAACACGTGTAACTATTATAACAAGTGTATATAAAGTGTATATATCATAACATGTGTAGCTATTATAACAACTGTATATATTTTAACGAGTGTAGCTATTATAACAAGTGTATATATTATAACAAGTGTAGTTATTATAACAAGTGTATATATCATAGCACGTGTAACTATTGTAACAAGTGTATATATTATAACATGTGTAACTATTATAACAAGTGTATATATCATAACACGTGTAACTATTATAACAAGTGTATATATCATAACACGTGTAACTATTATAACAAGTGTATATATTATAACACGTGTAACTATTATAACAAGTGTATATATTATAACACGTGTAACTATTGTAACAAGTGTATATATCATAACACGTGTAACTATTATAACAACTGTATATATCATAACACGTGTAACTATTATAACAAGTGTATATATCATAACACGTGCAACTATTATAACAAGTGTATATATTATAACACGTGTAACTATTATAACAAGTGTAGCTATTATAACAAGTGTAGTTATTATAATAAGTGTAGATATAACAATATAGCTATTATAACAAGTGTATATATTCTAACACGTGCAACTATTATAACAAGTGTATATATTATAACACGTGTAACTATTATAACAAGTGTATATATCATAACACGTGTAACTATTATAACAAGTGTATATATCATAACACGTGTAACTATTATAACAAGTGTATATCATAACACGTGTAACTATTATAACAAGTGTATATATCATAACACGTGTAACTATTATAACAAGTGTATATAAAGTGTATATATCATAACATGTGTAGCTATTATAACAACTGTATATATTTTAACGAGTGTAGCTATTATAACAAGTGTATATATTATAACAAGTGTAGTTATTATAACAAGTGTATATATCATAGCACGTGTAACTATTGTAACAAGTGTATATATTATAACATGTGTAACTATTATAACAAGTGTATATATCATAACACGTGTAACTATTATAACAAGTGTATATATCATAACACGTGTAACTATTATAACAAGTGTATATATTATAACACGTGTAACTATTATAACAAGTGTATATATTATAACATGTGTAACTATTGTAACAAGTGTATATATCATAACACGTGTAACTATTATAACAACTGTATATATCATAACACGTGTAACTATTATAACAAGTGTATATATCATAACATGTGTAACTATTATAACAAGTGTATATATCATAACACGTGTAACTATTATAACAAGTGTATATAAAGTGTATATATCATAACATGTGTAGCTATTATAACAACTGTATATATTTTAACGAGTGTAGCTATTATAACAAGTGTATATATTATAACAAGTGTAGTTATTATAACAAGTGTATATATCATAGCACGTGTAACTATTGTAACAAGTGTATATATTATAACATGTGTAACTATTATAACAAGTGTATATATCATAACACGTGTAACTATTATAACAAGTGTATATATTATAACACGTGTAACTATTATAACAAGTGTATATATTATAACACGTGTAACTATTATAACAAGTGTATATATTATAGCACGTGTAACTATTATAAGAAGTGTATATAAAGTGTATATATCATAACATGTGTAGCTATTATAACAACTGTATATATTATAACGAGTGTAGCTATTATAACAAGTGTATATATCATAACACGTGTAACTATTTTAACAAGTGTAGCTATTATAATAAGTGTAGTTATTATAATAAGTGTAGATATAACAATATAGCTATTATAACAAGCGTAACTATTACAGTGTAGCTATGATAAATATTGTAGTTATAATAGTGTAGCTATTATAACAAGTGTAGATATAACAGTGTAGCTAATATAACAAGTGTAGCTAATATAACAAGTGTAGCTATTATAACAAGTGTATTCATTATAACAAGTGTATTCATTATAACAAGTGTAGCTATTATTAGATGGGATACTATTATAACAAGAGAAACTATTGTAACTGACCGTTAAGCAAGTGTGAAGTGAGGCTAGAACTAAAGTGTTTTAAATAACAAAACAGGGCATTTTAACTGATTGGCTTTGTCTAGTTATGGATACAGAATAATATAATACCCTAGATAAACTTTGTTATGGTTGCATTAGGTATATTTTCCTTTAGTACTTATGAATACATACATACATACATACATACATACATACATACATACATACATACATACATACATACAGACATACAGACATACATACATACATACATACATACATACATACATACATACAGGCAGGCATGCAAGCAGGCAAGCAAACAGACAGACAGAGAGACATAAACTTCAAACTAAAGACAAAGGCTATACATTGAATACGTTTTGTTCTTAAGACAAATAGAGTATTTATGTGCACACGTCTTATATCCTATGGTATATGCTCGTTAATGATATGAAATGTTAGGTATATTTTCTACATATTGTTTGCAATTACTTTAGGATTGGAAGTATAGGATAAATGTTTAGAACAACTTCTACCCAATCTGCACTTAACATGTCATTGTATCCTAACAAACGTAAAAGGTTTATCAAAGTTAATGGCTTAATCCTTCCTATCACAAATGAAAAAAAGGTTCTTTTCACGCCATTTGGTTGGAAACATAACACTCACGCATTTCTTTGTGTGTGGGTTTGGCGTTGGTTTTGTCTGGTGGTGTTGGTGTGGTTGGTAGACGAATTTGCTTTATTACAAGGTGTCTGATTTATCTGTTTCTCGCTATCTAGAAGATGTTCGCCCTCGGTATTACATTCATGCAAATATAAGCAAAAACAATTAAAGCAAATCATGATATTGGCATCAACGAATTACACAAGACTGACGCAAGTACCTAGTGCTTTTAAATTTCATATGTGTCTACTGCTATAATTGTGTCCGTCCACTTTTCAGACATCCGGTCCCTTGAGTAAATGTTGTACGAGATAATTTCTTCTAAATTCAATCTCAGAGTCTCCTTATATTTTCATTCTTTCAATAAAAACGTGTACTGACTCGATTTTTCGATGGGACATATTAATAACGAAGATATTTCGTGTTTTAGCATACAAAATCAGGATTAATTGTGCATACCACCTTTCATAGCTAGGCGACAAAATTATGGTTAGTCTGACTTCTGTATTTCCAAAAGACTGTTTTTGCAAACACTCAGCTGTGACAGTTTCGATACAAAAATCGAAGTTAACCTTTTCCTTCAAGTATGTCTGACGGTTAGATAAAACGAAGGCTTAATTATGAATCACTTCCTCTCACGACACAGACATTGAAAGTCATTGCAGTATATCGATTTAACACACATCTGTCACCATAAATCTAATTACTTGTTATATTGCCCAAATGAATGTGCCATTTTTAGATCGACATAAATTTGCACCCTTACACTTTGGGTTTCGTTTCTTGGTTCAAGTTCAAGGCGACAGATTTTATCCACTTAAAATTCTTTGATTTCTCACATTTCATATATTTCTAGAGTTTTGTCTAATATCCCATGAACAAGAGAGAGAGAGAGAGAGAGAGAGAGAGAGAGAGAGAGAGAGAGAGAGAGAGAGAGAGAGAGAGAAAGACAGAGACAGAGACAGACAAACAGACAGACATAGACAGACAGACAGAGGCAGACTTACATACAGACAGAGATGTAATTGTGTGAGATGTTGACGTCATTAGAAAATGGGGATAATTATTGTTTACCTCATCATTTTCTTAGTGTATTGTTACATTATTAGCTAATAATTGGAATAATCATCTACTATGGGAACTGCGTATTTATTCAGATACAAAGACCTTATTAATTTATACAACTGCTACTCAATATAGAGCACAGGAGTTAATAAATTTGATAATGTTAGATTATGTTTGTCGCGGGAAATTTCTTTTAAACAATATAATCTTACGATAAAATACATTCCTGTTGTTACAACAACAACAACAACAACAACAATAATAATAATAATAATAATAATAATAATAATAATAATAATAATAATAATAATAATAATAATAATTATTATTATCAACCTATCTTTATATCTATCTCCTTCATGGTATAGGTTTATTCGTTCTCTCTATTGTATTAAACACACTATTAATATTTCAGAACATGCTGGAAACCGCTTCAGCTAAATAATATGGTATAAGGTAATAAAGAAATGAATCATTTATCTATCGTAATTAGTCAATTAGCTGTAGCATTTCAGGGGGAAAGATATAATTAGTGAATTGATGCCAGCAGGAAACTCCGTCTGCATGACGTTAAGCAGCCAAGGCTGTATAATCGCAGGGTTAGTGTCAGAGAGAGAGAGAGAGAGAGAGAGAGAGAGAGAGAGAGAGAGAGAGAGAGAGAGAGAGAGAATGGCATAATTGTTATGTGTACCAATGTCCATTTGCTTCAAAAGGACAAGATGTACAAATGAAATTAAAAGAGTCTTTCTTGACCTGGTTGTCTTTTTTATTTTTTTTATAGTGATATACTGTTGTGGGAAAGTAGCACTAATTCATTAGTCACGAAAAGGAAAGTCCACTAATGTAGAATAGTAAACAATTATGATTCAGTAAAAGTTTATACAACTTGTTGTGCTGCTACATAAACCCGCAGGCTTATGTAGTCTTTTGATTGCAAAGGCGTATGACCATGAAAGTTTGAGAAACATAATGAAAAAAAATATATATTACAAAACCACAGATGCATAATAAACAAAATGAATTAACGCTAACGCAGACATCAAACGGTAAATATAATGTGGCAAGATATGAGGTCATGATAAAAGGGTGATGAGTAGATACGACGATAGTCACATATAGAAAAATAGCTATACGTACGTATTTAAAAGTTAAAACGTAAGTACGTGACTTGGGTAACTGATAGGCTGCCCTGAATTCTTAACGAATCATGTATGATGCTTACATAGATGATCGATAACGATAATTTGTAATTTGCGATCAATTAGAGAGATTCTTTACTATTTCATTGTACATTCTAACAAACTATGATGAATAACAACTACACTTGATGAATGATTTGTGTGAAATGTATTACCTGATTATATTCCTTCTAACGGCGATATATATATATATATATATATATATATATATATATATATATATATATATATATATATATATATATATATATATATATATATATATATCATTCTACCTGGTTTGATTTACACTCGTACCTACTGTACAACGACATTATGCTGAATCTGTAAACATGATCTTTACATGTACATTTCACAGATGTGTGTGTGTGTGTGTGTGTGTGTGTGTGTGTTAACATTTTCCGTCAAAATATCACTACAGTGTCTGCAGCATTACATTTAATTATGATATCAAGCACTGGGGCATCATGCCACAGACCTATAGCATCCTGTCCCACCCAGTCGCTTTATCCTGACATCAGCTCTCTGTTAGCATTGGAAAATATGTTATCAAAACTTTATCCTCGGCAAAACAAAATAAATTCCTAAATTAAAATATAAAGTAAAACGTTTATTCATTATTTTTGATACATATTATACAATAAAATCTGAAGAAAGGTGGTGGCAATTACTTACTAGTATTTCTAAAAGAAGTTGGTCGAATGAATGACTACGTAAAATTCGTATAAAGACCGGTTAATGTGCCAAATGTGTATAAATACCGGTATGTATGTCAGATTCGTATAAAGACCGGTATGTGTGTCAGATTCGTATAAAGACCGATATGTGTATTAAAAAATACCGGTATGTGTGTCAGATTTGTATAAAGACCGGTATGTGTGTAAGATTCGTATAAAGACCGATATGTGTATTAAAAAATACCGGTATGTGTGTCAGATTCGTATAAAGACCGATATGTGTATTAAAAAAATACCGGTATGTGTGTCAAATTCGTATAAAGACCGGTATATGTATCAAATTCGATTAAACACCGGTATTTGGGTAATGTGTATAATATCCTGTACGTGTATGGGTTTTGCGTGCCCTTTTTCTAATGCATATATTTACATCAGAAACGTATACCACATTATAAAAGAAAAAAGGTTAATTTATATCGTGCCAAGACAATTAGAGGCCCTGCATTGGCTAGAAAAATAAAACCGTGTCCACGGATATTCCACTGTAGTCGATTCCGGATTGCCGAAAAGGCGTTTTCTTTAATTCATAAAGAATTTGAAGCTGTTGGATAACTTATGATCGCACTCCCCTAATAAGCATAGTCCATCTGCAACATATACAACGTTTCACTTGCCAGAGAACAAACATTTTTGTTGCACAACTCATAAGAAAATTAAATTTGTAGTTTTGTTTAAGGTTGTTATATTGTAAGGCAAGCATTACTGTACAAGACTATTCTATCGGTGATAGAGAAGAAATATGATTCTTCAATATTTCAGTTCCAAATTGAAGCCATTACTTAAGATTCTTAGATATATGTATAGATCTCGTATTACCAAACAACTCGAAACACGTTCTTAATATAAACTTCCTTCTTTCTTTCTTTCTTTCTTTCTTTCTTTCTTTCTTTCTTTCTTTCTTTCTTTCTTTCTTTCTTTCTTTCTTTCTTTCTTTCACCCCACCACCAACATGGCGTCTCTAATGAATATGTAATTTAAACTCAACGTTTCACTTTGTATTCTGATTTTGAAAATACATCTCATGCATTTCTGCATGCGTTTAATATAAATATGATTAAATATTAAATTTTCTAAATTGTATTGTACGTATGATTGGGCTTTAATACATATATGTAACTTTGCATGTCCTTAACATGAATAATACATAATTTATTAAAAATTCATAGACTTATTAAGGTACCAGCTTGCAGAATATTCCAACATTATTCCACACATTATGATAAAATTCTAAGCCTCTGATATTTCGTTGATATGTACATTCAAGGTGTTGAGGTCATCGGTACATTCGAGAACCGAGTGAAATACACCTGCATTCCGCGGCAAAGACACTCGTACATTTTTGTGATTTTGAGACTGTCCCTTAATATGTTAAGTTGTACTTTTCTATATTTTCTTTTCTTCAAACGCATTTATCTGTGAATCTAAATCCACAACATTGCCACTAAAAGTGATTGATATTCTTGCTGGCATCAAAGCAAAATTCGTAACGGTCGTTAAAGCAGAGGACCTTTGAAAAATGAGCGAGAGCTTTTATACGTCTTTATGATATAAATTTACAAATTAGTTAGTCATCGCAAGGGAATTTATCTTTCCCGAGTTATTGCGTGTGGTGGAAGTCAACATCGGTTTGTATAATATGATACAGATGTAAATACATCGTCGGGTAAAATTACAAGGTGGTCATATGAAAGGAGGACATAAAGGGATGTATACCTACCTATATATCCAAAACCAAGCGACAAGACTGAGAAAATAATTGGCAGCTTTGAAATTCCATCTTCGTCTTATTCATCCTGAACGTACGATATGTCCCACACTGATTATGTATACATGTCCCTTTTTGGAATTATCTGTTGATTTAGAGTAACTTGATATAAAATATCATGAATCAGTTTTATATTTGTAATAAATGCAACATTTCTATATTGCAAATGTCATGATGTGTGTGTGTGTGTGTGTGTGTGTGTGTGTGTGTACGTGTGTTGATTTGGATTTTTAGCGTAGCTTTAACAATTTTTCATTTATATTGCTACGATGTCTGTTGTGTGACAGTTTATAGTGATGTCTAGCACTGGGTCAATATATCGCAGACATGTAGCATACTGTCCCACCCAGTCACATTATCCTAACAACAGTGGTCCGATCCGAACAGTAACCTCTTAGAAAGGCAGCTGTGAGTACCACGTTTAGAAGTTTTTGATATGACTCAGCCAGGAATCGAACCTGCGACCTCCAGCGTCCAAGGTTGACGCTCTAACAACCAGGACACCTAAACTTTTTGCAAGGAAGCAATTCATTTAATGATGTACGCTTTCATATTGAACGCCATATCTCTTGCTTATTTCAAAGATCGGACATTGACTCTGTTATCGAACAGGCTATCCAAGCCGGTCTTGACAAGAAAACATTTCATTCGGATTCTAGCGTTAAAATACATTACAAATAAAAGGGTTTACATATAGTATATAACAATTCTTGCAACTGTGTGCTGGTGATTCTAGATCAATGATTTTGTTCTTGTGTTGTTGTTGTTGCTGTTGTAGGGTTTAACGCATGTTTCAGCCCGAGACTCGAACGCACGCAGATATAGCTGAGACGACAATGGCCCGTAACGGTGAACGCTTTAGACCACTGGACCACTCGGGGTTCTTCTAGATCAATGATGAATTTCCACTTATTAATCATTAGTGACGTGTGAAAATAAGGATAAAATGTAATAATAATCCACGTTTTCTAAACGAATTCAACATGATACACTATTATTTTTTATCGCAATCCTTTTCGTTCCCTCTCTTCCTCTTATGCATGAGGGAAAACATCCTCAGAAATCTGGAGTGAGAGAAAAAAAAAAGAAATTGGGCTGGATGAAAACCTTAAATCTGAATTTACACCAAGTAACCTACATGAACATGGTTCGTCGTAACGGTATGTCTACATTTTCCTTGGGTTTGTCTACACTCTACAGTGTTAATGCAATGAATGATACAAAGTTCCAATATCCTGACGCCACTATAAGGTGCATATCTTGGCTATTATTCACACATACTGTAATGTATTTATTGCTTTGTTGTTGATGCTGTTGTTGTTGTTGTTGTTGATGATGTTTCTTCAACCTAATATAATGGTCTCTATGGACCATCGTATCAATGAAATGTCGAGTTTAGATGATTTTCGTGTGTCGTCGACCATGTGTCTCGACTTATGAATGATGGTAAGTCAAAGTGACCAGAGAGAGAGAGAGAGAGAGAGAGAGAGAGAGAGAGAGAGAGAGAGAGAGAGAGAAAGAATTGTATGGTTCGTGGTATTATTAATTAGAGCAGAATAATGACGTAGTCCAAGTGTATATATTTTAAGATATTTTACTTACCTCTTTTTGCTTCGTTTTTCTCGCTTCGTGTCTATTCTATACATATTTACGTGAATGGCTGGGTGTTCGGTGTTCAAGCAGCTAATCACGTGTTTTGTATTGCTCAACTTTATTCATTACCACCATCTTTTTAAAAATATAAAAATATGATAGAAAACAATCAACGTATCAATTTTCAAAGGTGATTGTGAATAGCAACAAAATGACACCGAATTACATTTCGAAGGATACACACTCGGCATGGGATATGAGTTTATATACATGATCAATACATAGCTGCATGTGGTCAATAACTACGTTCAAAGGGCAAATATTTTTATTTGTATGTAAATATCAATAAAATATATGTACAGTAAGTATGTACGTCGTATCAATGACATACCACTCGTTTTATAAATTATTCATTAAACGGAAACTCGATAAGCCTTGTTTCCTTTTAATGAAAAATGTATACATCTCGTGGAATATCATTGATACAGCGTACATAAAATATATTAATATATTAACTGGTGCACTAGTTTTGGCTATGAATTTTTTTTCTCAATATTATCTGGGGTTTTCTCTGTTAAGCTAATGCTTCTATTTATCAGTGTTATAATTTCATGGCTAAATTTCATGACTACATATATGTATCGTGGATTCCACAGCCCATAACATATATTCGGGCTTCGAGTAGTCGAGTTTGTTTAAAGCGCCCACCTTTATCATAAATAGCAGCTGTTGGTTCGAGTCTCGCATTTTATTGAATACACATTTAATGTTGTTAGTTCTCAACTTGTTTAAACTGAGCATAACCATCAACGAATTACGTATCGGAAAGAACACCTACCTAAAATTTGTTAAGGATAGTTTTTTTGGAGCCCATTTTTTTGTTGTATTCCTGTTTCATCGCTCCTAATCGAGACATTTGCTAAATAAGTCTGTTTGTCACTGTTGAATTAATATCGAATGAATTTGGTTTATTTTCCTACCAGTTATTTTCTTTAAGTTTTGTTTTCTCTGACATAGTGACACGTAAAGGTTTTGATCACTTCCACCATAACATTTTTATGATAGCGTAATGGCATTCCTAGATGATGTGGTGTTTTCAATGTATTTTGTAGTCGAAGTCTTTTGCGTTATATTTTTTGTTTTTGCCATAAGTATTTTTCACTCATCTTTGTCCCCATCCTGCTCTTGGCCTTTGAACAGCTTATGAGATGGTCGTTTGTCTTTCGAACTTTGTATGTCCATCCGTAAGTACAAGTAACAAATTAGAGGATTTCCTTGAAACCTTAGACACACATTCATCATATTGTCTAGTTGGTTATAACTAGCGCCTCTTGAAAAAAAAATCTTGTTATCGCTTCTCGTCGAAATAAAAAATGATGTCGCTATAATGTTCAATATGGACATCGTAGATTGTATCCTTGAAACCTTATTATTACTATCACCCAACTCCACTCCCACCACCCCACGAACGTTACGTCATTTTACTGTGATGACCACTATGGTTCGAATTGAAAAATTACTTTGCCATTGGTTTTTCCAGAGGACTTCTTATGATATAGTTAGTCCAAAATGGCCTAATGGATAAGGCGTCTGACATCGGATCAGAAGATTGAGAGTTCGAATCTCGTCGGGGTCTTATATAGTTTTGGTGTCTTAAAAGTCACATTACTTTTACAACCACAAGTAAACGAATCTTAATATAGGACAATATTCTTTCCCATTGATATTGTCGCTAAAATTGGTTATTTGCCATTAAAGATCAAACAGGCGACTTTAAATTTTGGTATCATGTACTAACATCGGTATATACAAAGAAGACAATAATATGAACCCATTTAAAAAGGATTGAAACCAATAGATCTGATTACAACTCAGCTCTTCGAAAGAAAGTTAAACAATGATTAATCTTATAGGAAAATGCCTTTATTGTGTGCTTTTAATCATATTAGCACAAGAAATGAAAGTTACTAAACGCGGACAATAGACATATCAAATAAGAGTTGTCGTTAAGGCCCCGTGGCCTAATGTATAAGGCGTCTGACTTCGCCTTGAAAGAAAGTTAAACAATGAATAAGCTTATGGGAAAATGCCTTTATTGTGTGCTTTTAATCATATTAGCACAACAAATAGAAGTTACTAAACGCGAACAATAGACATATCAAATAAGGGTTTTTGCTAAGGCCCCGTGGCCTAATGGATAAGGCGTCTGACTTCGGATCAGAAGATTGCGAGTTCGAATCTCGTCGGGGTCGTATACATTTTTGGTCTGTTAAAGTTGGTTTCTATTCTCTATACATACGTCAAAGACGGAATATTATTTTGCCAAACGTTATTACCGGATACATTTCATCGCGTGGTGCCAAGATGACGATATAGTCAACAATTAAAATGTGAAGGTTTTTGCTACCACAAGATGAAATGTATCCGGTATTAACGTATGGAAAGAAAAGATTTTTCATTTTAAATTACATACGAAACTTGTGCCAGAACTGAAGTTTAGAAGAGTAACTCTCTTCAGCACTACATGCAACCCCCCCACCCCCTTTTTTGTCTCCGTAAATTCACCTCCCTTTTGTAGCCTGATCTTAAAAAAATATCCGTTTCGTAATAAAGCGGCAATACTAGGTTGACATATAATGTCAAAGGAAAATTACATTTTTGCATTGTGTAAACAATTTGACCTAACTGAAAACAATGCAAGTCCGATTCAGCCGTGCGTCACAACGAAGTTTTGTCATTGTAGTCATATAAGTAAGGGGAAATAACTTCAGCGACGCGCTGAAATTGTCTGTTCAAATTTCATTATCAGTGATTAATTTTCATGTCTGAAGTGATTCTAAAAATACAATCATCTGCTTCTAAAAATGTTGAACATGATATATAATACATACGCTGACAGAACAGAACAGAACATAGGTTGACAACGACCTTATGGTCCACATTTACAAAGCTGAATTGTCCATATGTACAAGTACAGTTTATGAAGACCAACATAACATATCCTTGGCCAACATTGACACATTATTTAAAAAACATGTTTTTAAACTGGAAGATCATTCAATGGTAGAAAAGTTATAAATTAATGTCTTGGAACAAGATATGTCAGGTCTATTCCAAAAGTGTTAAAAGTAAAATCGAGTTTGTATGTTACAGAAAGAAATTAATAATAACTTCAACACCTTCGCAAATCAGGTGCTATTAAAACCTATTTCATCCGGTTCAAAAGGAACTGCAAAACATTTTTATTTTATATTCTATTAAATTTATTCTGAACACGAAATGTACAATACGCAAACCGTCCCAAAATTTAGACCAATTAATCATTACTACTAGGTCACACTTTCAACCGCTTGAGGCAAGTAACGAGATATTAGGTACGATCTAAAAGTTCATAGCTGAGAGGGTTGCCTGGTATGTTTTTTTTAACATGTATCAACAATTTACTGGTATGTCCCATAGTGTACATGTTATGCCTCTCCCTCCCCCCCTTCACATACGTCATTCGAGTTGAATTGAATATGCATTTACTCAAAACACCACCATCACTACCAAATCCCTCAGCACCATCCTTTCCTCGTATCGTGTCTATTACAATGTAACACCATGATTCTGTAACAAATACTATAATAATATGTAAAATATAATTACAGAGTATCGCATGCAGGATTTTTCTTCTTTTTATCGTTTTTCAATCACGCTACTAGTCACATAGTCTAAGTAAAAGGTATTGTTAGTGATGAGACAGCTTACGCTTTTTATTCCTGTGTTATCCGTGTATATCTTGATATTGTATTATATCGCATTACATACATATATAAATAAATATCAACTGTTTAAATGAACGCACAGTTACAGCGGTAAATAAATAGACACTATATATATATATATATATATATATATATATATATATATATATATATATATATATATATATATATATATATATATATATATACATATAGTTGTTATTGTAGGGTTTAAGGCCATTTTGTCAACTCAAGATATGCTATGCATGGCGGCCATCATAAACTAACAATTAGAACAGGTATATCATTGCTATCAGCGCGTTTGTACTTATCTGATCGCAATCTGGCAGTGGATTATTCTTTATCTGGATTTAACACTATGTAGGTTATGACTATACAACACATCTAGTTTTCCATGTACATTTATACCGCCACGTTACTTTTACTAATAAATTGAAATGCACTACAAAATATAGAATGATTATTTTGCAATATCTGCTATGGAAAGCATTAGTTCCTTTCCGAATTAATTCATAATATAAGTCATCATCATCAGTCTTTTGACCTAGTGTGGTCGTTGAGGCACTGTGCTGCTGAACATCTGATCAGTTCTCTCCACTTGTCTCGATCATGTGCCAATGCCCGTGTCTCCGCAAACCTTTTCCTGGTCCATTCTGTGATGTTGTCAGTCCACTTTTGTCTCTGTCTGTCTCTCCTTTTGCCGACCTGTACGCTACCCTGCAGTACTGTTGTGGATATATTGTTGGCTCTAGTGACATGGCCATACCATTTCATCTTTCTTTTTTACAGTGCTGAGTAGGTCTTAATAATGACCTACTTTGTACCTGATGGTGTTACACACTTCTTCATTTGTGATGTGGTTCATGTAAGAGATACCAAGGATGGATCTGTCCTCTGATTTTAATATTGGCTCATATTTGTTTGTCACTATTTGTCATCAGCTTTGTCTTCTCGGCGCTTATCTCCATGTCAAATCTGGAAGATGTTTCATCCAGGTTTTTCACTGAGGTGGTAAGCTTGCCTTCACTGCCTGCCAGCCCATCAATATTGTCTGCAATGCATGTTGGTGATGTTTAGCCCTCCAATGATGACTATCCAACAGTGTTGTAACAGGGCTTCGCTCATGATGCGCTCTAAGTTGATGTAGAAAAGCGTGGGTGACAGGAGACAGTGTTGACGTACTCCAACTGTCGTCTTGAACCAGTCCCACACAGAACCTTGAGCAATTACTGCACTGGTAGACTTTGTATACAGCTGCTTGATGATATTGGTCAACTTTTGACACATGTTCTACTTTTTTATTGTGGCCAACAATGCCTCATGCCACACTCTGTCAAAGGTGTTTTGGAAATCTATAAACACATGATAGATGTCTTGTTGATGTTGCAAGTACATTTCACACAGAACCCTGAGACTGAATATTTGTTATGTTGTGCTTCTTCCACTTCGGAACCTTGCCTGTTCTTCGGCGATTACTTCTTCTGCTTGTGGTTTCAGTCTGTTAAAGGTGGATTCAGCATCACCTTACTAGCATGGCTGATCAAACTGATAGTTCTGTAAATTTGGCACAACTAGAGATTTCCAGTTTTGTGGAGTGTTATAATCAGTATTAGGGGACACTGTGCTGCCCATTCTCCTGTCTGCCATATCTTATTGCAGATTTTAGTTAAATTCATGCATTAATGAGTTGGAAGAATGCTTTGAAATGGAAGTCTCAGAGAGCCTCTATTCGTGACGAGCAAGGTTCCTAACCTAAGTGATCCCAATAGTCGGTCCGTCAAGTAAATGGACTTCAGCGTACGACACGAATTTTCCTGACTAGTTGGATATATATAGTAACTACGCAGATTAGTAGAAAATCCAAGACTCATTTTAACCAAGCCTGATCCAATTTCCAAAACCTTCCATCTTCATTCCCAGTCGATAGCTGTATTAGTTCAAAACCGAAATCATAACCAAGTCGACGTATATATATATTTTATTTTCTCCTTAAAAAATAGTACGCGCTGTATCACAGGTGTGTAGCGTGTGACACTAAAAGGATGTAATGACCCCGACGAGATTCGAACTCGCAATCTTCTGATCCGAAGTCAGACGCCTTATCCATTAGGCCACGGGGCCTTGGTATAATTAATGTATTTGAATTATGTATTATGTGTTTCGAATGATTCGAGTTGTGGCCAAATGGTCAGAAGTCAGATAAAAAAAACTGATATTTCTGGCAGGTAGACTGGCGGTTTTGTTTATTTGAAACCAATTAGGCTCATATCTGATCCTTTCGTATGATAACTTTGCAACCGGATGAGATTGAGTTTGAAAAACGTCCAGGTATGTACCAAACTTACGACATCAGATCCAAATTAAAAGGTTTTGTTGGACTGAATCTTAGTGTTAGACAGCGAACCAATTTATCGACCGAATCAATGGGAAAGAATCGCGTCACATTGTGAGACACGTTGAATTGCTATGGTAAGAGCAATATGACGATTCAAGTGCAAACCAATAGTCATATATTGTGTCTGACTGACCAAGATACATAACGCATTATAGCAGTTTGACATCAACATTTGATTAAATACTATATATATGCATACATTTTTCATTGAAAGGTAAGGAGGCTTGCCTTGTTTCCATTCAATGGTAAATTTATACAGCGAGTGGTATATCATTCATACAGCCAACATACTGTATACGTTTTGGTTATATCACATACAAAATACATATGTTTGCAATTTGAACGAGTTAACATGCAAATTGGGACTAGATACGGTAAAACTCAAAATCACACAAACTCTCAATCATATTCTTTCTTTTTGAATCTTTTCCCTAATGTTCTACTCTATATAAGATCATTCCCTTTAAATTAAACGTTTACCAAATGTTTGTTGTGTGTGTGCGTGTTACGGTCAGTAACACTAAAAGTTTATGTGCGACCCCGACGAGACTCTTCTGATCCGAAGTCAGACGCCTTATCCGTTAGGCCACGGAGCCTTTCGATTTCAGACATATTGTAAGCGTATATTATGTATTATTAATTACTCACATATGTTTATCACTTAATACTGATATTAAACCGAAAATAACTGTCTTCCCAAGTCGAATTACCAAACGACATCCCAGTCAATCATGTTATAAGGACAAGTCAAATAACTACCTGTTGCCCACAGAGATGATATATGATATGGGCAATTGCTGATATGTCGAATTCGTTATCATTGCGGTTTTGAACTAATACAGCTAACGACTGGGATTGAAGGTGGAAGGTTTAAGAAATTGGATCAGGTCTGGTTAAAATGAGTCTTGGTTTTTCTACTGATCTAGTTCCTATATAAATTAGAGATTTGTCTGAAATTGTAAACGTTTAGCAAAGTAACTAATGTTTTCCAAAGCATACATTGCTAAATAATCATTCTATATTTTGCAGTGCATTTTACTTTTTTTAGCTAAGGTAACGTGGCGGTATAAATTTACATGCAAATCTCAGTGTGTAGAATGGTAGCAACCTATATATATATATAAATCCAACTAGTCGGAAAAATTTGTGTCGTACGCTGAAGTCCATTTCCTTGACGGACCGACTATTGGGATTACTTAGGTTAGGAACCTTGCTCGTGACGACTAGAGGCTCTCTGAGACTTCCATTTCAAAGCCTTCTTCCAACTCATTAATGCATGAATTTGAAACCATTGAATTATTGTCCAGTAAAAGAGTTTTCATGTTGGCGAAAGGTGTGATCGCTTCACAAAATCTATCTAAAATGTATCTCATTTGTACTCAATATATACTAAAGTTCTCGCCGTAACGGATTTTTGCCATCTCACCACTGTCTACGTGGGTTCGATTCTTGGGATCGCCCAATGTGTGCATGCGAGAAAGCTTGCCTGTAGCTTCTTGTAGGTAAGTGGTACTTTCAGGAGTTTTCCTGTATTCTTCCTCAATCATTTATGAGGGCCACCAAAGAATGCCTGTCTTCTGCATAAATATAGGCGTTAAACCCATCAAAGAAAAACAATGAATATATATATATATATATATATATATATATATATATATATATATATATATATATATATATATATATATATATATATATATATATTTTTTATTTTCTCCTTAAAAAATAGTACGCGCTGTATCACAGGTGTGTAGCGTGTGACACTAAAAGTATGTAATGACCCCGACGACATTCGAACTCGCAATCTTCTGATCGAAGTCAGACGCCTTATCCATTAGGCCACGGGGCCTTGGTATAATTAATGTATTTGAATTATGTATTATGTGTTTCGAATGATTCGAGTTGTGTCCAAATGGTCAAAAGTCAGATAAAAAAAACTGATCTTTCTGTCAGGTAGACTGGCGGTTTTGTTTATTTGAAACCAATTAGGCTCATATCTGATCCTTTCGTATGATAACTTTGCAACCGGATGATATTGAGTTTGAAAAACGTCCAGGTATGTACCAAATTTACGACATCAGATCCAAATTAAAAGGTTTTGTTGGACTGAATCTTAGTGTTAGACAGCGAACGAATTTATCGACCGAATCAATGGGAAAGAATCGCGTCACATTGTGAGACACGTTGAATTGCTATGGTAAGAGCAATATGACGATTCAAGTGCAAACCAATAGTCATATATTGTGTCTGACTGACGAAGATACATAACGCATTATAGCAGTTTGACATCAACATTTGATTAAATACTATATATATATGCATACATTTTTCATTGAAAGGTAAGGAGGCTTGCCTTGTTTCCATTCAATGGGAAATTTATACAGCGAGTGGTATATCATTCATACAGCCAACATACTGTATACGTTTTGGTTATATCACATACAAAATACATATGTTTGCAATTTGAACGAGTTAACATGCAAATTGGGACTAGATACGGTAAAACTCAAAATCACACAAACTCTCAATCATATTCTTTCTTTTTGAATCTTTTCCCTAATGTTCTACTCTATATAAGATCATTACCTTTAAATTAAACGTTTACCAAATGTTTGTTGTGTGTGTGCGTGTTACGGTCAGTAACACTAAAAGTTTATGTGCGACCCCGACGAGACTCTTCTGATCCGAAGTCAGACGCCTTATCCGTTAGGCCACGGAGCCTTTCGATTTCAGACATATTGTAAGCGTATATTATGTATTATTAATTACTCACATATGTTTATCACTTAATACTGATATTAAACCGAAAATAACTGTCTTCCCAAGTCGAATTACCAAACGACATCCCAGTAAATCATGTTATAAGGACAAGTCAACTAACTACCTGTTGCACACAGAGATGATATATGATATGGGCAATTGCTGATACGTCGACTTGGTTATCATTGCGGTTTTGAACTAATACAGCTAACGACTGGGATTGAAGGTGGAAGGTTTAAGAAATTGGATCAGGTCTGGTTAAAATGAGTCTTGGTTCATATACTGATCTAGTTCCAATATAAATTAGAGATTTGTTTGAAATTCCGTATATTGTAAAAGTTTAGCAAAGCAACTAATGTTTTCCAAAGCATACATTGCTAAATATTCATTCTATATTTTGCAGTGCATTTTACTTTTTTAGCTAAGGTAACGTGGCGATATAAATTTACATGCAAATCTCAGTGTGTAGAATGGTAGCAACCTATATATATATAAATCCAACTAGTCGGGAAAATTTGTGTCGTACGCTGAAGTCCATTTCCTTGACGGACCGACTATTGGGATTATTTAGGTTAGGAACCTTGCTCGTGACGACTAGAGGCTCTCAAAGACTTCCATTTCAAAGCCTTCTTCCAACTCATTAATGCATGAATTTCAAACCATTGAATTATTGTCCAGTAAAAGAGTTTTCATGTTGGCGAAAGGTGTGATCGCTTCACAAAATCTATCTAAAATGTATCTCATTTGTACTCAATATATACTAAAGTTCTCGCCGTAACAGATTTTTGCCATCTCACCACTGTCTACGTGGGTTCGATTCTTGGGATCGCCCAATGTGTGCATGTGAGAAAGCTTGCCTGTAGCTTCTTGTAGGTAAGTGGTACTTTCAGGAGTTTTCCTGTATTCTTCCTCAATCATTTATGAGGGCCACCAAAGAATGCCTGTCTTCTGCATAAATATAGGCGTTAAACCCATCAAAGAAAAACATTGAATATATATATATATATATATATATATATATATATATATATATATATATATATATACATATTTTTATTTTCTCCTTAAAAAATAGTACGCGCTGTATCACTGGTGTGTAGCGTGTGACACTAAAAGTATGTAATGACCCCGACGAGATTCGAACTCGCAATCTTCTGATCCGAAGTCAGACGCCTTATCCATTATGTATTATGTGTTTCGAATGATTCGAGTTGTGTCCAAATGGTCAAAAGTCAGATAAAAAAAAACTGATCTTTCTGTCAGGTAGACTGGCGGTTTTGTTTATTTGAAACCAATTAGGCTCATATCTGATCCTTTCGTATGATAACTTTGCAACCGGATGAGATTGAGTTTGAAAAACGTCCAGGTATGTACCAAACTTACGACATCAGATCCAAATTAAAAGGTTTTGTTGGACTGAATCTTAGTGTTAGACAGCGAACCAATTTATCGACCGAATCAATGGGAAAGAATCGCGTCACATTGTGAGACACGTTGAATTGCTATGGTAAGAGCAATATGACGATTCAAGTGCAAACCAATAGTCATATATTGTGTCTGACTGACCAAGATACATAACGCATTATAGCAGTTTGACATCAACATTTGATTAAATACTATATATATGCATACATTTTTCATGAAAGCTAAGGAGGTTTGCCTTGTTTCCATTCAATGGGAAATTTATACAGCGAGTGGTATATCATTCATACAGCCAACATACTGTATACGTTTTGGTTATATCACATACAAAATACATATGTTTGCAATTTGAACGAGTTAACATGCAAATTGGGACTAGATACGGTAAAACTCAAAATCACACAAACTCTCAATCATATTCTTTCTTTTTGAATCTTTTCCCTAATGTTCTACTCTATATAAGATCATTCCCTTTAAATCTAACGTTTACCAAATGTTTGTTGTGTGTGTGCGTGTTACGGTCAGTAACACTAAAAGTTTATGTGCGACCCCGACGAGACTCGAACTCGCAATCTTCTGATCCGAAGTCAGACGCCTTATCCGTTAGGCCACGGAGCCTTTCGATTTCAGACATATTGTAAGCGTATATTATGTATTATTAATTACTCACATATGTTTATCACTTAATACTGATATTAAACCGAAAATAACTGTCTTCCCAAGTCGAATTACCAAACGACATCCCAGTCAATCATGTTATAAGGACAAGTCAAATAACTACCTGTTGCCCACAGAGATGATATATGATATGGGCAATTGCTGATACGTCGACGTGGTTATCATTGCGGTTTTGAACTAATACAGCTAACGACTGGGATTGAAGGTGGAAGGTTTAAGAAATTGGATCAGGTCTGGTTAAAATGAGTCTTGGTTTTTCTACTGATCTAGTTCCTATATAAATTAGAGATTTGTCTGAAATTCCGCATATTGTAAACGTTTAGCAAAGCAACTAATGTTTTCTAAAGCATACATTGCTAAATAATCATTCTATATTTTGCAGTGCATTTTACTTTTTTAGCTAAGGTAACGTGGCGGTATAAATTTACATGCAAATCTCAGTGTGTAGAATGGTAGCAACCTATATATATATATATATATATATATATATATATATATATATATATATATATATATATATATATATAAATCCAACTAGTCGGGAAAATTTGTGTCGTACGCTGAAGTCCATTTCCTTGACGGACCGACTATTGGGATTACTTAGGTTAGGAACCTTGCTCGTGACGACTAGATGCTCTCTGAGACTTCCATTTCAAAGCCTTCTTCCAATTCATTAATGCATGAATTTCAAACCATTGAATTATTGTCCAGTAAAAGAGTTTTCATGTTGGCGAAAGGTGTGAACGCTTCACAAAATCTATCTAAAATGTATCTCATTTGTACTCAATATATACTAAAGTTCTCGCCGTAACGGATTTTTGCCATCTCATCACTGTCTACGTGGGTTCGATTCTTGGGATCGCCCAATGTGTGCATGCGAGAAAGCTTGCCTGTAGCTTCCTGTAGGTAAGTGGTACTTTCAGGAGTTTTCCTGTATTCTTCCTCAATCATTTATGAGGGCCACCAAAGAATGCCTGTCTTCTGCATAAAAATAGGCGTTAAACCCATCAAAGAAAAACAATGAATATATATATATATATATATATATATATATATATATATATATATATATATATATATATATATATATTATTTTCTCCTTAAAAAATAGTACGCGCTGTATCACAGGTGTGTAGCGTGTGACACTAAAAGTATGTAATGACCCCGACGAGATTCGAACTCGCAATCTTCTGATCCGAAGTCAGACGCCTTATCCATTAGGCCACGGGGCCTTGGTATAATTAATGTATTTGAATTATGTATTATGTGTTTCGAATGATTCGAGTTGTGTCCAAATGGTCAAAAGTCAGATAAAAAAAAACTGATCTTTCTGCCAGGTAGACTGGCGGTTTTGTTTATTTGAAACCAATTAGGCTCATATCTGATCCTTTCGTATGATAACTTTGCAACCGGATGAGATTGAGTTTGAAAAACGTCCAGGTATGTACCAAACTTACGACATCAGATCCAAATTAAAAGGTTTTGTTGGACTGAATCTTAGTGTTAGACAGCGAACCAATTTATCGACCGAATCAATGGGAAAGAATCGCGTCACATTGTGAGACACGTTGAATTGCTATGGTAAGAGCAATATGACGATTCAAGTGCAAACCAATAGTCATATATTGTGTCTGACTGACCAAGATACATAACGCATTATAGCAGTTTGACATCAACATTTGATTAAATACTATATATATACATACATTTTTCATTGAAAGGTAAGGAGGCTTGCCTTGTTTCCATTCAATGGGAAATTTATACAGCGAGTGGTATATCATTCATACAGCCAACATACTGTATACGTTTTGGTTATATCATGTACAAAATACATATGTTTGCAATTTGAACGAGTTAACATGCAAATTGGGACCAGATACGGTAAAACTCAAAATCACACAAACTCTCAATCATATTCTTTCTTTTTGAATCTTTTCCCTAATGTTCTACTCTATATAAGATCATTCCCTTTAAATTAAACGTTTACCAAATGTTTGTTGTGTGTGTGCGTGTTACGGTCAGTAACACTAAAAGTTTATGTGCGACCCCGACGAGACTCGAACTCGCAATCTTCTGATCCGAAGTCAGACGCCTTATCCGTTAGGCCACGGAGCCTTTCGATTTCAAACATATTGTAAGCGTATATTATGTATTATTAATTACTCACATATGTTTATCACTTAATACTGATATTAAACCGAAAATTACTGTCTTCCCAAGTCGAATTACCAAACGACATCCCAGTCAATCATGTTATAAGGACAAGTCAAATAACTACCTGTTGCCCACAGAGATGATATATGATATGGGCAATTGCTGATACGTCGACGTGGTTATCATTGCGGTTTTGAACTAATACAGCTAACGACTGGGATTGAAGGTGGAAGGTTTAAGAAATTGGATCAGGTCTGGTTAAAATGAGTCTTGGTTTTTCTACTGATCTAGTTCCTATATAAATTAGAGATTTGTCTGAAATTCCGTATATTGTAAACGTTTAGCAAAGCAACTAATGTTTTCCAAAGCATACATTGCTAAATAATCATTCTATATTTTGCAGTGCATTTTACTTTTTTAGCTAAGGTAACGTGGCGATATAAATTTACATGCAAATCTCAGTGTGTAGAATGGTAGCAACCTATATATATATATATAAATCCAACTAGTCGGGAAAATTTGTGTCGTACGCTGAAGTCCATTTCCTTGACGGACAGACTATTGGGATTACTTAGGTTAGGAACCTTGCTCGTGACGACTAGAGGCTCTCTGAGACTTCCATTTCAAAGCCTTCTTCCAACTCATTAATGCATGAATTTCAAACCATTGAATTATTGTCCAGTAAAAGAGTTTTCATGTTTACGAAAGGTGTGATCGCTTCACAAAATCTATCTAAAATGTATCTCATTTGTACTCAATATATACTAAAGTTCTCGCCGTAACAGATTTTTGCCATCTCACCACTGTCTACGTGGGTTCGATTCTTGGGATCGCCCAATGTGTGCATGCGAGAAAGCTTGCCTGTAGCTTCTTGTAGGTAAGTGGTACTTTCAGGAGTTTTCCTGTATTCTTCCTCAATCATTTATTAGGGCCACCAAAGAATGCCTGTCTTCTGCATAAATATAGGCGTTAAACCCATCAAAGTAAAACATTGAATATATATATATATATATATATATTTTTTTTATTTTCTCCTTAAAAATAGTACGCGCTGTATCACAGGTGTGTAGCGTGTGACACTAAAAGTATGTAATGACCCCGACGAGATTCGAACTCGCAATCTTCTGATCCGAAGTCAGACGCCTTATCCATTAGGCCACGGGGCCTTGGTATAACTAATGTATTTGAATTATGTATTATGTGTTTCGAATGATTCGAGTTGTGTCCAAATGGTCAAAAGTCAGATAAAAAAAAACTGATCTTTCTGTCAGGTAGACTGGCGGTTTTGTTTATTTGAAACCAATTAGGCTCATATCTGATCCTTTCGTATGATAACTTTGCAACCGGATGAGATTGAGTTTGAAAAACGTCCAGGTATGTACCAAACTTACGACATCAGATCCAAATTAAAAGGTTTTGTTGGACTGAATCTTAGTGTTAGACAGCGAACCAATTTATCGACCGAATCAATGGGAAAGAATCGCGTCACATTGTGAGACACGTTGAATTGCTATGGTAAGAGCAATATGACGATTCAAGTGCAAACCAATAGTCATATATTGTGTCTGACTGACCAAGATACATAACGCATTATAGCAGTTTGACATCAACATTTGATTAAATACTATATATATGCATACATTTTTCATTGAAAGGTAAGGAGGCTTGCCTTGTTTCCATTCAATGGGAAATTTATACAGCGAGTGGTATATCATTCATACAGCCAACATACTGTATACGTTTTGGTTATATCATGTACAAAATACATATGTTTGCAATTTGAACGAGTTAACATGCAAATTGGGACCAGATACGGTAAAACTCAAAATCACACAAACTCTCAATCATATTCTTTCTTTTTGAATCTTTTCCCTAATGTTCTACTCTATATAAGATCATTCCCTTTAAATTAAACGTTTACCAAATGTTTGTTGTGTGTGTGCGTGTTACGGTCAGTAACACTAAAAGTTTATGTGCGACCCCGACGAGACTCGAACTCGCAATCTTCTGATCCGAAGTCAGACGCCTTATCCGTTAGGCCACGGAGCCTTTCGATTTCAGACATATTGTAAGCGTATATTATGTATTATTAATTACTCACATATGTTTATCACTTAATACTGATATTAAACCGAAAATTACTGTCTTCCCAAGTCGAATTACCAAACGACATCCCAGTCAATCATGTTATAAGGACAAGTCAAATAACTACCTGTTGCCCACAGAGATGATATATGATATGGGCAATTGCTGATACGTCGACGTGGTTATCATTGCGGTTTTGAACTAATACAGCTAACGACTGGGATTGAAGGTGGAAGGTTTAAGAAATTGGATCAGGTCTGGTTAAAATGAGTCTTGGTTTTTCTACTGATCTAGTTCCTATATAAATTAGAGATTTGTCTGAAATTCCGTATATTGTAAACGTTTAGCAAAGCAGCTAATGTTTTCCAAAGCATACATTGCTAAATAATCATTCTATATTTTGCAGTGCATTTTACTTTTTTTGCTAAGGTAACGTGGCGATATAAATTTACATGCAAATCTCAGTGTGTAGAATGGTAGCAACCTATATATATATATAAATCCAACTAGTCGGGAAAATTTGTGTCGTACGCTGAAGTCCATTTCCTTGACGGACAGACTATTGGGATTACTTAGGTTAGGAACCTTGCTCGTGACGACTAGAGGCTCTCTGAGACTTCCATTTCAAAGCCTTCTTCCAACTCATTATTGCATGAATTTCAAACCATTGAATTATTGTCCAGTAAAAGAGTTTTCATGTTTACGAAAGGTGTGATCGCTTCACAAAATCTATCTAAAATGTATCTCATTTGTACTCAATATATACTAAAGTTCTCGCCGTAACAGATTTTTGCCATCTCACCACTGTCTACGTGGGTTCGATTCTTGGGATCGCCCAATGTGTGCATGCGAGAAAGCTTGCCTGTAGCTTCTTGTAGGTAAGTGGTACTTTCAGGAGTTTTCCTGTATTCTTCCTCAATCATTTATTAGGGCCACCAAAGAATGCCTGTCTTCTGCATAAATATAGGCGTTAAACCCATCAAAGAAAAACATTGAATATATATATATATATATTTTTTATTTTCTCCTTAAAAATAGTACGCGCTGTATCACAGGTGTGTAGCGTGTGACACTAAAAGTATGTAATGACCCCGACGAGATTCGAACTCGCAATCTTCTGATCCGAAGTCAGACGCCTTATCCATTAGGCCACGGGGCCTTGGTATAATTAATGTAATTGAATTATGTATTATGTGTTTCGAATGATTCGAGTTGTGTCCAAATGGTCAAAAGTCAGATAAAAAAAACTGATCTTTCTGTCAGGTAGACTGGCGGTTTTGTTTATTTGAAACCAATTAGGCTCATATCTGATCCTTTCGTATGATAACTTTGCAACCGGATGAGATTGAGTTTGAAAAACGTCCAGGTATGTACCAAACTTACGACATCAGATCCAAATTAAAAGGTTTTGTTGGACTGAATCTTAGTGTTAGACAGCGAACCAATTTATCGACCGAATCAATGGGAAAGAATCGCGTCACATTGTGAGACACGTTGAATTGCTATGGTAAGAGCAATATGACGATTCAAGTGCAAACCAATAGTCATATATTGTGTCTGACTGACCAAGATACATAACGCATTATAGCAGTTTGACATCAACATTTGATTAAATACTATATATATGCATACATTTTTCATTGAAAGGTAAGGAGGCTTGCCTTGTTTCCATTCAATGGGAAATTTATACAGCGAGTGGTATATCATTCATACAGCCAACATACTGTATACGTTTTGGTTATATCACGTACAAAATACATATGTTTGCAATTTGAACGAGTTAACATGCAAATTGGGACTAGATACGGTAAAACTCAAAATCACACAAACTCTCAATCATATTCTTTCTTTTTGAATCTTTTCCCTAATGTTCTACTCTATATAAGATCATTCCCTTTAAATTAAACGTTTACCAAATGTTTGTTGTGTGTGTGCGTGTTACGGTCAGTAACACTAAAAGTTTATGTGCGACCCCGACGAGACTCGAACTCGCAATCTTCTGATCCGAAGTCAGACGCCTTATCCGTTAGGCCACGGAGCCTTTCGATTTCAGACATATTGTAAGCGTATATTATGTATTATTAATTACTCAACATATGTTTATCACTTAATACTGATATTAAACCGAAAATAACTGTCTTCCCAAGTCGAATTACCAAACGACATCCCAGTCAATCATGTTATAAGGACAAGTCAAATAACTACCTGTTGCCCACAGAGATGATATATGATATGGGCAATTGCTGATACGTCGACTTGGTTATCATTGCGGTTTTGAACTAATACAGCTAACGACTGGGATTGAAGGTGGAAGGTTTAAGAAATTGGATCAGGTCTGGTTAAAATGAGTCTTGGTTCATATACTGATCTAGTTCCAATATAAATTAGAGATTTGTTTGAAATTCCGTATATTGTAAAAGTTTAGCAAAGCAACTAATGTTTTCCAAAGCATACATTGCTAAATAATCATTCTATATTTTGCAGTGCATTTTACTTTTTTAGCTAAGGTAACGTGGCGATATAAATTTACATGCAAATCTCAGTGTGTAGAATGGTAGCAACCTATATATATATATATATATATATATATATATATAAATCCAACTAGTCGGGAAATTTTGTGTCGTACGCTGAAGTCCATTTCCTTGACGGACAGACTATTGGGATTACTTAGGTTAGGAACCTTGCTCGTGACGACTAGAGGCTCTCTGAGACTTCCATTTCAAAGCCTTCTTCCAACTCATTAATGCATGAATTTCAAACCATTGAATTATTGTCCAGTAAAAGAGTTTTCATGTTTTCGAAAAGTGTGAACGCTTCACAAAATCTATCTAAAATGTATCTCATATGTACTCAATATATACTAAAGTTCTCGCCATAACAGATTTTTGCCATCTCACCACTGTCTACGTGGGTTCGATTCTTGGGATCGCCCAATGTGTGCATGCGAGAAAGCTTGCCTGTAGCTTCTTGTAGGTAAGTGGTACTTTCAGGAGTTTTCCTGTATTCTTCCTCAATCATTTATTAGGGCCACCAAAGAATGCTTGTCTTCTGCATAAATATAGGCGTTAAACCCATCAAAGAAAAACATTGAATATATATATATATATATATATATATATATATATATATATATATATATATATTTTATTTTCTCCTTAAAAAATAGTACGCGCTGTATCACAGGTGTGTAGCGTGTGACACTAAAAGTATGTAATGACCCCGACGAGATTCGAACTCGCAATCTTCTGATCCGAAGTCAGACGCCTTATCCATTAGGCCACGGGGCCTTGGTATAATTAATGTATTTGAATTATGTATTATGTGTTTCGAATGATTCGAGTTGTGTCCAAATGGTCAAAAGTCAGATAAAAAAAAACTGATCTTTCTATCAGGTAGACTGGCGGTTTTGTTTATTTGAAACCAATTAGGCTCATATCTGATCCTTTCGTATGATAACTTTGCAACCGGATGAGATTGAGTTTGAAAAACGTCCAGGTATGTACCAAACTTACGACATCAGATCCAAATTAAAAGGTTTTGTTGGACTGAATCTTAGTGTTAGACAGCGAACCAATTTATCGACCGAATCAATGGGAAAGAATCGCGTCACATTGTGAGACACGTTGAATTGCTATGGTAAGAGCAATATGACGATTCAAGTGCAAACCAATAGTCATATATTGTGTCTGACTGACCAAGACACATAACGCATTATAGCAGTTTGACATCAACATTTGATTAAATACTATATATATGCATACATTTTTCATTGAAAGGTAAGGAGGCTTGCCTTGTTTCCATTCAATGGGAAATTTATACAGCGAGTGGTATATCATTCATACAGCCAACATACTGTATACGTTTTGGTTATATCACATACAAAATACATATGTTTGCAATTTGAACGAGTTAACATGCAAATTGGGACTAGATACGGTAAAACTCAAAATCATACAAACTCTCAATCATATTCTTTCTTTTTGAATCTTTTCCCTAATGTTCTACTCTATATAAGATCATTCCCTTTAAATTAAACGTTTACCAAATGTTTGTTGTGTGTGTGCGTGTTACGGTCAGTAACACTAAAAGTTTATGTGCGACCCCGACGAGACTCTTCTGATCCGAAGTCAGACGCCTTATCCGTTAGGCCACGGAGCCTTTCGATTTCAGACATATTGTAAGCGTATATTATGTATTATTAATTACTCACATATGTTTATCACTTAATACTGATATTAAACCGAAAATAACTGTCTTCCCAAGTCGAATTACCAAACGACATCCCAGTCAATCATGTTATAAGGACAAGTCAAATAACTACCTGTTGCCCACAGAGATGATATATGATATGGGCAATTGCTGATACGTCGACTTGGTTATCATTGCGGTTTTGAACCAATACAGCTAACGACTGGGATTGAAGGTGGAAGGTTTAAGAAATTGGATCAGGTTTGGTTAAAATGAGTCTTGGTTTTTCTACTGATCTAGTTCCTATATAAATTAGAGATTTGTCTGAAATTCCGTATATTGTAAACGTTTAGCAAAGCAACTGTTTTCCAAAGCATACATTGCTAAATAATCATTCTATATTTTGCAGTGCATTTTACTTTTTTAGCTAAGGTAACGTGGCGATATAAATTTACATGCATATCTCAGTGTGTAGAATGGTAGCAAACTATATATATATATATATATATATATATATATATATATATATATATATATCCAACTGGTCGGGAAAATTCGTGTCGTACGCTGAAGTCCATTTCCTTGACGGACCGACTATTGTGATTAATTAGGTTAGGAACCTTGCTCGTGACGACTAGAGGCTCTCTGAGACTTCCATTTCAAAGCCTTCTTCCAACTCATTAATGCATGAATTTCATACCATTGAATTATTGTCCAGTAAACGAGTCTTCATGTTGGCGATAGGTGTGATCGCTTCACAAAATCTATCTGAAATGTATCTCATTTGTACTCAATATATACTAAAGCTCTCGCGGAAACGGATTTTTGCCATCTCACCGCTGTCTACGTGGGTTCGATTCTTGGGATCGCACAATGTGTGCATGCGGGAAAGCTTGCCTATAGCTTCTTGTAGGTAAGTGGTTCTTTCAGGAGTTTTCCTGTATTCTTCCTCCATCATTTATCAGGGCCACCAAACAAAGCCTGTCTTCTGCTTAAATATAGGCGCTAAAACCATCAAGAAAAACAATGAATATATATATATATATATATATATATATATATATATATATATATATATATATATATATATATATATATATATATATATATATAATATATATATATATTATTTTCTTCGTATTTGAATGATGTATTATTTGTTTCGAATGATTCGAGTTGTGTCCAAACGGTCAAAAGTCAATTAGTGTTACACGCTACATTCCTGTGATGTCTGTGTAATATACAGCTCGTTATTTTTTTTTTAGGACTTCATTGCTAACTATACCAATAAATACTCTTTTAGGTAACTGTCCTTGGAACAGATGATCTTCGATCTTGGGTCAGAGTCCAGCGGCAATGGTGAAAGTGTTTGCTTCCACGCGTCGTATCTTATTCTTGGCTGTCCTTGTGCTCAAAATATGGCAAATACCATTTCACACTTTGGGTAACACTTCAACAGGACGCACGTATAACCTGACTTCTTGGATAATGGGTTTTTATTCGTTGGCATGAGCCACCAAATTGGAAAGCAGTACTGCTACGATCCAGTCACAAGCGAATATCCACATCGGTCAGCAAATACTTCTCTTGAGAACACATGTCCAAATTCAAATGATCGAACAGTTCTAAACTACGTCCTTGCAGAATTTTCTATCGACGATTGTAAAATCCCGCATTGTGAGGATCATCATCTTCTGTCAAGTCTGTGTCGTTAAACGTATTCTCGCCTGCTGTGTCAGGTTTCCATACCAAGCAAGCATCTAGATGAGTTTTCTTGGCTTCCGTACGTAAGAAGATTTTCGAGGTACGCTCGGTAAGAGTAAGTATCCCTGCTACTGCGAACCAGTTTCTTATTCATGTACAAATCCACATCGCTGAACAAGGGATGCATGACATTGTTGACGGGAGCTATTCTAGCATCGGCTCCTGGAATGGTGTTTTCCGTTTTGATCACTTTCACTTTAAAATACAAGTAACTGCTATTCAGATCGATGTTATCTTCTGGTTGCTCTTTGATTTCAAACTCAATGGGAGCTGAATCCGACAAATAGGAGGGGGGATGCAATTCGACCCATTGGGATTCTTGCATGGTCGTCATAGTGGGTGGCTTGGAAAACAGATCCTGTTCCGACTTGAAACAGGCACAAGATTATTGGTACATTTTTTTGTCGGTCTCAATGTGTTTGTTTTATTAATCAAAAATGTCTAATCTCGAACCATTCTCTTTTTTTCTTAGTCATAGTAGCTTTAGGGGTACGAAGACTTTTGGAAGGGTGTCTTCGTCGTTTCTCTCTGCCTTGTCCTTGCTGTGTCCTCAGGGAATCAGGAACGCCAGATTTAGCACCGTTTAGGGCATTTATAGGAGTTTCTCGTCGGCCCAAAATCTCTTTACCCGTTTGATGCAAGATATTTTTGCCTGCTTTCAAGAAAGCTTCTTTCTGGTTTTATAGTCAATGAGGATAGTTTGAAGAAAATCTTTGATGTGAGTCAAAGCGGCATCTTTTAAGGCGTGCAATCCTCGTGTCACCATCGGTTTCAAAACAGGGACCACTGAACGAAAGGCCGATTTAAACATATCTCCAAAACCATGTCCTCGTTGTCTTGACGATATATCATCCCACGATCTTTTTGACTGGGATTTCCATTGACGCTATATCATCTCACATTACTACTGGCGCTTTTGAAAACTAGATGTTTAATGGGAATTTTCTCTAATTGATTCTTGTCGTTAACACTACGTTTTGTGACCGCTTGATCTGAATAAAAAGTAGTTCCTCTTGACTACGAATAAAACGTATAATTCTGCCATTGCAAAGCTTTGATTTATAATTCAAATTAAAATTGGATAATCGGTGCAGTATATCATTATTTCTGAAAGGCAATAAAATGGGGATCATAAAAGCACGGGCTATTATTTCAAATAATAGAGATTCCGATTCCAGTAATTTGAAAAGATATTGGCTTTTATTCGTTTGTTGACGGAATCAGTAAATAAAAATAATTTTACGAGCTTGAGTAATGCTGTACAATAGAGAAAGGCTTGTGTTCTTTACGAATCACCACACGAAATTTGAAAATAAATATTTGTCTTTTCTCCATGGACCTGTTCGCATCTGTTAGTTAAAAACCCGGCATGTTAGTGATTCCAATTGATTGCTGACTACATGATAATGGACTGAGCACTTGAATCGTGTATACTATCTGGCAATTTAGTTTCTTTCAATGTCTTTAAAACTAACATCCACTTGGTCCAGAATATAGGTATCCATGACGTCTTGAATTCCAAACCTCACGATGTTATCAAAGGAAATAAGGCTCAGGTCTCAAATATTACATCCGTTACAGCACCCACGAATCAAGTTCCAGTCCAATTTCAAAGCATTTTATTTCGTTTTAAATTTTGGTAGGATAAAATAGTTAGGTTTAGAAATTATTGGAATTGATTTAAATGTAATTGTTTATTTGCTTTATAATATGCTCATTATAGTCATGTTGTCTGTATCCATTTGCTGCCACTGCACAGTGAGCAATGGTGCTGATCCGGAAGTGAAACCTGTGTCCCGGTGCACATTTACAATCCCGCCTCTCAAACGAATAGCACGAGTTCTTCTATGAAGATATTTCTGATCAACATCAGGGTTATAGGGATTTGGAAAAAGACGAAAACTTATTGCTGACAAACATATGTATAGGTTTTGTGAGTTTTATGCATGCCTATAAGGTGAAATGACTATCTATAACTAAATTGCGTCTACATGTATTTGATTGTTGTTATATTAAGAACGACCAGATTGCGTAGGATCAATAAATAGCCATGATACAATTACTTATAATGATATTACTAAAATTGAATATGATGACATGGGTAATTTATCGTTAGTTGTTGGGGTCAGGCGGCAATTTATTTACTGCTGGATGTTTTAGTTCAGTCGGTTCCTTTATGATGTGGGATCATTGAGAATTTTCATGCACGAGAAGTTGCAATATGGATTTCCTACTCTTATGTTTTTATATGGTGGGTGGATTTGGTCTTCTATTATAAGTTCTTTTTGTAACATAAGCATTCAGATGTATCTAATTTTGTGTTAAAAATTATCTGAATATTGTTTAGAATATTAAATGGAGCAACAAATTGCATTTTGTGCCACAATATTTTTATAGGGCAATTGTTAATTGTTCAAATAAGTCCAGTGCAGCATCACTTTGAAACGCCAGGACTGTTGTCTGATCTGTACATTCGAAGATTTGAAACTCATTCAGAACATTCGATTCGTTTAGATTTGAGTTATTTGTAATAATTATTTTGGATATACGTCATAGTGCTCAACGTTCATCACACAATTTATTTTATAACTTTGATAACTATGCATTTTGTTCAGTTTTACAAAACTTGTTGTGTTTTCTTCTTTCTGTTACTTAGTTTATAAACATAGGGTGTTAACACAATATTCTGAATATTAATTTTATTTTGTTAACATGTTGCCGAATGCATTCAAACCCTAACACGTACCGATACCTAGAAGGATCGGACCAACATTAGCCTGTCAAATGGGCGAGGAATCAGCATATGTACATGTCAAATGGGCGAGGAATCAGCATATGTACATGTCAAATGGGCGAGGAATCAGCATATGTACATGCCAAATATATACATACGTATGTTTGTATGTGATCCTACATCTACAAACGTGATCCTGAAATTACCTGTACCAATTTATTGACATCATTATTATCATTTCATTAGAGACCTGTTTCGAATCTATTTGCGTTGATGGAAACGATTAGACTACTCCTTCACGTCTGCAGGAAAATAGATTTTCGAAAATGTAATTTCTGTCCACAAATCTGCTGTCTAAATTCCCCTGAAGTTTTCTTCAGTGATCCATTCTTCTACTCAAATGTATAATTGGAAATTCTAAATCGAATAGATTCCCAAGGGAATAAATAAATCAGTTAAAATTATAAGCTAAGTAATATGGATGCATGGCAAGATAAGTGCTTAGGGTATGTTAATATTTACAAGGTATATGATCTTCGTTTTGCATGATATTCATTATTATGCTGTATATTTCAATTTACGTTGAAACAAATATATATCAATAATACTAATTGTATGTGACTGAGGCTCCCCTCTGTAATGCAGTATTGTTTACAATGTATGTACGTTGCTATGGAAATATATATACCGATACTTCTCTCTTATATGAGCATGCAGATGGATGAAGTAAAATGGTTCTTGTTTAGTAGCTTATACTATGGACCGAATGGGAAATGTCTCTAAAATATTTTAGAAAACTTTATTTGTGAAATTTAAATTTACATGGTTTTGGACGTTTTTATGTCCCATGGAATTATTTCACATTTTCGAAATTTTTAGTGAAACCAACAAGCTTTTACTATATTATCTAAAGTAAGTATATATCCCTTTTGTCAGATCTTATATAGTTACAGTTTTACTCCTTGAAAAGGGTGAATGGCAACAGCGTGACGGGAAATAGGATTTTTCTGAGGCAAAGGATTCTGTATCGAAGTAAGAACTTAAAGATATTTTTGTCCAGTATTTGGTGGAAAAATATAATGGATAAAAGTGCTTGGGTTTATTAGTAAGCCTGTATCAGGCCTTAATACAGAATATAAAGGAAAAGTAATTATAGTACTAGATTCAATTATAGTCAAGAAATCTTGAGCTTCAGAAAGTGAAAGAAGAAAAACAAATTACTTAGAGAACGAGAAGAGGAGTGATGAGAAGATAGAAAGTTAGAGAGAGAGGGAGAGAGATATGCAATTACACAGAGATCAAAGGTAATTGTTATTGCAAAATTAAGAGAGAGAGACAGAGAGACAGAGACAGAGAGACATAGATGGAGAGAAAGATGCAATTACATTGAATAGAAAGGTAATCGATATTGCAAAATGAGAGAGAGAGAGACCGATGCAATTCCATAGAGGTCAAAGGTAATTGATATTGCAAAATGAGAGAGAGAGAGAGAGAGAGAGAGAGAGAGAGAGAGAGAGAGAGAGAGAGAGAGATTCAAATAAATGCAAATATATAATTAGGAGAGGGAAATAGAAATACAGAGGGAAAGTTAAACGGAAGATAGGAGAATTCAAATTAGATTAAACGAAACAGGGTTAGCAAGTGAAAAGCATATAAGATATTAAATTAGTTCAAAACCAAATCTGTCTAGTATATTAGATGTCGTATATGCTTATTTGACATTTGAATCCAGTTGCGAAACAACATCTGGATTTGTCATCTCATAATGCGCGGCCAAGTCAGAACATAACTGTCTCTTCTACATATTTATCTTACCACATTACACAGGCTTTTCGCCTTACATGCTAGTAAAGTCGGTAATGAGCACAAAGTGCGCGCGCACGCACACACACACACACACACACACGCACACCTAGCAAAGTGTAAAGCAAAAACAATGATAGATAGATAGATAGATAGATAGATAGATAGATAGATAGATAGATAGATAGATAGATAGATAGATAGATAGATAGATAGATAGATAGATAGATAGATAGATAGACAGATAAGAGAGAGAGAGGTTTTCCTTTATCTAGGTTGGGTGGGGTGCTCCCAATATTATTTAAATTATTATAGAAGACTCACCCTGGATCGCTTTTGTACAAAATTGAAGTAGTGAAAAAGAGATGCAAAGCTCCGAGCCCCGAGTCAGCGGTACCGACAGTTAAATTAACGAATATTGAAAATGTGAAATTCAAATAAAAACAATTTAATATAACTCAATAACAGTCATCTCTTAAATACAATTCAAATTAAAACCATATTACTCGTCTTTAACTCGACCGAGTGACTGTCTATTTCATCATCTTACTCAGTATGATTGATTTTCCTCCTGTCCTGTGTTCCAACTCTTTCTTTATATGTGCTGATAATCCACTTCCCTCCTGACCGTTTTAACTTCTGCCTCCGTTCTTCATTTTCATTGTCTCCCAGAGACTCGGACCAACTGCATTGGGGGTAATTCCCTCTGTCTCCTACAGTTTTTTTTCTGATCCCTAAAAGCTTCTTTTACTGAAGTTCCTTGTACTTCCCAGAATTCAAGTTTCCCGCCAATTTCGAATGACGTCGGAATAGCCAATTCCCGCAATCTGGTGTTAGCGACTACTAACGTTCAGTTCTTACAATAATACATTTAAGCTTGCGATTCTAATGTTGGCCATGCCTTTCTCAATTCCGAGTTGATGTCGATTCATATAATTATCAGACATTGCCCCTCCCAACAGTCTGTCAAGGGTATTTAAGACCCCACTTGATGTTCTTTTAATCCGAAAAGAGAATTCCACCACTTATCTGTGAAACACGTGAGCGAAATTATTAAGTAACCGGCTTGCCTACAATACGGCCAGTTAGGAATTTTATGGCCATGTCAATTAATTGGCTTGAAACCCCATTGTTCGCCGAATTGATCTTCATACATATTGATAGCACCTCAGGATCTAACATATGCATGCTGAAATTTGGTTAATCCTTACAACGTCAAACACACACATACCCACACACGCACACACACACACACACACGCACACACACACAACCACACACACACACACATATATATATATATATATATATATATATATATATATATATATATATATTGTTACGAGTCTATGCTCTTAAAATAGTTTAAAAATAGATTGAAGACATAAAACTTTGTAAAAGTTAACAAGTAATTATTTTTCCTCGAATACAAAATGCAATATGAGAAGAAAAAAAAACTACGTTCATGAGCATTAAATTCCCCAAAATTGGAAGAATTAAAGACACAAGTCCTAGTAATAAAAGGTCCTGAATCAAACTCAGTTCAGTTCCCACAGGGATACAACATTGAAGTCGACAACATCTCTCATATATGATACAAAGTACTATACTTCAACAGTCTCTTGCAGAATCACATGAATATTATTCCAGGTTTGACTTCAGTATAAATTTCAATTAATGTCTTTATCCAAGAATTTTATAAGAGCACTTTTTTATTTCCAGAGAAAATACTCACTTGATATCAAAACAACATTCCGAGTATTATTTACTCAATATTGAGAATTAAATTAATATGTCCGGGTAAATTAGACAAACAAATCATATCCAGATAAAGGAAACAAACAACAAATGACAGGTTAAGGTAACCAAAAGTTAGATCTGTACCCTTTCGATTACTATCTTCTAGAAAAGGGGAAATTTATAACCCATTCATAAAGTATAAAATCCATTAATGCCTGGGTAAGGTAAACAAAGACTACATGTCCAGATAAGTAAAATACAGGTAAAATTATAATATATCGATAGCCATCTACTCAAAATAGAAAAGACTAAAGGATATTAATCAGTCCTGTCTTGGTAAAGTAGACAAACAATGGCTATCGGGTAAAATAAACATAAAATGTTTTGTTTAAAATCACAGAGTTTTGACTACCTCGGGTAAAAAGATCGCAGTCGTGTATTGAAATTGTCTAAAGTTCCACGTCTTTTAGTGCATTTTTTTTCATTTTAAGAAATACTAATTACAGGAAATGAATCTTATTACAGGTCTGAGAAAGTTGAAGTAATTGATAACCAAACTCTAGGTATGGCATTAGTGACTTCTTACATTCATCTCATTATCTACTTAAGTTCTTGCAAAGAAAGATAGAAAAGGAGCATAACTATATACTGTAATTACTATCCAATCAATTCATCAATGCTTATGTATGAAAACCTGAAATTATTACATCCAATATTTTTTAAGTTTTTACTTTTCCTCTTATATCGTTTATATTTGATTGGCTGTGAAAAAATCAATATTATTATCCATGCTATTATTTAAATTACCAATCTGTGTATGGTCTGTTTAGGTTAAAAGAAAACTGCAAGTAAGAAGTCAATACCCATATTCTACCATATTCTCGACATTAGTATAGTGGACAATAAAACGATATGTTAGTCTATTATATAATTCACAATATTACAAACGTCAAGGACTCAACATTGAAATATAATCTCTAAGTTACCATTTTAAGAACATGTACATCTAATCGACAGCGCATAAGCGTAAACCTGAAGTTGCCGTATCTGAGGTCTTTATAATATTTTACCTGGAATTCAGGTCAACCCACAAAATTCGCTGTTACATGATGGTACATAAAGAAATATATCGGAAACATGATCCAGGAAATGTTTAATTATGGGATTCATGAATCCAGATTTACTAAAAGAAGATTTAGACACGACTGACTGATATGAATTAAATTCTTTTCCAAGATTATATGGCATCCATTTCCTCCATATTTCCAAAAACGAATTAACCTAATTGCTGGATTAGTAAATTATAATACTGTGGCATTTATCATACTGCATCATATGTGTAAAACAACGCCGTTTTCACATAGGGCGATTTTTATGTTGAAAATAACGATTATGTTTTTAAAATATGCTCTATTGCAAGTCAAGCATTGTATAATTTCCTCATATATTCAACGCATTCATAGTTGTACAAAAACAAACAGTAAATTTGTCATATAAACTGGCACGACATTTCTAATAAATCGATAAGATCAAATTTGAATAAGTACTTTTTCAGATGGTTATTTCCTAACCCCTTGTGTGTACAAGATACTATGTTGAACGATGTATCGACACATTCAGGATCTTAGAATCACCATATATATTCATAGCCCTTTTTTTGTAAATTTTTTAACATTTCATTTTTTTAAATTGTACAAGATGATAGTTAACATCTTAGTCTGAACTCTTTTTATTGTCGTCTTAATTTAGTTCAGTCGTTGTTAAATCCTTTCTCTGAAAGCAACTTTCTGGTCAAAGAAAAATATGTTAGCGAATCATTTAATTAATGGGCATACACACACACACACACACACACACACATACATACATACATACATATATATATATATATATATATATATATATATATATATATATATATATATATATATATATATATATATATATATATATATATATATATATATACGGATGTTTGCTGCGTATCCAAGTCGTAGGCATGCTCGTTGAAGATACACGTATCGTATATTATTAAATAAGCAAATCGCTCTTGCTCTCTAATTTAGACACTTCTTTTAGGGTACTTCTCGATTCCTTCTCAATATGTATTCACTCTTGCTTTACTCAAATATATGCATTAGTGTTTCGCCGACTCTGCCCACGTGACAGTCAAATATTAGCCTATGACATATAGCAACGGCCAAATGTTATGTATTACGTGGTAATGTTATTTCACTCTGTCTCTCTGTGTCTGTCTTTGTGTAGGTCTGTCTGTCTGTCTGTCTGTCTGTCTCTCTCTGTCTCTCTCTCTCTCTCTCTCTCTCTCTCTCTCTCAGTTCTTTTCTAATTTATTACAGACATAAATTTTGCCCGTAAACCAAAAAATAATTGGCAACAATGTCTCTATTATCGTTGCATGTTAAATGCAGATGGGACCATGTTTAATTTCAATTTGCGAGACTTTAATTTGAAAGCCTGGCAAATTCATCAACATTGAAGAAGAACTTTTTTATGATTGATTTTGTTGGAGGCAAAACAACTCATCATAGTTCTCCCGCTTCAGATATTACGTCTTTACACACACACACACACACACACACACACACACACACACACACACATTTAGTATCCGATTCCATTTCACCTTAAATTTCTTGCTTGAAGGGACCTTGTGAACTTCAATCAGTCGGATCCCGTTTTGTACACAATTAAAGACCAATGCCAGTTTCGTGAAACTTATTAAGTTAATCGATTTAAGTATGATCGGTTGGGTGAAAATTCCTTTTCAAACTGCTGTAATTTAAATTTAAGTAAACTTACTAATTTATTTTGAACCAGTATGCAACAAATGTTACTCACACGTGACATGTTTTTCAGTTGAACCTTTGATAACATGCAAATTCTATGGAACGGCAACGTACTTAATATAGGCAAATGAATTTAGCTTTGTCGTGCCTTTGGTCAGTGACTTTAAATGCCAGAAACAAAAGCCTCAAAAGGTCAAAAAACAAACAAAAACAATCTGGAAGGCAAAAATGCCGTTGGTGGTTAATGAGAAAGAATAAATATATACATATCACGTGACATATTTCAGTGATTTAATTCAATATATTCTTTATTGAAGATAGGATATATAGGTCGGAAAACAAACATAATAAAAGGGGAAAAAATCGTTTTTGCAAACTTCATTATAATAAATTAGGGAAAATGAAAAATATTTGGGAAGGAATATATATGTAAAAGGTGTTCTTCATTTTCTAACCTTTGCTGAACGAAAGTAAGAAAAGTAAAGGAAAGGAAATGAGACAGCGGTTTAGTATCTGACTAAACTGGTGTCATGATATACCGCCTGTAAGTTCAGTTTGTAATGCCTTAAGAGCGTTTCCAAGCCGAAGATATAAACTATTACCCTTAGCAAGAAATGAAAAACAATTGATACAGAGAGACCTGTGGGAAATGGAGATAAGCGACGCTAATAGTTATTTGTCAATCCAGATAATGTCAATTTCGCTCATGGGATTCGTATTTTAAGAAACTCGGATTTACTCCAGTACGGTACGTAATGTTTCGCGTAATTAATATTCTAATTGACAGAGGCATTGCAAAGTGGTTGAACAAAAAACGCATTTCTTCCAAACTAAATCTAATCCTAGGAAATGGATCGAGTTTTGACTACTTAGATTCGGCAGACCGGTTTGCATGCATCAAATCCACGATTGATGCATTACAGATTCAAATTCGAAATCAACTGGCCTTGCTAGAAAACTGATATCATGTAGATTTAGGATTTTACAAAGCACAATAAGAACAAAATAAAACGATGTCAACAAGCTTTGTAAGATTTAATATTTAAATTATTTCTCTAGAAAAGCAATGTACAAAGGAGAAAAAGAAGTTACGGTTTTACGAATCAAATCCAAATTTAATCCAAGAATATTTCAAGAATTACAAAAAAACTCTTAGTAATAACATGTCCTAATGAATGTGAGTTCGAAACCAGATGAAATCCACAAAGGGTAAGCGACGACGATTGATGTGGTCAGCGTCGTACTGATGTGTCAGCAGTTCTTTACTGAATCACAGAAATTAATAATGCAATCTTTGAATTCGGTGTAAATTTCGATAACTGTCATTGTCCACGAATTAATTCAGAGTACATGTACTTCCAGGGAAACAAGATTCATTTTTGATAATAAGAATAATAAACCATAAACACGTAATTTTCCTTTTAATATCTTCAAGAGTTTGTATAGTTACTGTACACTTAGTAATATAAATAATGACACAATGAATTGCGTTGCGAAGTAAATGTCGATAAGACAAAGGCCGACCATCTTAATCCAACAATGACTGTACCGATTCGTTTGGAGACAGTGTCAAACAATGCGAACCACTTCACTTGAATACAATGTCCTACAATGAGCATTATTTCGTTTGGAGACAGTGGCCTACAATGAATAACATTTCATTTGAAGACAGTGTCCTACATTGCTTGTACATTTTCGTTTGGAGACAGTGTCATACAATGAGCACCATTTCGTTTGTAGACAGTGTCCTATAATGATTACCATATGACTTGAAGAAGGTGTCCTACCCTACAATGAGTAGCACTTCGTTTGGAGACAATGTTCTTCAATGACTACCATTTCGTTTGAAGACATTGTCCTACAATGAATCCCATTTCATTTGAAGACTGTGTCCTACAAAATGAATACCATTTCGTTTGTAGACAGTGTCCTACAATGACTACCAATTCATTTGGAGCAGTGTCCAACAATGAGTGTACCATTTTGATTGGAGAAGGTGCCTTACAAAGAGTACACTTTTCTTTGGAGACAGTGTCCAACACTGCGTACCATATCATTTGAAGACAGTGTCCTTCAATGAATATCATTTCACTTGAAGACAATGTCCTACAATGAGTGCCATTTTATGTGGAGACAGTGTCCTACAATGAGTATAATTTCATTTGGGGACAGTTTCCTACAATGAGTACCATTTGGTTTGGAGACAGTGTCCTACAATAAATGCCATTTCATTTGGAGAGTACCCTACAATAAGTGTACCATTTCATTTGGAGACAGTGTCCTACAATGAGTACCATTTCATTTGAAGACAATGTCCTACAATAAGCATTATTTTGTTTCGAGACAAGGTGAGACAATGAGTACCATTTGGGTTGAAGACAGTGTCCTACAATAAATATCATTTCATTTGAAGACATGGTCTTACAATGAGTACCATTCCATTTGAAGACAGTATCCTACAATAAATACCATTTCATTTGAAGTCAGTGTCCTACAATAAATACCATTTCATGTGGTGATTTGAAGACCTACAATGAGTACGATTTCAGTTGGGGACAGTGTCCTACAATGACTACCATTTCGTTTGGAGACAGTGTCCTACATAGAGTGTACCATTTCGTCTGTAAACATATCTGATTCTGCAATTAGCTTTAATGTATTTAATTGGTGGTATACTATTAAATAGGTTTCGTTATCTCGAAACATGATTTGTGAACAATGCAGACTGACTCAGCGAGCAACTCTTTGCAACACCTCCCTACATCCAAACGTCGAAATTTAATGAGTCACCAAAAGAAGGTGGTATCAGTGTATGCATGTTGAAACAGTATGGAACTTTCAGAAAAAAACATCCAAATAAGTTGTCCAAGACAACCCATACTTGATTTCGCCCTCCAACTACAAACTACGTGTGGTACAGGAACCAACGATGTAGTGACAAAATCTTGCTCAAGAACTATGGGGATATTTTTGCTTGAATGGTACGCCTATATCACTACGAGCAGTGTTATGGTATGACCAACAAAGGCGCCCATAAAAATCAAAAACGCTGGGAAAGTGCAACATCTGCGTTTGATTTCTGGGCCTGTTCCATCTTTTCAGTCGACATTCTTGGCGTGGACGGCGAAGATATTTAAGTCAGGCGGTTGTTCCGCTATACAGAGGACCTCATGCAAACTCTAATATCGCCACCTACAACCACCGATGGTAGTTACATTCTGCCAACCAGTCTTCTTTACAATATAAGGTACACTGCCTGGATCGATCAAGGTAGTAGAGACTGACCTAAAGATGTCCGCAATTTCCACAAAACACTGCACAAAAGTGTGGCGGCCATCGTATGTGCTCAAGAATCCGCAATAACGAATCAAAGAATATATCTGGCTCGTTTGGTTCTTATTATTCTAGCACAATAAGTCCATATCCTGGCCTCCGCCAAGGTAGCTATGTCTGCCAAATGAAGACGCACCCGCCATTTCCTGTAAGAAAATGTCGGTTAGCTGTTATCCGGAACGTTAGCATCATTTGCGCTCAAATATACAAAGATCTGTGGGACTACATGGTGTCCTTTACGGAGGAATATACGGCACTTAATTTAAGCTCATGTCGAGATCTTGAAAAATTCTGTGCTCATTCTATCGTTGACTGCAGGCGGAATGAGTTACGGAAAAGGACAGGGGTAGTGGCCATCGCTGATAGCGGTTTCCCTTGTGTCGCAATGTGAACCAAAGAGCCAAAAAGCAGCAGGTTCCACGGGTTCCAACAAAAACAACTCCCCCGGCCATTCTCCCCAATATCTTGCAGGTTCTGTAGAGATATTCCCCAGAATAGTGTACCTGCAGACCTGATGTTCAGTCTCCACGGCTTTCCAGGAATCGGAATGTATTCCGTTCGAAACGCATGTAAACTTTACATATTGTCCGCAAGACTTGTGTAACAGGCTTTCTGACAAAAACTAGGGATTGCCCATTGGTCTATTTGTATAATAAATTAATTTATTCTGTTTCAAAAATTACCTTCTTGGCAGGTAACGAACGAAGATAGGAAACTGCAAGAAAGAAACCAGGCACTGAATAAACAGACCGGTCGCCGAAAACAACGAAGCAAACCGCGAAAATGGTTAGACAAATATTTTTGAGTGTGCTTTCAGTAGTGTATCCATTTGTGCTTCTTGTGTCTGGAACCATTCGCTATTGACGGTTCTGTTCAGGACGTATGTGGTTTTTTATCCAAAGAGTGATCCAGTGTAGTTCATCTGCCTGTCATTGCGCTATTAGGACCGGTGTGTACGTATTTTGGCGAAAAAGATCCAATATGCGTGTAGTCATCCGTCACGATATTTTTCATTTCAAAAGCTTTTTATAATAATAATAATAATAATAATAATAATAATAATAATAATAATGAGGACTTTGTATAGCGCCTAATCTATGGAAGGTATATAGGTATATGCGCTTTAAAACATAAATAATGTTATGACTACAGAGAAAGAAAACCCCCTAAAACATGAAATTGGAAAACATAAAAAATGATGAAAATATTTAAGGTAGGAAATATTGATAAGTCTTTAAGTTTGTTCTTGCAGTCAAAAAAAGTGTGTTTTCAAAGCACTCTTGAAAGGTATCACTGTGTCTTTGTGTCTAATGTCAATGGGCAATTCGTTCCACGTTGATGGGGCCTTGTATTCAAAAGAACTTTGTCCGTATGAATTCGTTTTCAAAGCGAGAATAATGTGTATACGATGGTCAGAAGAGGAGCATAATTATTTGCTGGCGTGTACACATTGGTGAGGCCAAATACGTATATTGGACTGGAGTCTGTAAGTGAAACGTAGCACAGAGAACAAAGTTTGTGCTTGATTTTGGATCGAATGGATAGCCAATATAGGTTACAGAGCATTGGAGAGGTGTGCTCAGCATCATGTATTTGGCATGATATTTGAAAGGAATAAAGTTAAATTGGTCATGTATTTGAACATCTTTATTTGCAAATCGCTTGGCTCTGTAATTCTGTATACGGAACACGAAGTGTTTACTTTTCAGTTGTACTACTGAATTTTAATTTATGTTTATTGATTTACAATGTGTTTAAAAGCTGTGCTAATTTATATTTAGCGATATTGTAGGTTTGATATCTTCACCGTTGTAGCGATACAAAATTGACAAATTTATCTGATCTGAGATTTCAGAATGAATATTTTTGTATACTAACGCTGCCGCTCTATACACTTGCGTAATGTCAGATACAGTCTCCAGGGTACTCGCTGTTTGATGATGATATATTTCCTGACAATAATATATTTAAACAATTTTGACTTGGCAAATCATCCTAGTTCTGATATATTACTGTGTAACTGATTAAAACGATGTGATAGCATTTTTTTGCTTTTATTAACTTTGTTTCAGTGAAAGCTTTTATTGTTTTATCATGTAGTGTGTGATATTATCATATGTACTTGCTGATTTAGTAAAGAAACTAATGTCTAAATTTCCATAAAGCTCTTATCTTTGCCATTCCTAAAATTTAGTTTAGCTTTATCTCCTAATTTGAAATTTCTTAACAGTCCAACAGATTTAGTATCCGCATCCATACAAACTCTAACAGTGCTTAAAAGGAAATCTTGTGATTTTTGCCAGCATATTTTTATTCATGATACAAAGTAGATATAGTTAACTATTTAAATGCGTGAAGCATCAAGACAAGTTTTAGTCAAACGTTCGCTTTGTGCTTCAGTATCTGATCTACTGGACCGTATCATTGTTTGGGGAACAAACGGAGACAATAAAGTAAACAGAAAACTGCTAAACATAGTATGTATGTATGTATGTATGTATGTATGTATGTATGTATGTATGTATGTATGTATGTATGTATGTATGTATGTATGTATGTATGTATGTATGCATGTATGAATGTTATTGATATCTCTCATCTGGGGATTTCCCATTATTTTTCAAAACTGCCATCGTAAAGCCTCTACTGATGAAACCAACACTTGACCGTAGCGATTTAAAGAGCTACCGTCCAGTTTCTAACCTCTCGTATATATCATAAATCTTAGAAAAGGTGTTTAACCCAACATGTATCTCATTTGAATTCATACAGTCTTTCTAGCAATGTACAGTCTGCATATCGCCAATGCCACAGTACTGAAACTAGTCTTCTGAAAGTATTTAATGACATTCTCTCTGCTTGTGATAGCAGAAAGATTATAGTCCTCACTCCTTGATTTATCTGCAGCATCTGATGACACCAAAATAAACAAGTCTAGCCATGCACATGAAGTTGATGTTACAATCCAAGGAGGAGAGAAGTGCATTCTGATGAGAAATCATGGATGAGATGAATGATAATAAAACTGAGGCCATTCGGATCACATCACAAAGTCTCTCTGATTCACATCCCGTACATCGAACAATAAATTTCAGCAACACCAACATTACATTCACACAGTCAGTACGAAACCTAGGTGTTACTCTAGACAGTACTTTCATATTGCACTAACATGAACATATGCAAGATTGCATATCTTGAGCTGAGATGCATCAGCACCATTCGAAAATATCTTTTCAGTTATGCCACTAAAACACTTGTGTGTTCATTAGTACTTTCAAGACTGGACTATTATAACTTAATTATGGCTGGTTCGTCTCAATATGTACTCCAGAAACTTCAAAACGTTCTAAATGCAGATGCTCTGATCATCTTAAGAGTACAAGGATCAGATCATACCTCCCCACTGCTCTGTAACTTGCACTGGCTATCCATTCCATCCAGAATCAAACACAAAATTTGTTCCCTGTGCTACGTTTCACTGACGGACTCCAGTCCAACATACCTATCCAGCCTCACCCATGTGTACACACCAGCAAGATACGCTCCTCTTCTGACAATCGTATACTCAATGTTCCCATTATGAACACGACGTCATATGGACAACGTTGCTTTGTATACCAGGGCCCAGCAATGTGGAACGAATTGCCCATTGAACTTAATCACAAAGACACATCGATCGCTTTCAAGAATGCTCTTAAAACTCACTTTCCTTTGTCGACTGCAAGAACAAACTTAAAGACATAATAATGTTTCGTACCTTAAATGTTTTCAGCATTTTTTATATTTCCAATTTCCTGGTTTTTGGTTGCTGCTTTTCTGAAGTCATATCATTATAGATGTTGTAAAGCGCTTAGAGCTTCTTAAGATTAGGCGCTATACAAAGTCCTCATTATTATTATTATTATTATTATTATTATTATTAATTAAATTTATTATTATTATTATTTATCTCTGGTTGTCAATGAGCAATCTTGAATTACTATCATCAACCAATGGTCAATCCTATTAGCATTTATAAGAAAACCACCTCGAATATATTTGCACTGAGATACACATTTTAACCATTACATCTACGGGAAAATATATATATCTGCTGCTCATAAGCTAGTTTCGTAAATTCGCAATAGCTGGTAATGAAGCTCTCATGAAATTTTCTTCCAAGTAATCAATACGGCTATCTCAGTGTGGAATCTGTATTTCTTAATGGAATAGATTCCCAAATGAATGCAAGATGGATATGTTTTCCAACATTATAAAACATGCACAGATAAGCATCTTTAAGATGTTGATGCGTTGTTATGGATACTGTATTGAGTTCATTTCTATATTATGTAGTTTCGCTAACGTTTCTTAAGAAAGTGGTAAATAAACATAATTAGAATGAATACAAAGCGTGCTGATTTTTACACGTTTTTTTTGTGCCTGAATTCGATTGAATTTAATTGATCTCACCTTCAAACCTTTTGCAAGTCTGCCATATTAATTTAATTAAGGATTCCGATCGTGCAGAATGTGTTTTAAATAGAAAGAATGAAAACTATTTTGAAAAATAATTTGAAGAACCAAATGCAAAAAGAGAGAATTGAATTTGTTAAGTTCTTAGAAATAAAGATATACAAATATGTTAAATATGAAAATATATATTCTTAATATTCCCGTAATATACTGTTTTTAAAATAATTTGATAGCAATTAGAATGGATTGGTTTACTAACGTTCACATGCTGTGGGTATACTGGAAATGTTATCACACATACACTAGTTGTGATTGATACAGTGTTCCTTGGGGTAATGAGATAATCAATGCTAATAAACCCTCGAACATTTGTCACTCAGTGTAATGCCAAACACGCTGATGAGATTCAAGTTCTATGAGGCTGAGGGTATACTCCAATATCCGATCTGATGGTATTCAACATTCTGTTTAATTAAAATTCCGGAGGATGCATTAACCTTCAACCGAATCTGCCAAATGTAAATGGAAATCGATTAAAAGTGTTAGATTGAGATGTCAGAATTGGATTGCTTGCTTGTCTACTTGGCAGATAAGGTGTTTATCGCATGTCATTGCGCTAAATACCGCACGTATGTAGTCAAACGACAGATGGGAATTAACGTAGATGCATTTGCGACAAATCCAGACGGATATTACTTTGTTATTCGTTTGTCAGACGCGTGTAGAATTGGAAAATATTTAATCTTTCAAGATTAACAACATTTTTGCGTATTAAGATAAAAGTGACGAAGATTTATTATCGTTCTTGACGTCAAGTCTCTACCACATTCGTATGCAAATACGACAAGAAAAAAAAAACACTGCACAAACTGGATTTCTTTCACATATAGTCTTACTAGTCAGCATACCCACTCCACCTTACATACACATCAGGTTCACATATTAAAGCGATCAAAACGTATCCGCCACCTCTCCCAGAAATGTAAGAGTATGGGAATCAAAGTAGCGTGGCTGACAAGATCGATTTAGGTTCTCTGTTGCAAAGTTTAGATTTCGTACCACTAAACGTAAATTTCAGGACTTGCTGGCGACATATCCGGTATGAATTCAATTCTAGGTGGTGGCTAAAAACAATGTATTCAACCCAATCACACACCAATTAGCCAATTGGATCTGAATCTGATGTTAAATAAGAAAAGACATGTTTATATCTTAGAATAATCATGTATCATAAGTTAAAATGGCAAATTAATTTATGGCAGTGCGAAATAAATCACATATAATCCAAAAGTTTGAACACAAGTCATAATGTTCAAATTTCTGAATAAATGTGAGTGATATTCGAAAACAAATCCACCTCTGGAGGTGTTGATGTGCTTGTGGAGCATGTTTCGTAGTGATGTGCCAACATTATATTATTGAACCCCAATACTACAATCCAAGAATATATTCTTTTTTAACATTCACTTTTTCCAAGAATCTTACTTTCAAGCACTTTGCATTTCCAGAGAAGAATCATTTGATTCAAATATTTTGAATAAATAAATTGCACATCAAATGGCATATTGGACACAGTAATAATTCAACTGATTCTGCTCAGATCTTAAGACACAAATAAATAATGTCTCGAGAAAAGGTTATATTGTCCTCTACTTGACATCAGGCCACAATTAAAATTTTCTGAGTAGAAGGTGCGTTACTGAAATTATTATAAATAACATGGAAAACACAATGGTAGTGACTCGGACCAAGATAAACATGTTTACTTCAATTAATAATTATCATAAAAATAAATATATTTTTACCGAAAAGATTTAGCTATGTAATAGTTATTTACAAAATAGAGAAAAGAGAACGTTGAATATACAATTTTCAATAACATATATTAAGAATCGTAAAAGCTTAATAACTAAAGCAAATTAAATATACACAACAATATTGCACCAAGCAAATCTCGTTAAATTTGTTGTAGGACATTTTATTACATTTCTTCAAACATCTTTTTGTGTCCTATTTAAACCTTACATCGATACAAAAATTGTGTTAAAAATTAAATGACTTTAACACGTGTTGGTCACTATTACCATGGCAACAGTTACTAACACTTTCTATAAATGTATTGATTAATTCATGTAGGTAAGTTGAAATTGATATTGAAATCCTTTGAAAACACAGTAGTTACATATCAGAAGATATCCTACTATACAGACGTTTACGAATGCACTATCAAAGTCGTGCACACTATTAGTATGTGCTACTAAGATTAAAACTGACCCAAATAAATGAAACATTGTATGCCAGGCTTCTAAAAAGCCGATTACATCCATGAAAAATAGAAACACAGTTCGAAAATCTTGAACATAAACTTTCAAGTACAACATACGATGACACTGTAACTATTATTGAGTAGATGAAAAATAGACAGTCTCAGATTTGTATGAAGCGTGTTAGCTCTATAGACGACAGGACACATACAATACCAGACTTAAAATCATAGATTGTCTTAAAGTTAAAATATAAAAGATGAGTCAGAGAATGGAAAGAACTGAAAATACGTTGTTTTAAACAAGCCGAGACGAAACAAACAATCGGAAACCGAGAAAGTGTCAATGGTATATAATTCACAATTAAAGTGGTTATCACATTTTGTTTGATAGTGGGATTGGAAATAGAATCCATTTGCTTTGGATTCTCCGACGTGTACCATTGATCTATTCTATCAATAAACAGATAATCCAATAATAATAAGAACGTGGGTAAAACCTGGGTAGCCAAATTAACAAAGATAAAAACAGTCTGGTGGTCCAAGCTGCGTACATCTTAGTGGACAAAGATCATGTAACGTGCAAACATTCATTTCCGTTGGCACAAATCGTAGCAATAGCTACTTCTATTTACTTTTTGTAACAGGTCCTGAATTTCTTTTCTTATTTGTTACATTGTTCGCACAACTAGTCAAAACTATATATAACAAGGCAAACAATCTCTGAACAAGATCAGCCAACAATGAAACAATCTTCCCAAGAGCCCCTAGCCAGTAGCTTAGCACAATAAAAATAGTGACAGGCAATGTTAGTACAGGCGTTTTGGATAGCTCGAGCAACTAGTTATCAATACGTTTCAGACTTGATTTTATTTTCGCCACAATAGACTCTCAGTTAACTCATTTGAAAGTATATTTACAACCATAACAATTTGGTTATAAATCATCCCCTGTTAAATCGTTTACTAAATCTGCTCTAGACTAATGAGCATTTGATTTAGTCGATATGATGGTATTTGTGTGTCCGTTATTATTATCTTATCATTTATATTTTATATGTTGTACCTGTAGCGTTTTACCACAAATTTCTTTATTAACAGTTTTGGAGCACCGTACATTTTAAAAGCATCTAATTAATTCTTAAATTTACGATATTTAAGATATTTTGTTTCTTCTTTGATTTCTATTAAGTATATTAATTCTTTCTCATTCTTATAGCGATTAGTTTTAAAAGATGTCATGTCCGAGGCTTTGATTTCTATTAAGTATATTAATTCTTTCTCATTCTGATTGCAATTAGTTTTAAACGATGTCATGTCCGAGGCTTTGATTTCAAAAGCTTCTGGAATCATCCAAATGTATTTCAGCCTGAGTTGTAAATACACATTTAAATAATTCTTACCTAATATGCAGTTTTAAAACGATATCACGCCCTTCTGAGAAGGACGCAATTTGCTACGTGATTCACTCAAATCTGATTTTCCTTTTCCAATGCTACTGGTTAATTCTTGTCATACAAATACGTCTCCAGCCAAGGTTAGGTGTAACCGATCGGAAACATGTATGGGGTCTGGAACTACAACATTTGTATCAAATGATGATCGTAACAGTATGTCTAGACTTTTGCCATTTGGTTGCATCCATTTATGTTTCTCTTGCTCCATCATAGCAACAACGTAAATTTAATTCCGCATTATTTTTACTGGAGAAAAGATGCTAACATCGCGTTTGAAAATTAAATTGTCAATAAAAGATATTACTCCTGCACTAATGCTGCAGTGTCTTATCCTAACGTTTTAACTGAGGTCAAGATAACTAAGTGTGTGTGTCGTCTAAATTAAAATCCGAATGTGATGCCGATACCACAGTTACATATCTCAGATGTGACAACATGTTACTGATCATATGATCTTCGGCTATTTCGTCCTTAATATGATGTCGTAATCCTCTATAACGTAAGCAACAACACAAAAAAAAAAACACACGACAAAATAAACCAAAAGCCTAAACAACATCATGTCCACCGCGGTCAGCTGCATTCGTGCTATTTAAATGCACACAAAACAACTTTATCTAACGTTGCAAATGTTAAAGAGAAATATTGCATTAGCTTTATCTCAAAATATAACTTGAAGAACACAGAAGACACAAACAGTGTACGAGATAGAATCTGCAAATAGATTATTATTAAAATAATAACAAACAAGAACTTGAAAGAAAGTACGAAAAGCAAATTATGTACACGAATGAAACATTTGTTTATGCAAGATCCGTAAAATAATCGAAATCATGGTCAGAAGCTGACGTATCAGTTCTAACATCTGTCTTGTGTAATTTCTACAAATTAACGATGCATTAAATTACAAGCAGAACTGACGAAAGAGTTAATGACGTATAAGGGAGTACTACAATTAGCCCGTTTATGCCATTAAGATAAATATAACCCTATTATTGTTGAGGTCTTACGTGATAATGTTAAATATACATAATTTATATTGTGAAAAGAGGGAAGGTAAACACATGATATATAGCCAAATAAATGTATCTGCCATGTAATAGATATATTTTTGGACGTTTTAATATTTGGCTTGTATTGTTACATATCTTGTCTTGATGGCACCGTATATGTTTAAATAGCTATCACTAGTTACTGCATGGTACACACAGTTTGTCTTCTCATTCGTGTATGCGTTAGCCCATTTGCTTCGTATTCTCTTGCCGTATACTTGACCACATTATTAGTACTCGTTATGATACTTGTCGCAGTTCATATCTGTTCTATGTGATGACACTATTTAATGTATTGAATACTTCAGAATTTATTATTCCCGTCTTGTTTAGCTTGCAAAATATAACCTGTATTTTGTTCTACAGTGTTCCATATTCTGGACTTCTGAACCAGTTGTTTCAAACAATATATATGTATATATATATATATATATATATATATATATATATATATATATATATATATATATATATATATATATATATATATATATATATATATATATATATATCGCGTGGACAGAACGTCACGTACTTCCATGAAAGGCTTATGACATATAGGACGACAATACGTGATGGGGAAACTATATATAATGATTTAAAATTTAATAGTTACAGAGTACAATACATTAAATGATTAAAGGACAATATGAAATTTAATTCTCAATACTGCAAGAGTTTCATAAATTTTCACATTGTTACGTATCAAAACCAATAATGTGTTAAACTTTTTTTATACTTAGATTAATGATACACACAAACACACACACACACAAACACACACACACACACACACACACACACACACACACAAAACTTTTTCTGGACTCAGACATTTTCGAATTAATGGATATTTGCAGAAACTGCTATTCGATTAGGTATCGGCTTTTGCCTTTGATGAAGTAAACCATTTAAACCAGAGGGTCGGTTTCGATCATCCCTTTAAAAACTATATTATGAATATGGTGCAATTCGTAAACCTTTGAATCCCTGACGAAGAAACTGTCCGGTGATGTGGCACCCTAGAAAGTCTTCGACATTGTTTTAGGAAATGAATTTTAGCTAACAGATTTGAACCACTAGTTTTGAAGATCTGACATGTCGTGGGTGCGATCCTCGGCCGAGTCACACTAAACGACTTACAAAAATGGTACTAACAGATGCCTCGCTTGACGCTCAGCAATTAGGAGGTTAGTGCTATGACTGGTCGGCATGGTGTCAGGATACTGTGACTGGGTGGGACATCATGCTACATGTCTGCGGCACAATGCCCCAGTGCTAGATATCACTTTAAACTGCCTCACTGCATACATACATACATACATACATACATACATACATACATACATACATACATACATACATACATACATACATACATACATACATACATACATACATACATACATACAGGTATATGTTTTTCTTAATGTCCACCTTATATAATAACCTTATATAATAATGAAGTTAATATGTTCATTGGTACAATTTGATTCATTTCTTTAGTCATGCGATGTGTCTCCATGTGGTTGGGAAGTGAAGCTTTATTTTCATGCATATACAATTATTGCCTACTTCATTTTATTGCGTAGAGCAAATTTCATCAAGGATTTTCTTTTAATCAATTCGCTCTCGGCACATTTTTTACAATTTGGAAAATTACTCCCCAAACACGCTGGGAACAATTATTGCTAAGGAGTTTTCCACTTTTTAATATGATGGAATTGTGCCTAATGTGTTTTCCTGTGTTTCAAATAGTATTCATAAAAGCCTAATTATTTCCGTTCAGCGCAATAATTGAATGCTTCTTGTTTTTTCTTCAAAATTCATCTTTGGCAATAAGTGGATTTTAACACTCAATAATTTTCGTGTGTCAGGAAGAAAAGAAAAAAAATTAAAGAAGATTTTATACACGTCGTGTTACGAATTTCTTATCATATATTTTAGATGTTTAATTTGCCTTGGCATTACCATGCTTATTGACTGTGATCGTTGTATGCCAGTCTAATAATAAGTATGAATTCAAATAAATAGCAAACATCTTTATAACACACTATGTTACTAAGCAACTAAGTAAGTAAATAAAAAGATATGTATTTAATAAATCAGTAAGGAACAGCGTTTTAGTGCTCCAGCAACTAATCAAATAAACTATATTAAATATTTTCTTTTTAAAAATTAAATATTGACTAAAATGATTTATCGTTATCCACATTTAATTGTTTGTTTTTTTTTTGTTTAGAGATTCTCCTCATAACGTTTTAGTGGAAATATTTCCATACGATATCATTTATATAAAATGTCGCCATTTTCCATACTTTCTGAATTTTGGTTTTTCATTTATTTTGTTTTATTCTTTTCTTTATTTTGTTGTATCTTCCGTCCCTAACTGAAAATCCAATACTTTGAAAATAAGCTAAGAAAAACCAAATTTAATGGAGGCAATTCATATTCGTGGAGAATACACTAATAAGGCAGAACATTATGCAGAAATGTGTGTGTGGTCTTGGTAAAGCGTCCGCTGAGCCGCTAAAATTGATATCATCGATTGTAAAACCGATATGAATTTGACTGAAACCAATTTCTTCCTTTGATCTGTCACAAACATCTAAACCCAATCTAAACTGATTTGGAGCCTTATTTTTTTTAGAAACAATAAATCTGCGAAGATTTAAGATGTAATTCCCAACTAGTGGGCATGTCAGATTGTAATTCGAAAATTGTCACTAAGAGGATTTTCTTCAGAAGCAATTATGTTAATGGAGGTTATTTGAAATTCTTGAGAAACTAGGATAAAGTTACATTAAGGTGTATGTGTATATGTGTGTGTGTGTGTGTGTGTGTGCGTGTGCGTGTTAATATGTGTGCTTCATATATACATATTCACGTTATCTATGTATTTAAAGTGATTGCATGTATTGTGGTCTGCTTAGGATGTTATTACAATTTGATGGCATTTATTGGTCACAACTAAATGTTCTTTTACCTGCATAATTTATGATGTATTTGCATTGATATTTTGTGTCTGATACTTTTTAACAACGATTCGCTAGTGTGTGTTGTCCCCATGATCTTGCAATGTGTTCATTCCAGTAACGTTAGTGACTGCTTCGATGACCTCTACTGCGTCGTCTCAGGTATTTTTGGCATACTTTCTTGGCTTCCGTTACATGCAAAGGCTTGGCATTCGCGAACATCATTCATGATAGTATTTCCCTGTCTTGTTGTACCAGACTCGAAGCACTCGTCTAATCATTATCATAATGAATGCCAGAATATGACATGCAATGTCACCAACATGAGAGGGGAGAAAATTCTTTAAAAATAGATCCATGAGCAGGGTTGCAAACACAATCAAAGTCATGAATATATATATATATATATATATATATATATATATATATATATATATATATATATATATATATATAATTATATAATTATTTTTTAGTTTATATTATGTATTTTTTAATGAAATTTACAGATGACAAGAATATAATAGGTTTCCAGTTCACTTGCATATCATAAAAATATTTAGTAATGTTATATTTTAAAGTAATTAAAATGCATAATTAACTCATTCACTAAAACTGAGTTATTGCATATTTGAAATCGCTCCATCTAAATACAGTTTTGTGGCATATTTAAGATCTAGGACATATACTTTGTTTAAATACTCGTCAGCAATCATTTTATGCCAAAGTGGTTCACCTTGTCAGACAGCATTGCCTAAAAGTAGTAATAGGAAATTGGCAGTCTTGACTTCTGTTCATGTCTTCCAGCTTGTTATTTGGTCACTCAATGGTTAAACATGACCTCTTTCTTTTCTTTCATATTTTACTATTTTCTGACCTATGTTGTGGTTTTCACAGACGTAACGATTGTGTACGAAAATACCTACAATACAACGCACATGCACTTTTTGCCGCCATTTTGAGTCCCTAACAAACGTCTGTCAATGTAAGTCATCCACATATATTCAAGATAAAAATATGAATTAATTGTCGATAACGATATTTACTTCATCGCAATAATTCATTGATTATAATTTAAATTAAGTGCACAAAAATACAAATAAAGCTGGAAGAATATGTCGAAGACACAACAGTGAAGTTGAATTAAAATCATGCATTCTGCTATCAAATATAAATATTTCTGAGAAACAGACAATATTTGTATGACGTTCCTAAGACTTTCATCCTGAAAGAGTAATCATCGGGACACAATATCACTGGTTTTGTCTGTTACTTCGATTCTGCTTAGATTTTACGCAGTTGTCCGATTAAATTGTTAAGTAATATTTTGTTGTTTGTTCTTTTCTTTGGAGGAGAGAGAGGTATGTCGGTCATAATGATCTCAATGTAATAATAATAATAATAATAATAATAATAATAATAATAATAATAATAATAATAATAATAATAAAATACTACTACTACTACTATTACTACTACTACTACTACTAATATTAATAATAGGACAAAGAACAGCAATAACAAAAATAATAATAAGTAGTAGTAGTAGTAGTAGTAGTAGTAGTGACAGACATAACAATTTCAAACCAAACCCTGTTACAGACTTTTAGTTTGTGGAAAACATGCGTTAACTTTTGATGCCACTATTACAATAACAGTGGGCAGTCGCAGCTACTTTATCTGCTTGGGAAATGGAAGAACCGGGCCATACAAGAGTCTCCGGCTGCCTTGCAGGTCGGTTTTAATTAGCTAAAGGCTAAGAAAGTGAACCCTCAAAATAAACTCCGATGTGGAGACCATAAGGCAGTTGGACGATGTACTACATCACCTTCTGGCAACTCCTTGGTCTGGAGAGGGATGGGATCTTCTAGACAACTTTTCCCAAGACACACTGATAATGCTGGACAAAATCCAAAGTTATCATCCCGGATCGGTATTTGCCCGGGTCAACAAGGACCGCGCCTGCCGTTGTTCATCAAGACGGAGGTGACAATTTTGCTACTGTTAGTTTGCATACACTCCGAGCGAGAGATAGCATCGCCATCGCCACCTGGAACATTAAAACTTTGGCGCAAATTGGAAGACACCACGCGTTGACACACGATATGGAACACTACAAACGGTACTTTATGGGACTCTGTGAAGTCAGATGGAAAGCCCTAGGATAACACCAAACTGAAGATAACCATATGTTCTACTATATTGGAGAGTAGGGCAAGTCCATAAAGATCTTAGGCTTCGTTGTAAACAAATCCATCAAAGGACCTGTGCTTAAATGTCGCCCAATATCTAGCAGAATCATCTCTATTCGTCTGAAAGCATCTCCCTTTAACAAGACAATTATACAAGTCTATGCTCCATCTACTGATCATGATGATGACAACATAGAAGAGTTTTGCAACAGGTTATTCTAAACATGGTAATTAAAAAATACATCCTCATTATCCGAGGAGACTGGAAGGCCAAAGATGACAAAGATGCTCTAAAAGAATGGGATGATCATTTTGCACCCTCTTGCAATACGCTTACCAATGAAAGAAGGAGACGGTTGCTCGAGTTCGCAAGCTACAATAAATAGGTACTAGCCAACACCCTTGGCCAACATAAATCATCACGATGCTGGATATGGCAAGCACCAAATGGAACCCATCATAACCAAATCATACATGCTGGTTCAAAACCGTTACCAATCTGGCATCAGTAAAGCAAAAATAACGTTCCCAGTTGCTGATGTTGGGAGTGATCATGACTTCATGATTATGAACTTTCGAGTGAGGCTGAAGAAAATTAACAATCCAAAGAAAATCAGGATCAAATTCAAGCTTGAACAGATGAAAAACCCTAAAATCTGCAAATCATTCCAAGCCACAATTGGAGTAAAATTCACTCCACTCCATGTGATGGATGTTGATGTTAAAGTGATGGCAGATACTTTCAACACAGTCATGACAACAGCTGTCAAGGACATCATTGTTACAGAAGAGAATCTGAAATCTGTTTGATACCCGAAGAGACCTCACAAACACCAGACACACAATAGGGGCAATGGAGTCTGGGTCTAGGTTGACAATACCCTTACAATTTGCATATATATATATATATATATATATATATATATATATATATATATATATATATATATATATATATATATATATACACACACACATACAGACACATACACATACATATCAGATTTAATGGTTAATACGATCTCATACAAGAAACACGCAAAGAAACACACTGCCTTGACACGTGCAACACTTTTATTTACTTATGTCAGTATACATTGAAATAATTGCGCACAATTATCCGTCATTATTGTTGCCTTCGTGAAGGTAGTAAAATACAATCTCCAGTCTCTCAGCATAGTTTGTCTTGCTGTTAATTTGTCCTTATTGATTATGGATGCTCAATTACAGTAAGGTCATAACATTTATTTTTGATGTCACGGTTTTGTATCCTGTCAGTTACCTAAACAGTCTCTAATGATGTGTATATTACATCGACCGTTCTTTTCCGAATCGATACGTACTGGATAGTTAGTTAACATGAATTAATGATGTGTGCGCACATATGTGCATGTAACTCAAATTTATGACCGGACAGCGGCCTTCGAATTAATCCTGGGGGAAGGAATTAGAGCTCAACCTCCAGGTATTTATGTGTTGAAAGAGCACCGTTAATTTAGCCTTAGGCCGTGGGTTTATATAGGTCCCTAATGGGCTTAATGGAGGGTTGTCATGAGTAGGAATAGACCCAACAAAATGCACTCATATTCGAAAAGATTTGGTCAGACTGGAACACTACAGGCCAGGTATCAACGAATGCAGTAACGCTAGTCGCGATTAGTCCTCGACTATGACGTCATATCGGGACACCTGAGACTTGACTCTCCGCCACGGTCAGTACAGTAGAATGCTACCTAAACAAGCAAGCGGGAGCAATGATGCCAAAAAAGCGATAAACTAAGCATTTATATTCACTATGACGCGCACGAAACAGACCGCAAGAAAGTTACAGTAACATAATAGAATCAATAGGAAGAAAGTTAAACTAAGATAGTAAAAATAATGATCATGATGAAGAACAAATGGCAGTTTGCAGGATAGGAAATACGAGAGAAATCAGGAATATTGAAAAATTCTTCAAGGTCAAACGTGTCGAACACGAAGACGGGCGCTATTTACAATGTGTCTACACGGAAGTAGCACAGTTTTTGAATATGAAAAGGATACCCAGGGAAGATATCCCAAGTACAGCAGAGGTGATGGTAGCTATTCACAGTTTCGGATCCAGAGTATATAAAAATACTCTGCTCTATAAACCCTATGGGGTACAAAGGCTATTTTATCAGACCTAAATGGAAAGAACCTGTACTACCTTATGGTGAAGTGACAATATCCAAAGGAATTATAAACGTGGAAGACCAGCGCCCATGCAGCACAAGGTCAAAAAGAAAACAGGACAATTGAGCATATCCGACATTCCTATAGAGATACCACTAGAAGCAGTGTAAAACATTTCGAAGATAAATTTGCAGTAAAAGTGATTACATCAAGAATGGCGACTATCCTGATAACTCAAATCTATGACGGAATGAGAATACTCGAATTAGAGAAAGTACACATCAAAACAATCAAAAAGTCATATTTCATGCACGGCATCCTTGCAAAAACGTGCATAAAGGTTGTATTTACAACAGGAAATTAACAGGTGCAACGAGACAGATCACACCCCCTTCCAATTTCCCTACAACTACGAGGAACAAAGAGGGAGACTACAACAAAACAACAACAACAACAGGACCCAGACCAAGGGTTAATATAAAAACAGCAACAGACACATAAGAAGAATAAAACAACTCCGGGACCCCTTAAACGGATAAGTACTACTCAAATAACTCGAATAAATAATCAACATCAGGTAATACAAAGAATAACCGAACAGGAAGAGCAACCAGAAACAGCGACTGGAACAGAGACCCACTGGAACCAACCTACAGAAAAAAGAACAGAGTTGAATCTAAGTAAAGGTATGTTGAAACAGCAGATAATAACAGACAAGCCAAACACAGATTCAAACAAGACCTAAGGGAACAGCATTAAGAACAGAAATGACAACATCAGAACGGAGAGAGAATGACAGGATGAGGAGGAAAGAGAAAAGAAGAATGGAATGTGAAAAAAAGAGGAAGAAGACTACAACATGAGACAGGATTTTTTTCTTCAAAACGATGTATTTATATAATCTATACAAATTACAAATTAAAACAAAATTATTTCAAAAGAAAAATAATAGTGTTTTAACACAAACTTGAAATAAAATAAAACACAAGAACTCATAGCAGATACTTAATATAAGGACAGGAGGGCCTCCCCAAATTGTCTGAAAAGATTAAAATGGGAGAGAGCACACTCCAAAAAAAAAATGTCCGGAAGAGGCAAGGAAGGAAACGGTATGGTAACAAGGCGATTCGCGTAAGAGTCACTGAACGCCAGCCCGACTGTTATCAAATTTTAAGTCCAGTTATTTATGTACATTAACAAAGTCAATATTGTGTGAGCAACCTGTGCAATTGTGGCAAGAACAATATGTTTTATATTGTTCCTCTCTCCTAACAAATCCAATTATGCTAGTACACTTTTACACAATAAATGCCCTAACAATCTCACTTTGCTAAATGATTAAGTTCATAAACATTGTTTATTAGGTGACCTAGTTTAAATTATGAAGCAGGCGATCGAAAGGATCAAGACAGTGTAGTGGTTTTTATCGAAATGAGAATCCAAGACAAAATGGTTCCCTTAAATAAGAGACCATTTTTGTAGCCCTAAGAAGGGCTGTTATTTTTCAGAAGGCAGGACGGTGTTGCAGCTGTCTTCCTCTTCGCAAACTTGTTAAGCTGTCCGAGTCTCTCTCCGCTTTCTTGATGCGAACGCGTCATACCCATGAACGACGCAAAGGAATTATGTGACATTTAGCAGAGTAAACAGTGGGTACATGGTGTAGGTAGTGTTAAATATTTTCTATAGGAAACGTCTCCCTAGGTGTCATTGCTGCACCGCGGGTTTCATGCCCTTGAGTGACAGCCAGGCTACGAATGCAGTAGACTTTATATTGCATTGAATAGCCTAAGGTCAGCTACTGCCAAGTTAAGTTCAGGCGCATTGAGTCTTTTAGAATGTACGGGTTGATGTCCTCGTGTGCTGATGTAATCCCTGCTGACTCCGCGGCTACCTTTTCACTGGCGGAAATTTGTAGTTTTATATCCGGGAAGGGTAGACTCGTCCCTTGAGAGTTCTGTAGGAGTGTCTGAATATCTTGTATAACCTGCTGCGGTGGATTCTGCTGGATTCCAGTAATACGAATACTTAACCTGTGCCACTTCCTATTTATCGCCGCTGGTGGTGATGATGACTTTCCCCTAGCAGTACAAGAGACGATGTTGGCAAATGTATCTTACTCCAGAGGTTGTTGAGCTGTAACGTGTTCAGGTTTGTCCTGGGTAGTCTGTGTCATAAGCCTGAGCCCAGAAGTTGATTTGTTTGGCCCCAACGACAGCTGTGGTTTGTCCTGTTCTTGAAAAGTAGAAGGTAGGTAACTGGGTGTCTGGGTCTGCGTTGTTGATGCGCTCCCTCTGCTGCCACATATTTCCTCATCTACGTCTCCTGGGTAGTATATATTTATCATTTTTGTTTTGCTTTCCCAAATCAGGAGCAAGGTAGTGCGTTATATCGCGCTCTTAGGCTCCAACCCGAGGCAGCAAAAGAGGCCTAGACCCCTTAGTGCTTCAAAGTTTGGGCGGGGACATCCGTCGCTAGATGCATTACTCACGAGTATTGCTCGCTTCTCTGATGATTCCGACTGCATGAATGTTACGTACTGGTATTTTTGACGGAAAAAGAAAAGGAGCCGGCAGTGTGGATTTGTATTATCGCGGTACACGGGATTTTCCGAATAATTTTGGATACGCACCGTCTAACGGTTTGTTTACAAATGTAAAATTTTGGCCAGTAAGGGCGCAACAATGAAATAGCACAAATTCCTCTAAAAAGTCAACATGTGTGATAAATTAATGAACATTACATTTTTGTAAGGTCGATCAATTCAACTGATCATCATATGACAAACTACGATCGGAATAACTTTAAATATTGGCGATGATTATCAAATAAACTCAGTTTGTCATCTGATGTTCGATGATTATAGGCCATATAATGATGGTAACATATATCATCTCATTACAAGGTTAATTTGGAATTTCATTCTTTTGTAGCCATTACGGACCAAACTTTTTTCCAAATGTTGTTTTTGATCATGCTTCTCGTGCTTAATTAAAAATACAACATTTAAATTTTCTTGAAATCATAAATATTTCAATAATAATATTAATAATAATAATTTTGTATGTATTTATATTTATTTGCCCACATTGTATTAAAATTCATATAAAGTTAAATAATATTTGATTTTAATCTGTAATGTTATTATTCATGAATCTCGGCTTTAATTGCATTTGTCGGTTCGATTTGATTCATTGGATCCTTTCGTTCTTTTTGTGTGGAAATATTCTGGCAGTGCAATTGACCTTACGCCAAAAGGTAGATAGCTCCGCCTATCGAGCACGTGACTTGACAACCGCTTAACCTCCGACAAACATTCTGTGAAAATGGCGGGCGTGACAACATTAAAATATATACCAGACGATATTAGTGAGCAATATTTGCCATATGAAACAACACTGAGACAGAGACAGAAAGCGAGAGCATTTATCCATCGCTTGCACTTCTCTAAGTTACGTCGGTATGCGGATAACTCGCCACATGGAGAACTCGCCCCCACGTATCTGGAGAAGTCGACCCAGAGTGGTTGGAGAAGTCGCCCCAATTGGTTGTAAAAGTCGTCCCAAAACTTCACACCAAAATAACCTTTTTATAAAGTAATTAAGTCATATATATATATATATATATATATATATATATATATATATATATATATATATATATATATATATATATATATATATATATATATATATATATATATATATATATATATATACGCGATCCCAAAAGAGATATTAACTAAATTAAAGCAATATAGTAATATTTATAAGGACGAAATTAAGTCTGTATATAATCTAATAAATGACGACAGTATAGTGATTAAAAAGGATGATAAGTAAAACATTATTATTTTGTGAATCAGGATGATTACGTTAAAGAAATTGAACGTCAATTAGAAATTAAATAAAAAAATTGCAATATGCATTAATGAGATCGCTGAAAATAATAATTCAATATGTGAGGAATTTGATAGTTTCCATCTTAACATACTGATAATTTCAATCATGGTATCATTAGATGTAACATCACTATATACCAACATTCCGCATGCAGATGGTATTGAAGTGTGCAAATATTTTCTTGATAACAATCCTAATAATAGCACACTATCTAGCGAAGATATTTGTAAAATAATAAATAAATATCTTGGAAAAAAAATTATTTTCAATTTAATAATACGAATTACATTCAAATAATGGGTATATCAATGGGTATTAATAAGGCTCCTTCATGCTCTTTCCTTAAACGTGTGAATTAGAAAAGGATTTCATTGAAAACGAAAAGTTTAATCCATCTCTTTGGTTCAGATTTTTAGATGACATATTTATGATCTGGAAGCATTCAAAAATGAAGAACTGAAAAAAGTATTGATCGCCTAAATCATTTTCACCTGACGATTAAATTTACTTATACTGCATCTAGTACGCATGTTTCATTTTTAGATGTAATTGTAATAAAAAATATTGATAACACTATCTCCACAAATATTATTAAAATGCAAATAATGATTGAAAAGCAGAGCAAAAGGGACAGATAACATTTATTTTTTGTTAAGTACAGAAGCGGAGTTGATCAAATGGAAAAGTTAAAAAAATTGCAAATTTTATAAATTTAATAAGTTATTAAGTTGAGCGAGTTCTCCATGGGGCGAGTTTTTCACTATTCAGTCACGTCTTGGTTTAGGGAAGGGAATAAACTTAACTCCTCCATTTTGACGATCTGGATAACAACTATCAGAATTGCACTGCCCCCATTGCATTGTGAATCGAAAAATTGCCGAACCGTTGTAAAATTTGTAAATATATACAATAGCCGAGTTGATATCGACAGAAGCAGCTTGTCGTAGGAAATTGGCGGACGATAACATTATAAAGAGGTGTGAATAATAGCGCTCGCTGATTGGTCAAACGAGCAAAATGATTGACAGCTGGCGATAGGTCAATTGAGGATATTCCTTCTCATGGGTACGTTGCAATTTTTGTTTTATCATAATACGCGCGTGCGATCAATGGTTAGGCATATACCGCATTAATATAAATGTATTCACCCAGCATACGTTAATCAATGTCAGCCACCATGTGGTGTTTACTTTACATTTACGCGATCCGATTGACAAAGATTTTTTTTTAGGAAAAGAAATAGGGAACATCATTGAAACGTTACACATTGTAAGTAATCAGCAACAGAGAAACAGTTTTAATACGTACCGATAAAAGCATTAAGCACCTCGATAATGCAGAGTTCCGGGCAAAACAAATTAAATGAGATTGTATTATTTACAATATTTATGTTTACAAAGACTTGGATCTGAATTCAATGATTTCCAACATCCATGTATTTCTTTCCATTTCCAATTACCGAGTTACAACAATTACAGCTATTAACTTACATAAGCTGTACAGAATTACGTTAAAGAATCCCTTGTAGTGCCAGCTTATGTCTTAAATCTTATTTTCATTATGGTAGTGATACATGTTTTTGTCCAACGTGTGTGCATGATTGCTGAGGTAGAACAAGCGTGCAAGAAACCTGGTTTAGCTAGACAGATGTAATCGAACAGTATCTAAAGAGGCATACATACTTAAAACAAAAAACTTTCTCTCTTCTCTCTCTCTCTCTCTCTCTCTCTCTCTCTCTCTCTCTCTATATATATATATATATATATATATATATATATATATATATATATATATATGGAAAATATCGTATATAGCATCGTTATATTACAACGAGATTGTAGAAATTAGTTTTCCAGAACAGATGTCGAGGAAGTCAGTAAATATTAAATACTGTACGTTTTGTATAAATTAATTAAAGTATGATATGCCTGATGGAAATACTATTTCTAATATAAGCTTATAAATAGTGGCCATCTTTGGACACGTTGCACAGATATTTAGCTTGCGGTTACTATCGATCTCAACCAGGGAAGTAGCACTGTTAGACAAGTGTTTGTCTTTTGCATTATCACTGGTAGTTCTTAAACACGTGACATAGATTGCATGGTTCATTCACTACAATTAATCTCTCTCTCTCTCTCTCTCTCTCTCTCTCTCTCTCTCTCTCTCTCTCTCTCTCTCTCTCTCACACACACACATACACACACACACACACACACACACACACACATACACACATATATACACATATATATATTCTGACTTTAATAATTTCGTTCAATAAACAAAGCTTAACATTAATCATATCTGTTTGGGTTTACCACCAAATTATAATTGTACCTTTCGTTTGTAGTCGTGTGCATTTTTAGATTCATCTTTGACTTTAAAATCATAGCATTGCTGACAGTGATCTATATTCCTTTCTCATTTCCTTTCCTTTTTTGTCCCGTTTTTCTGAAAGTATCTATACTTTTTTCAAAATGATACTTAGTTAATATAATTATTAATTTGATTTAGATAGTAGTAAATTGCGAAAGGCCATACTTCAAGCACCTACTCAAGTTTTAAAGTCATCAGTAACTGACTTCATTGTATATCCAGTGTTTTGATGTATGAATGGACATGTCCGTAAACTTCAGCGATTTAATTTCTGAATTGTTTTTATTGTATTTATTTGATTTTCTTTCAAAACTTCTAGATAGGCATACTTTGTATCGTATAATTGTATAAGGCATACTATCGTGTAGTTTGAGAAGGTTAAACCAGAGAACATTACATATATTGAAGTATATTTTATAATGCAGTAAATTCTATTATATTCTCGTAAATAAATATGTTGTGTCAATTTTATATCTCATGTCATCATCATCATCAGTCTCGTGACCTAGTGTGGTCGTTGAGGCACTGTGCTGCTGAACATCTGACCAATTCCCTCCACTTGACTGTTTATCTCATGTATGGTTTGTAAATCTGGGAAAGATGACAGCGGCGATGTTGTAGAAATTAATATTGCGCGCAGGTGTTTTTACTAACACATAATTGTACTCTCTTTCTTCAAATATTCAAAAAACGAATGAACCAGTTAATTAGAGTTACTGATTGAATTTTTTCCCTCAAGTAAAGTTACATGTCGTTCGAGTTTCATCATTACGTTATTGGCATTAAATCCATTGTGTATAATACGACGACAATTTTAAACTATCAGATTTAGCTACAACAGTTCCTTTACCTAAGAAATATTGCCATTAAACGGATGACAACATCTGGAAACGTTTTAATTTATATGATTAAGGCCATAGAAATTTGATGACATACATGACGATGTCAATAGTTTTCTGACTGATGTAAGACATCGGGCAATAATACTACAGTTGCATAGCAATATTGAAATGATATAAGCAAGAAATTAAAACTGTATTGAACACAGTGAGGTGAAAGAGGAAAGTAAATTTAAAATTTGTACAATATGAAACATATGAAATATATAGACTTCCATATTCTCCACGTATTTCAAGGGAGTACGTGTGTTATTACAATACAGTAACTTTCTGATGTACTCATACCTTTAATACACGAGATCATGCCGTTACCTAAATGATTTGATTCGTTTGATCAAACCTTTGCAACACCTGACCATGATTTGGCTATCCCGTTTGTCTTTTTGTTTTACATATATTCAATTATCTATTTTAGTGCGAATCATATTTTTGAACCTATTTCTACAAATTTTATGATCTGTCAGAATTTAAAAAGAACTATTAAATATATATATATATATATATATATATATATATATATATATATATATATATATATATATATATATATATATATATATATATATATATATATATATATATAATATAATATAATATAATATAATATAATATAATATAATATAATATAATATAATATAATATAATATAATATAATATAATATAATATAATATAATATAATATAATTCTTGAATTAATTTACAAATAGGCTAAAATTTAATACATAAAACAGCATTAAATTGGAACATCACAATGAAAATAAAATTGCGTTAAGCCTTTAAATCTTTAAAATCCATCATATCGTGTTTACAAATCGTGACCTTCTGCCACTTCAGAATAACGCGGGCGTAAAATGATTCGTGTGCAAGCATTGAGCACATTAGCTCTACCTGGAACACAAAGAGGGAATTACAACCGTACCACTATAAACAGAACCAATATGATTTTGTAGTATTTTGGATCATTATTCATACACAGTAAATATTACATTCCTCCCCCATGTGATTACTTATTGTTGTGTATTTCACGACAAATGGCAGGGAGCTTATATGTCTAGATTTAACTATATCCCTATATTAAATTATATGTACGCATTGATGAATTTACCATAACAACCATATAGAGACGATATAAAAAAAAGTAAATAAAAATTGCTTACATATAAGTAATGTTCCAAGTTTAGTTAGATTTTCTTCTTCGTCTGTCTGTCTGTCTGTCTGTCTCTCTCTCTCTCTCTCTTTCTCTCTCTCTCTCTCTCTCTCTCTCTCTCTCTCTCTCTCTCTCTCTCTCTCTCTCTATATATATATATATATATATATATATATATATATATATATATATATATATATATATATATATATATATATATAGACATCAACATCAACATCAACCGGACCTGAAACTACAACAACAACAGGACAAAGGAATATTAGGGAAACAGAAACAGGCACAACAACAACAGGAACGATGGGGACAACAACAACAGGACCAAGGGAAACAACAACAAAAGAAGTATAAACCAATCACTAAAGAATGACGAGTAGCAACCCAAGAACTCAAATAAACAATGAATAACATCAGTCAACACAAAAAACAACCCAACAGGAAAACAAACGGAAACAGCGAATGTAACAGGGACCAACGGGAACAACCTAAAGAGAAAAGAACAGAGCAGCCAGAAACAGTGAATGAAAAGAAGAACAACCGGAATCAACCAACAGATTAAACACTAGAGTTAAATTCAAAAAAAGCTCCATTGGAAAAGCAGAAAATAACATTCGAAGCAAGCACAGAAAAAAAAACCCAGAAGGAAATAACAAAAGAAGATTCGAGAGAAAATGACAGATTAAGGAGGAAAGAGAATAGAATAGAAAGTGCAAGGAAAAAGAGGAAGAAGATTTGAATGACAGCCAGGAGTATGTCCTTAGAGACGATGAATATAAATAATTATAAAACATTTTTTAAAAAATAAAAACAATTTTTAAAAAATTAACAAAAATAAAAATGACAAAAAATACACCAAAAATACACAAATATAAATAATAATTTGTACAAACATAAACTAAAAGAAAAAAAAACAAGATATAATAGCAAAGACCAAATATAAGGGCAGGAGGGCCTCCCCAAATGGTCTGAAAAGATTAAAATGGGAGAGAGCACACTCCAAAAAACCCCACAAAAATAACAAAGAAGGCAACATTACTACTACGGAAAACGTTGCAGTCTCTTTAAATGCTATCTCCGTCGTTTCCAATTCGGAAAACCTGATTTTAACTACGAGAAACTAGTCTGATTAGGGTGTACATGTTGACAGGCCTTATAACAAAGTTGGTATGTGAAATACATTTCGGAACATGAGAGAGAGAGAGAGAGAGAGAGAGAGAGAGAGAGAGAGAGAGAGAGAGAGAGAGAGAGAGAGAGAGAGAGAGAGAGAGAGAGAGAGAGAGAGAGAGAGAGGGGGATATATGGAAGGATGATTGGAGTACTATAAGATTAAATACGTTTGACATAGCAAGGAAAGCAAAGTTATAATGGGAAAGTTTTCACAGTCCGGTCTTCCAGGTTGCAGACAGGTATGCGTTTAATGAGTAAATTGCTTTCTATGTCGAATTCAGCTGAGGATTATATATATGGTCTCTGCGTGATCAATTATTTTATAAAGTCAAAGAGTCGCGTAACAATACCAAATAGTGCTTCCATAATTTCAATCGATTCATATAACCATCTCTCTTTAGAGATTATATTCAACATGATTGCTTCCCAGGTTTATCATCAAAGAGCTCCTAAAGCCAATTCCTTGTACGAATACTTTATGTAATTGTATCGTTCCGCTTAATTTCAAATAAAACATGTTATTCTCAAATATTCGTTTATGTTTTAGCCAGTAATTAAATGTTTATAGCAGAGGTAGTATTTCATTGTCTCTGACGGCCATTAACGAAAGGATTATGAAAGGATCAGGCTATTATTTCATATAAACGACAATCAGATCCCAGTAATTTCTACAGATATTGATTATATACATCAATTGTTCCAATCAGTCCTGAAATTAATTTGACTGCCTTGTAATATATTCCACAACAGGAAATGTTTTGCTCATTATTTGTTAATTTTGGTTAAACAGAAGAGAAATATTTCACAAATAACATATCGACATCTTTCAGGAAAATACCACATGGTGGTTTACATAGTGGAACTCTGACCAACTGACGATTAACTAGTATTGAGTCGTCTTTGTAGTTTAATGTCTTCAACCCCTGGTTTTTTATTTATAATACACGAATCCACCTTAATATTGACATATTTAAATCCACAAATAATCTTGTCGATCCAAAAGGTATTTTTTTTATTCATAGTAGAAATGTCAAAATTCAAACGAAAATTATTTATGTTAAAGTAATTTGTATTTGTACGTATCATATTATAAGAGGTACTAATGTGTCAGTATTATAAATGTGACACGGTCCAATGTGTCATTGTAACAATTCCAACTTGTGCGTGTAATACAGTGACATATACCAATGTGTCAGTGTTATGTAGTGACACTGTCCAATGTATCATTTTAACAATTTAAATTCGTGCTTGTTATATAGTGACGCGTACCAATTTGACAGTGGTATAAAGTGACGCGTACCAATGTATTATTTCAGCAATTTGAATTTGTGCGTGCGATATAACGGTACGTACCAATATGTCAGAGTTATGCAGTGACAGGTACCAATGTTTCAGTGTTACATAGTGACACGTACCAAGATTTCATTTTAGCATTTGGAATTTGTGCATGTACTATAGTGCCGCGTACCAATATGTCAGTGTTATATGGACACGTACCGATGTGTGAGTATTATATAGTGACACGTACCAAAGTATCATTTTAGCATTTTTAATTTTTGCGTGTAACATAGTACCACGTACCAATATGTCACTGTTATGTGATGTCACATACCAATGTGTTAGTGTTATATTGACACGTACCAATGCGTCAGAGTTATGTAGTGACACATACCAATGTGTATATGCACATGTTAATCAAACTACCGTATCAGTTAGCAACTGAAGCAAGTAGTCGTGATTTCGTAATGTTTTTAAGTATATATATTTTGAAATTGTTCAAAGGTCTGCTAGAATTTATTAATACTGCTGATTGGCAGTTGGTGGTAGGCGGAGCTTTACCATATATTATCTGTCACGTGCTAACCGCAGCGTAATCACACATGTACCGGTTGACTGATAGATTAAGGAAATGGGTAGTTGATATCGTAGGAGTGCTCACATTGTAATATTAACAAATGCATATAGTAATATCTTGGCATTTCTCGTCACATTTTGAGCAACGCGTTCTTACACCATACAGTGGTGTTAAATATATATGTAATTTCTTATAAACATAGACACCTCTTTACGAACCTAATATATTAATTGTTAGAACATATGTTCAATCAATATATGTAGTCCTTAACAATCACATAAGTTTGGTATGGTACTGACATTTAAAATAATGAACAATATGCATAACCTCCCTCGACGTACAAATTGTACGTCCTCTTATCTGATGGAATTACTGTTCTATTACTTTAGTGATTCCTACCTTAACAGATATTCAAACGGAGCTTAACGAACAGAATATGCAGTATATATGAGATACATATTTAAATACATACATACATACATACATACATACATACATACATACATACATACATACATACATACATACATACATACATACATACATACATACGTGCATGAGTGCGTGCGTACGTACGAACGTACGTACAACATATATATGATTTATTCTGGAACATACACACGTGTGTTGGTATAATGTATGTGTTTGCGTTTCTAATGTCTGAATAGGTGTTACTGAAATTACCCTATCCAATTAATGGGCTACATGTATTTGAATTTTAGAGAAAAAAACAATACACTACCTAAATCTGTCTGCATTGAGAGAACAATTTCGACAATCACAGCTACAGTAAAATGGATTGCGAAAAATAAAATTACTTTTCACAAACTTTAGCTCAAAATTCTGAAATGTTGGTAATGATGCATCCCTGGAGGTTTCTGCGCTGTAACTAATACTCTGTTTGAATGAAGAATCAGGAGTTCTAAATGGAATAGATTCCCACGAGGAACCAACAAGCGATCGATGTTATATTCATACATAACGTGTATAAATTTAGAAGATAAGCGTCTGGAACACCCGGATATTGACAAGATGCTCGCTGATTTATGCCAGTCACAATGTTCAATACCATATCATGTATAATAATGTTTAATTTAAAAAAGTCAGATCAAAAAAAATTCCAAAGAAGATAGAGCGATCAAATTCCCTCTTTTCAACGTGATATAATTCAAGTAGATTCAGTTATACTCACGCTTACACACACATACATACATACATACATACATACATACATACATACATACATACATACATACATACATACATACATACATACATACATACATACATACATACATACATACGGGCGTTGAAAACTCGTGAATGCATGCTATGAATACGCTAAAAATATTTACTATGTCAGTTTGATGAAAAGCAAGGTCGAAAGAGTAAAATAATTTACAAACTTCACAACAACGAGAGAAAGAACATTACAATTAAAGAAAACAAAAGCACACAACAACACACATTCTAGCATTTACTACAGAGATATACTGGTTTGTACTATGGCTTCTGCAATATGGATGGACCGGTTTGCTGTTCTTCCCAAATCAAGGATGTACCGGTACTATTGATGAAGACAATCGACGTTCGTTGATACTGGATAGCATATTCCTATTGAAAAATATCCGTGAACAACAAAATTCTCTCATACGTTTCATTGAAATTCGTTTGTTCTGAAATTAAGAGTTTTATTGTGTTGCCAAAGATAAGAATGAAGAGCTCTTGACAGGGCTCGAAATCCGACTGTAACACAGTCTCACGCTCGAACAAGTTGGGTGAAAGGGTGTTGCTAAATATCAGACTGAAGAAAACTTGACACGGCTCGAAATCAGACTGTAACAGAGTCTCACGCTCTAACCAGTTGGGTGAAAGATCGGAACAAACTTGATTTGTAACTAAGTGGCAATATGACAAATATAATGAAAGGTGGTGCCATCCCTGGATTCTACAAGATAATGTTTAATATTACTAGGCATAATTGATATCAAATGCAGCAAATAATACTGTCATACAGGTTAGAAAATATTTTCTCGTACTCTACTCCGCAGGTACACGGCACCTTTTCGCCTCGCTTGCGCAGATTGCAAAGTAGTTCAAGTATGAGTTTATTTTCTTACAAAACAATTATCTCAGTAAGTACATATGGAAAAAGATAGTAAGATTATGCCTAACCTAAATACTACAACCATTAATTTCTCTAAAGTCTAAACCAAAATAACTAAATGTTCGGGGACATAGTTAGTCTCCTTTAAATTCTCCAAAAATTTTCACATTGTTACCAATCTCCCGTACCGTGACCTCACCTGACCTGTTATATTCGAAGTGTCCCTATATTAATCATAGCCCCATTATCCCTATAAATATTGTCCCTATAATGTCCCAATAACATTTTGACTGGGATTTCCGATGTCCCTATAAATCTTGTCCCCAAATGGTCGCACGACATTTTCGACTCAGGTTTTTTGTATTGTCCCCCAAATTTGACCACTATACAACTCACTTGTACCCACACTGGCCTACCCCGAGACTCGAACCTGCACGGGGACAGGTGAAAAGACACTCGACCTTCTGGGGACTACTCACATTATGTGAATGCATAGTGTTACGTATATTTGATATAAGTCATTTATATTTATTTTAATTGTTTGTTTTGTTAGATTCAAATTTGGCATTTTAAGTTTAAAGATTCGTTCATTGGGGGTGGGGGTGGGTGGGTGGGTGACCTGTACTTTATAAAATAAACACCAGGTATTTACCTCATTTCTGACCTGGCTTCAGAGTTGTAAACAAGCTTTTAAAATGATTGGTTGGTTCCAAGGACATTATGGAGCTTTATATAAACATCTTTCCATTTTAGTTGGGTCATACGGCGTTTACGTGATTTATTGAACGTAAATTTGTTCTAAAAGATTCTAGAAGATCGTGACCCCTTTCTTACGTAAAAACAGGTATATAAACTATGTTTTGGAGCGAGCTATTCAGTAGAAGAATTTGGGCTGTTAGAATACAAAGTTGTGTGTCGTTTTGAGTTAATTTAAATTACGTTGTATTGGAAATTATGTCATTTCGTTTGAATCAAGAGGAATTATTTTGTTATTTATCTGGAAAAGAATTGTACTCATAGATTTTTATTAACAAGAACTGACTTCATCAAGTGACACCGTCTTCCGTATTGGATACTTCGCTGGAATTCGAACTTTATTTGGACATTTTATTACCAGGACTTTTGCAATTTCTCTAGTGGATAATATTTTTAATTATTATTGGATTAATTTTGGAATTGATTCTCAAAACCGTAAGTTTAGTTTTCTTTTCTGGAAAATATTTGTGCTCAATAAATTGTTTATTAAGTTTTTACAAGCTTGTTATTTTCACTCTTTCTATGTTACTGTTTATTCGAGCCTAAGCACGTAACAATAGCTATCATGATGTTAATCGAGATGGATCCATGAACATATGTCCTCAAAGTTTGTGAATTGCAGATGCAATTGTGTCTTTGTATCATGTTGCATACGATAGCGAGATATGCTGTGATCCTGAAAAATAAATATATACTTATTAATTGTTAAAGTTCTAGATGCATCACTGATATACCAAGGTTTTGTAAGGTCTTATTTTGTTGTATTTTTAAGTGTGAATATCCTTTAATTTTCAATTGTGACGCAAGATCAAATTAAAGAACATGTTATTGAGTTATAGTCCCTAATTGGAAACTATATGGCCTGTTTAGGGCCCTAATCCAGTCACCACCGTTCGATCCTCTTCAGCGTTATATCCTTTATAATTACCATACCAATCAGAATGACTCTACCTTTTATTGCACGAATGAACGTGCTGTTGTGTGGTTTTAATTATCAAATATCTTAAAATATAACAACAACAATGCAAAAGCATAAGCCAAACAAACAAATCAAATCTATAATTGTTATTAGCAGATTATGAAATTTGAGATCACACTTTGTCCTTCGTCACTTTATCAAAGGCCTTTGTCAAGTCGACGTAGCAATCACCATGTCGATGGTCCCACGTTCTTTTCGAAATCAACACTGGCTTTCTGGCAGTAGTTCCTGATCAAGGTGTGTAGTGAGGAGGTTCATATATATATATATATATATATATATATATATATATATATATATATATATATATATATATATATATATATATATATATAATGATTAACACAATAGATAAAAACACATTGTATTTATCTTTTATTTGGTCACGCTTTGCACATATAACATAGATCCTGAAATATGTTGTGTTTTTTAAATAAAAAAAAAATTAGAAAAAAAAAAAAACGAATAAAACTTTGTGACCGTAAAGATATAAATTTGAAAATGTTCTAAATTAGCATTTGCTAGATAATGGATAAGTAAAAAGAAAATCAGACGTTTGCAGGCGATGTTGGAACGATTCAAACATGTTTTGTTCTCTTGACGCTATTCAATACATGTTTGCCGTTACTGACACAGATCTGTATCAGGTAACATTTTTTTTTACCTACGAAGCACGGATTTTGTCTGCTTTATATGCAGAGATTTCCGTTGTTCGCTAAGTCAATAGAGGACGTCAGTCAATATGACGTCAGTCAATATGACGTCAGTCAATATGCATCTAACTCCTGATCATTCCTCCATATAACGTACAGTTGGTTTTGTTTTGCTTTTTTCAAATATCACTCTTTATTCTATGCTAAGCAGTGAATTACATGATTTTCTAATTAAAAATATAGCTATTTAACTGTATTAAAATAATATTATTTTTTCCACTACAGGAACTTCTTTTTTTTTTTTTTTAGATCAGAACATACTTACCTCTCTTTCAAGTTTTGTCGGTGAATTACTTGTGGTTATTTTCTTTTTAATAATCTCTGTCTGTTATCCTTGAAACTTGTAGCTTGTTATTCTGCAAATATTAGTTACTTTTTATCAATCTGACGTGGAACTAATTTTGTTCGCAGGTACACATAGCACGGCAGAACATGTACGGTAAACAGCTGACATTACCGTAATAAATCTTCTAATTCACTGGGTCACAAACTTAAAGAACCCAACGTATGTGAGCATAAAATAAAAAATAATATTTGTTTGAAACGAGTGAATAACGGATGCATTTAATCTCGTGGGTGAAAATCTCTAGTATTTCATCCACTCGATGAAATATATCCGTTATTCACTCATTTCAAGGAAATATTCTGTATTTCGTAATGACTAATTGTTGTACAGTTAAACTATTAAAGATATATAAGATTGAATTGTACCTCTATATTAATCTGTTGAGTAAACGTGCCTTGTTTTTTTAAAAGGATCAATGCTTCGGAGTTCTAAATTCAAAACTATTGCATGATTCTTGAACATTATTTTTTATTTCTTGCTGCTATCCGCAGCATGTTAAATCAACAATCACTTTCTAATCAATATGCCCCAAACACAGCATGGGAAACTATTATTTAGCAAACTACTCCCCAAACACAAACGAAACAATTATTGAAAAGGAGTCTTACTCAGTTTAATTTGATTAAATTTTCACTTAATGGGCCCTATGTGTTTAAAGTGTTATTTTAACTTCTCCAAAGCACAATCAATTCACATTACCAGATTCGTTTCAATTTTATTGTCTCTTCCTGCAGAGTCTTTCTTCAACATAAAATGGTTTCTAACACCTAATAACATTCTTGTGTCCGTACAGAGAAAATAAAGAGCCATTCTTGCAAATCATGTCATTCGGGTAGAATAGAATTTTATTGTTTTGCGCATAGGTATCATATTGTCTTTAATTCATTACATTGTTTTGGTGATATATATATATATATATATATATATATATATATATATATATATATATATATATATATATATATATATATATATATATATATATATATATATATATATATATATATATATCATCTGGAGTCGAAAATATCATTTTACATATCTAATTAGCTATAAAAAAAATTACTCACAAACAGACAGCTAATTTCAATTGTATTTGTTTAGATGGTCAAAGTAACGAATATTTGCATTGCTCCGATTATAATAATGGCATTAGCATTAATTTTATTTATTTATATATGGACTTGGGTCAAAATTATAATTCCAGGTGAGTACCCACCTGTTTAGACATTAAAAATAAGAGTATCAAATTAAAACGTAACATTTTCACATTTTGCTTTAAAATGTAAGTTAGAAAATAACTTCTTTATAATTTAATAAAGCATCATCATTGCATATTCTTTGTGGGTAATTGTTAAGTTCTCTCCGAGAAAAATATCTTTCAAAATCTGAAGAAAGACTTCATTTAAAAGGCGCCAATAAGGCTTAATATGTAATATGCTGTGATTTTCAGTCATTTACGTTTTTTATTATGCTATTGTGATAGTATCAAGCACCAAAGTTATATCTTTATGGTGCAGTGAAATACGGTCAACACATCTCTAGCTGTATGGCTTCCGGTACTTGTTCATAAACAGTTATTTGGTACTTAATGAGTTAGTAGTGACGTAAAATCTATAGTAGATCCTACTCAGGTTGTTTTACTTTTTTTACTAAGCCGTTTAAACTGTCCCGGGATACAATTTGTGGCAAGGAATATTGGGAAGAAAATAAACTTTACTTTGGGTTTATATACCTGGATGTAATATTACAGCAAATTAAGAAAGTCTACTAACACAAAATGCATTCTTCTATTTTTAACTTTGGTTGAAATATTTGATTGATCAAGTTCGGCGTTGTACGCTAATATCACATTCCTATGAAATCTTTTACGTTATGACAAAACATTTGAATTGACGTTGTATAATTAGTCGTAATATGGTTACATGTCCCAAAAGAGCAAATGCTCTTATTTTATTAGAATGTTTGAGATCATAATTTTACATCGATTATATTATAAAGAATATATATTATCTGCCAGGCACATACATGACAGTATGCACTTAATTGTATTTCCATCATAAATTAGCGAACATCTGGTAATATATTATAACTTTGTATGCCTTTAGAGTGCAGCATTTTGGCAAAAGCTGTATGATATTATGATGGAAGCATTCTGCTTAAAAAAGTTAACACTCTTATAAAATGCCATAAATATGTTAAAAGAGATCACTTGAAATAACTTTATACAATTGATCGGAACAAATGTAAGGTATTTGTCTAACGTGGAAATGTCCATCCTTGTATGTAATATTTGTGTCAGAATTTCAAAATCAGTGGATGATAAGATATATTTGAGATTACAAATATTGGATGGTATCACACTACAAGTCTGGCCTGGTATTTGGAACAAGGTAGATGCTTTTTGGATTAGTTTTAAAGTTCTTGAAATATAGTATTTATTGTTGTTTAGTTCTTAGACCCTTACAAGTTTGAACAGTCATTTAGTAGCTTGCCTCAAATATCACTGTGATCAGTCATGGTCCACAAACCCGTGCATAAAATGATGGAAGTCAGGCAGACCCCAACAATTACTTCTCTTAAACACCATTATAGTTCCATGTTGGCTGATCATGCTATTTTTCTTATAAAACATTAAAGCAACAAAAACAAAATGACTAAATTATCTTAGTTCAAACGAATTTCTAAGTTCAAACTTAGTTCTTCTCTCTCTCTCTCTCTCTCTCTCTCTCTCTCTCTCTCTCTCTCTCTCTCTCTCTCTCTCTCTCTCTCTCTCTCAGTTCAGATAAATGTTGATAACCCTAAACAAATTGCCTTAGCTGATCAGTGCCAATGTAACTTCAATAACTGTATTTACTGCGTTCTGCAATGGTCTATGTAATGTCCGATTTTATTTCTAATTCATAAAAAAATAATCTTCTGCTCCATGTTAATCAAGGTAGCATTTACTTTGCAGCGGAGGACACAACAATCTAAACCTCTGAGAAATCCCTCTACAGAATGACTTAGTTTCTTATTGCGAATGGTATGAAACTAATCAAATCATAATCAATCAACATTAATAACTGGTTATTAAATAATGTAGCATGCAACAATGATAAGTTGTTAAACCAGACCATAAAATATCTTGAAGTTACTCATTTATGTCTCTATGGACTAATTTATTTTTATCGGCTTTGTTTAATGATTTCAACTAAAACGTATCTGTTCAAATATACGTTCTCATTCATAGCAACTAATTTTAAGAATAAATTTCCCAAACGCGAATATTCAGCTCATGCCTTAATTATGGGCGCGTTATTATGGGGTAATGCAGAAGAAGTCTGACGTAATCAAATGTCTAAAAATGATCAGCCGCATTGGATGAAAACGCTAAATACAAGACCCCTTATTGTGAAATATTTAGCCAGTTGGATTCTTTAAACTGTATTTAACATTTTATCGTATCTTGTACAGATTTGAATCTGTTCAGAATGAAATGTTCGACAAAGTAAAATTCTTTTTGTTTATTAAACACTAATTGTGACCGGAGGTCAAGTAGCGGACTATATAACTATGGTTAGAAATTATTCATCTGTGCTTTAATATCTAACCTGAATCAGTTACATTATTGTTTTGTCTACCATTTTTCTCATTTGGGCTGGAATTTATTTATTTATATTATTTAATACAAGTGATTCTTCTTCGGTAAAATAAAGTGTTCAAAAATAACATTCCTGGAATTAGAGACTTGGACTGATAATGCGCTTGTTTTATGGTGATTCTGGAAAAGACTATTGGCACATCATTAGGATGCAGACGACCACATGGGCATCAACACTTCTAGCAAAGGATTTATTTTGAAATAAATTTAGAATTGACTCAGAACTTTAATCGTTCGGAATTATGCTAAAAAATTCGGTGTTTATTTCGGAGTTATTTTTTGTTGCAAAAAATTAAATTAATTATCTAGTTTTTAGCTTTGTAATTTAGGAAAATACACTATTTAAGTTAAATCTTTTTTTTTAAGTATTATTATTGGTTCCCATTTTTTTCTATTACTAATTGTGGAGCAGTAACAATGTACTGAAATCTACAACAGACCCCCCTACCCGTAAATGCACAAACTTCTACATCTTCTCAGCTTTATTTTGCACATCATTTCACCGATATGCGTATAGTTCTCATAAGTAAAGATGTGCCTTATATTTTAATGCCCTGTCTTATTTTTTGTCAAGTACTTCTGTTCTTGCGTAGATAAGTGCGTTTACTGTGTTTTTTTATTACTGCTTGATTTCATTATGTCACCTATATACATGTATATATATATATATATATATATATATATATATATATATATATATATATATATATATTAGGATTTTTTAGTTCTTTATATACGTGTACTTTGTGTGTATGTTTTGTTTCACATATTGTACAAAACTTATTTTTATATATGTCCGATGTCGCTCGGAAACCTGGAATAAAAACGTAGTATAGATGTGACGTATAGCAAGAGTGGTAACACCGCATTTAAACAGCATTTGGAAGGAGAATACCGGACCAGTGCAGTATGTACAACATGTTTCTCAAACTCAAAACTCCCCGAGGTCCGCATGAATGTATAACACGAAATAAAACACTTTCATTCCGTGCCTCACACACATTTGCTTGTTGATACACAACAAGTACGGTATACGGTAAAAGTGCGTTGACGATAGTATAGCGTTTTTACATTGTCCTGAAAGTCGTTACCATAAGAGACTAGCGGTGTCAATATGTAGACAGGAAATCATGGGGTAAAATGGTGACATAATATATCTTCAAAATAAAATGAGATGCAAGTGTATTTGACACTATCTTAGCGATTGACATAACAAGTGTCAGATAATAACATTTAAAACAATGCCGCTACATTTATAAATAGGCCTTACAAATGGAATGTTTATCTTGTATTTATGACAAATATTTTTACATGTATCTAAGTCAGATTGTCGTGTTTTAATTGTTCACGTTAGAAAATATGGTTCCAGTTAGATGGATTGAAAAGCCATGTATTTCAAAACGTTGGTGAATGTTCATGATGATAACGGACAACACGCAGTAGTCACATACATTTTGAAAAGGAAATCGACATATTGATTTAACTTTTGTCAAAGCGGAAACGGATTGCTTTCCGGTAGTCGTGACAAGAATGCGCACGTCGGCTGCATTTTAATCATGCCAAACAGACTACGGATGATGGATCGATATAATAGTTCATTTGTGTTTGAATCTCTTTTCATAACTGAAGCAATGTTAAGTTTGCGCTAGTTTGTTTCTATCATACAGCGTGACAATGAATCGCAGTCACTCACGACACTAATGTATTTATTTATTACGCGTTGTTAAATGCCTATACGATTTGGAGGGCTCCATTTGCAAAATGAAAATAAGACAGGGGAGCGAACTTGATATGTAAAATAAAACTATCATTCAACAAACGAACATTATATTAAATCGTCATCAAATAAACTAAGTTGTCAATTTGTCCGAATGCTGTCCTAGTCATAGATAGTTACAATGAATGCACACACACACACACACACACACACACACTCTGTTGCGGACAGAACTTTTTTTCTCCTTATGTCTGTGGAGAAAATTAAGCTCAGTTACCAATGTTCTCTTTGATGAAAGGTTTATAATGCTATCTGGGGTCTTTTCAGCACGGTATGGCGTGCTACCAGTAAGTCCTTATTCATTACTTGTGCAAGATAAGCGCAATATCATTGCATGTATCTTTGATGTGACGCTGTTACATGACGAGAATTATCATCACAGTATCATAATGTGTGCATTACACAAACCATTCATTTTTTGATCGATAAAATTGCAATGCTCAATAGAGACGAAATCGTTTGAGACGTATGAATCGTATCTTCCATTACCATTACTTTGCCGCATGTATAACTCGTTTTTACATATATGTTCATACGGTATGGTATTATTACATTTATGAATAACACATGAATGTCGGATGTCATTAACGAATAGGTTACAGCATCTAAACAGAGGTACACAGTCTAGTTTATGTAATGTCCTTTGAATATACAGTGTTGATATAGTTAGACTCTTCCACTTTACAAAACATTTATCGTTGTACGTTTTGAACACCAACACGAAATATTTACTTTTCTGTTGACCTAATGTATATGTTCTAAATTACAGTGGAGTTCTGAGTGAGATCTTTGTAGAATTTTGAGTGAAACCTTAGTGGACTTTTCAAGTGAGACTTTAGCCGAGTTTTCAGTGATACCTTAGTGGCTGTAAATATATCACATTTAGTAGCACTACAGACTTACAAGTCTAAGCCCCAAATACCTGTGTTCATTGTTCTATTGACCAAAAATATAAACATCTAATCTCATTTGAGATAACACCTTTAAATAAATTATTTTGATGAACTAAGGCTGACGTATTTCTTATAGTCATAATTTAATATGGTACATTTGCAGTCATAGCTAATGAAACAATGACTACTCGCGAATTATATTAGCCCCGCATTATCAGTGAGTGGTAGTAACACACTTGAAACAAAAAGGTTATAATCGTACTTTAAATTCGTTGTATTATCTATGTTTTAGTCTAAGTCTTCAATCCATTTATCACTGTTGGGTAGAAACACGCATGGAACAAACAAGATATTATCAATTTAACTTTCCATACATTATCTTTGTTTCGGTGAAACGCTTCAATTTGTTATCATACATTGCGCCATTATCATGTGATGTTGTTAAGAATAGCAACACTCATTGAAACTATCAGACACTCTTGTCACTGTTTTTTTTCTTTCTTTCTAAACCACTTAATGCATTGTGACTTTATGAGAAGATTTAAATTGTTTTAACATTTCGATACATTACGTCAAAAGATTTATAACTATTACGATTTTAACGTTTATGATATCACATTTTAAGAAGAAAATTGTATCATAACGGATAACAATTACGTCAACATAATTCAGAAACAGCATGTTGCACCAAAAAATAGTGATTTTCATCTTAACGATACAACATCTATCTATCTATCTATCTATCTATCTATCTATCTATCTATCTATCTATCTATCTATCTATCTATCTATCTATATATATATATATAACGTAGTTTATTTTACGTACATTTATATGTGATGCATGTTTCTTTATGACTAGGTAAGCAAATATATATAACGTAGTTTATTTTACGTACATTTATATGTGATGCATGTTTCTTTATGACTAGGTAAGCAAACTTCATATAACGTGCAAATTTCATTATATGACGTTCGTGCCTTATTAAATATTGAGTTACTCATTATATGACGTAGATGTTGTATAATATACCATTCTTTTATATTTAAATAATCTGCAATCGTCTTTATGATGAGGATTAAACTCTCAAGAATAGACCTTTAATTTAGCACCGGTTAAAACAAAAGACAAATAATGGTGCGTTCCATTCATTAAAGTGTGTAAAGCCCCTCTCTTTGAAGGAGCGAAATCATACCTGACCTTATCCGCAAATGTTCATTATACCGTATAGTTTTTATACGTAACAGGTACATTTAACATCATGAAATTACGTTTGGAATGCATAAAATAAGACAAGTTCCAGCTCTAAAAAAGAGCGACCTGGTCCGTCCTTAGAATTGTATATCCCCCACCCCATTATGCTTCTGGCACTGACTCGAATTAGGTTTTACCTCGTCAGACATGATAGAAATATTATCTGTTTTTGACAGAACAATTTATAGAAGAATGAGCGAATACAACCTGAAGTACATAAAGTTAGCAGAGGTTAATGGCGCAATACTCGACTCACCAGGAAAGGAAGGAAAGGAATAATTACCTTATTGTGGAGAAACGAGGATGTAGTTGACATCGTTTCAGGAAGAACAGTAAAGTTAGTGTTGCTTTGCTGTCATTTAAATATAGCGTATTTTCAAAGTTTATATCGTTACCATCACGCATTAAGTTCAGCCGTCGGTAAATACTTTATCAACAACTAAATATGTTTTGCCTCTCATACTATTTATACTGTAAAAGTGAATACCAGTCTGAATGTAAAATAATTCAATGGATAATGATTTTTAAAACGAAGTTTTTGTTGCCTAAATAAATCACCTTTTCATAACCTGTATTATAATTAACATGTCAGCGATTTCATAATAATTGAATTCATGTTAATCGATGAATGTGTAATTGGTATTGTAACAAACCATAAATTTCAGCAAAAGTCCTAAACAAAAGACGGAGAGTTTTTTGTTATATGGGTTTATAAATATGTTGTTTTCTTTTCTACGTTTTCAACGATCCTGTTAATTCAATTTACTTTTGAATATTCAATGCGTTCATAACGTGAATTTATGGGACATTCGGTGTGTGGTAATTAGATGACTTAACCCAGCAAGGTTGGATGTCATCCCTTGTAAAATCATTATACTCTTGTCTGTGCCGTAATTTTCAATCATACATTTCCATGATAATAATAATTGAAAGACCCTCGAAAGAGAAGAAATTTTATTACAAAAATCTAATGCTGAAGGCAAATTACTAAAATAGTTATTGATTGGAAATCGGCGAGGAAGACAAGTCTCTGGTGTTATTGTCTCATATTGTTTCAATATGAATTCGTTCTTTCAGGTTATCGGGGGTGGGGTGGGTGGGTAGGTAGGTGGGTATCTCAGTATGTTTCAAGATGTTTCTAATTTTATATAGCAACTTTGTGAGTCACATGATCCAGCAAGTCGCCTCAGGGATAAGGTAAATATTCTTGAATTGTTGGCACGATCAACATGCTCAAAACTTTCATCGATCAAAGGTAACAAGTTTTAGCTTAAACGGTTTTTGATGAGTTCATAAATATTACAAACATTTGTAGCACTTATGAGATCCTTCGCGGAATGTATCAGTTCTAGTCAATTCATATTTAGTTCCAGGAGTAGATGAAAATTTTGCATGGAAACGATTTTAAGATCTTCAAAACAAACCCGTACATCAAGTCACAACAGGAAGACGCATCTTTATGGAACGTGTGTTTTTGTGGGTGGGGTGCGGTGGGGGTGGGTTATAGTAGGACGTACAAAGTCTGGAAATTTGCAATGGTGAGCCGTCAAAGTTGTTTCAGTTTCGGCTAGAAATAATAATACAAAGCTTTACATTAAATATACATTACACCAGATATACATTTGCAGTGGATTCCAGGTACATAATCGACCCAGTTTACTTAAGAATTTCGGTGAATACACAGGTTAAGAATTAGAACATTCAGCTCATTAATGATACTTTGAGGTAGACATTCGACTTCAGCTGAACCTTTTGAACAACAAAATAGTTATCCGGTTTTTTTCTAGTATTGATATATTACGATGTAAGGTAACTAACTATACACGAACATTATTTTCTGACCAGTGCATGATCAACAGGTACGTGAAGTTAAGAGGTTTTAGGCAAATATATGAGTACCTATTGGCGGGGTATAATGCATCATATCCTTTTGTTAAAAGGATAGGTGGCGCCACCAAATCTGCCACTAACCCCCAACATTCTCGTGCTGTAGTACATGATCGAGTTCCTCCTTAACCGGAAAGGTATGAAACACCTCCTCCCACCCCGTCCCGATCTTATCTGGACATGAACTTGTATATTGTTTAAACCTTTTAAAGACAAGATACGATACATGAATAACGGTCAGTTTAAATGTCTTAGATGAAATCTGGATTAAAGAGAGAAGGTTGATAAATGGTATATAGACCTAATAATCATATTTGTCATCGGGGCACAAAGCCCAAGCCCATACGATGAAATTTAGTTATTGCTTCATTCAATTCAGTCGACTAGTCACGTATCTGACAATAAAAATGTGTATACTCTAATTAGATTATTCCTTCGTTCAGGAATTTGGTGGTCCTCATAGAGTCAGATCTGACAAAGGGGTGGGAAAAAGACAAATAAGACTAGAATTAGGACACGTGGGGAAATCGTGGAAGTATGATAATTGGTAAACGGTATGCACTACCACAGATTCAAGAGATTATGGCGAAATGTTTATAAAGGTATTATCATGAACTTTTTATGTAAGACACAGTTCACCTTTGAGATTTTGAACATGTCCATACGTTTACACTCCATACTGTTTTCTTTTCAGAGGTGAAATACATTCGTAAAACTGCCATCACAAAGAATAGAAATATCATTATGGGGATTAATTTTGTGTACTGTTGCACTCATCAATATCCAGTTGGTCTCCAATCGGATGGTGCCGTATAACGGTGCTGTAAATGACAGAGATACATCGAATGATGAAGGAGAAAATTCATTGACCATCTTTGATATTTGTAATCACACATTACCCGTAAACGGCGTAGTACCAATCATCCATCGAGTGTTTAATAGTTTTATGTTATAGGTATCTGATGCAGACACATACATTAATGTGCAAATAAATAAGTGTTCATATTGAAGAAAACGAAACAAGACTAAACTATTCAAGATTATCGGATATAGATAGAATATGTCATCAGTCATATGCACCATTTGATTGCTCGGATTAAATTTACAAGTGTCAGTAGAAGTGACATGGCGAAATCATTTACTCAGCCACATAACCCCATTGTATTCATTCTGTCAAATATCCCATTGTATTCACTATGTCATTTATCCTACTGTATTCACTCTATCACATATCTCATTGTATTCACTTTGTAAATAGATATTTGTATTCATTGATCACATATCCCATTGTGTTCGCTCTGTCAAATATCAGAGGGGCCCTGAGTGGCCGAGTGGTCTAAAGCGCTCTCCGTTATGGGTCACTGCCATCTCACCTCTGCGCTTTAGACCACTCGGCCACTCTGGGCCCCTTGTGTGAACGTAAGCAAATCATTGTCCGCTTGTACAAAAGGCTCAAATAAGAAAATTTATTATAGAAGAACTTTAATTTAAATGTTGTTCACATATGAAGCCTTTCAGTATATAATATGTTAGACAAGAATATATGTGGCCAATTATGTATTAAAGAGGGGGGGGGGGAATCTACCGGGAAAAATAGCATCCTTAGATTAACCTGAGACCCCTTTCCCCAAAGAAAGAAAAGCTGGTGGGTATTACGATGCTCTTCTATTCAAGTGTTAATATAAAGCTGTCATATTTTATTGAAGTTATTCCGAACAGAACAGATTTTCTAGAAGACACACATCACTCTTGTGTGACAATCCCACCAGGAAATATATTTACTATCATCATACAGTCTATTAAATGCTATAATGTTACAGGAAATATGTCCTGTGCTAATTAACATTGAAACTAGTTTGATCATGACTGTTTGGAACAAAATATATACATCACTAAGGGCAATAACTGCGACACAATTGGCATCTACAGACAAAACTGGATTATCTACTTATAACCGCCAAAGAATTATTGAGGTTTTTTGTCATCTGTGTAGGTAAGATTTGGCAGAACTGCTGAAAGTTATTTAGCACCAACATTAAATTTTTCGATCTGCAATAAAGCAAAATTTTATTTAAACGTTAAAATCTAATCATATAAATTATTTGAGTTACCTGTCTTTTTATTTAAATGATTTATACAACCAATTATAATAGATTCCGCACCACGAACAAACTGCCTAACTTAAAAATGGGTAAAAATATGTACAGATGTTTCAAAACAAATGAATATTTAATCAGGTAATCGATTTCTACCTCTCATGGTGTGATAAATTATAATGGTTCTACCTTTAATATTTGTTTGCGATTTCATGCTGAAACTGCTCTGGGATTTATGGACAACCAGTAGCAAAGCAATATAAGCCCTTTGGCTAAACGAGGGGCATACAATAAGTCCACCCAAACAGATATCCCAAAACGTTAAAGTTAAATGAAATTATGCTGAGATGAGAGGCAATACGCGTACATTCTTTTTCTCCATTTCTCTTTATGCTGACGCAATGCGAACCCAGAGGAAAATACTTCCAAAGTTTAGAGTGATACGCTTTTTGAACACCACCTTTCAAAAACATAAATCAAGGAATACCTGCAAACTTGTTGTTGTTGATAAATAAAATCATCAAAAGCAATGAATATAACATGAAAAGTAAGTTCAAATTAGACAAATGGATTGAAGATCTGTCTGCTCATGAATGACACGAATGCGTAATTTGACCATTATTAATGGCTAAACGCATATTAAATATATAGAATTACATAGTCTCCTAGCGAGTATGGTATTTACTTGATTATAACTGCATTAAGACTTCCTCGGCTTATAGTTTTTATTTACCCTTTAGTTACGTGTTAGATAGACGATAATGTATCATATGTCTACACATGAAATGGTGCAATTTGAAAGGACACTCTAACTGTATAGTATAGGAACGTGTTGAGTTATAACACCTGCAGTTATTATTCACTTCAACTATTCGTGGAAAAGCATATCATCTAGGTTTTAAAATATATACCTCATTTAAAATGTATATCTCATTCAAAATGTATATCTCATTCAAAATGTATTATGTGGAATTTTAATTTGTTTTGGCAGCGACGAACAGTTTGTAAAGAAAGGTCAAATTATATAGCTCGAACAGTTTGTAAAAATGATCAAATTATATAGCTCGTTCATTCGCTTCTGATACTTAATTGACAGTCGGTATAACCTAACGAACATAGATGTGATGCAATAACATTTTACTCGTTCTGTCCTTTTGTTTATTCTACCTGTATTATCATTACATCACACTAACTCACATAAAATCCTTGTGATAAATGTAAACAACCACTCCACTAACAATAACAACAAAAACTAAAACAAAAACGATTCAGACATGATGTAACGACATCCAATATTTTCTGCTCATTTCAGTTTTATGAAAACGTTTTGATGTTCTACTTCAAACACATAGTATGAGGAAAATGGTCTAAATATTGCAGAGACCAGATCTATCATTAATACAGCACGAACATTTCACCCACTCCAATGTGCCATGTTTGGCGATGACATTTATATATTAAACTATAGCAGTCACCAATCTTATGGATTTTTAAATTCAACTTTACAACTTAGAACTTAGAATGCAGTATAATGAGCATACAAAATATCTTTCCAAAAATGTCGCAATCTTTGGATAATTCCCACACTGGTTCAAAGTATCATTTCTCCGAACAACAATTTTCTAGGTATTGTGCAGTCAATGAAAGAACTTATTTTCATCGCTGTTTACTGCAGAGAACAAAACAAAAAGTCATTTTCAAACAACATTGTACAGTACACATTTTCAGGTGTATTGGCCAGTATTCTGCAGAATCCAAAATGTGTGCACAAAACAGTTTTAAAGGAAGTCAAGGGCCGTCAATTCAAACAGAAATAAAAGAAACATGAAGAAAACCCACACGGAATGAAGCTAATAAATGAAGAAGTGTGTGTGTGTGTGTGTATGTGTGTGCGTGTGTGTGTGTGTCTGTGTGTGTTGTGTGTGTGTGGATGTGTGGCAGATTGAAAGAATATCTGGGAAATATTCTATTGGCGTCAGATAATACAACCAGTCTTCAAGGAGTTCTGGATTTATTACGCTATAGTACAACTTAAACTTCATTTTTAGGCAAGTCGGGACACTAATCTTTGATTTGCAATAATTATAAGATGACCGAAAACTGTGAACTCTACAAGTAAATTTAAAGCAATTTAAAACAATTAATTCAAAAGGTACAAAACGGTACAATACGTGTATATAGCTTACACTACAAAAATACCGTTAATTGTACAAATTTGTTTATATCAAATCATTAGCATGTATGTTTTAATACTGATCTACTCAAGTGTACAGAACAGACATATACACCAACCGGAAACAGCATCATATGTTTTGACACATTGCAGTTACATCCGGTTATCGACTTCGTCAGAGAAAGGGAGTGGGGGTATTCAATATGCAAACTACATGGAAGATGTGGTAAATATTATGGAATACAGTCGCGGCCATAACAAACGAAACATGGCATGGTAATTCAAGGAAAGCCGCCTCGAAGACAGATATAGAGGATAGGATACAAACATAGGGAAGAAAGCAAACAGGTATACATGGGAAGAATCGAGTGAACCAAATTCTATCTTACAACATGAATGTCTGTGGCAAAAAATGTCATGCAAACATTTAGATTTTGCACTGTTGGACATTTATTGAGATGATGGAAACGTTCTATTTGTTTTACTGCTTGAAATTTACTGATAGGATGGAAACATTCTGATTTTTCACTCACTACTGGACATTAATTGAGGTGATGGAAACATTTTCTGGTTTTTCACTGCTGGTTATTTACTGTGATGGAAACATTTCGTTTTTACACTACTGGAAATTTCCTGTTGGGATAGAAACATTCTGGTTTTTCACTGCCTGGCATTTACTGATGTGATAGAAACATTCTGATTTTCCAGTGCTGGACATTTATTCAGGTGATGTAACATCCTGGTTTTTCACTGCTGAACATTTATTGAGCTGAACGAAACATTCTGCTTTTCACTATTGGACATTTACTGATGTGATGGTAACATTTTGATTTGACACTGCTGGATTTTACTGATGTAATGGAAACATTCTGATTTTTCCCCGATGGATATTTACTGATGTGATTGACACACTCTGATTTTTCATTGCTGAACATTTACTGAGGTGACAAAAACATAGTAATCTTTCTTTGCTAGACATTTACTGAGGTGATGGAAGAATTCACTGATATTTGTCAGCAAGCATTAAACGACAAAAATAGATTGATGCTACCGATTTCTGTTCTCCACAGGTTGTTGAATCCAGCATTAAGTAAGATTTTGCCAAGCAATATAGCAACACTAATGTGACGTTCCTGATGTTATGTGTTAATAAAACATAAACACAAGTAATATCATCTTACCAAATGTGTAGGACAGTTATCTCCATAATATTTAAGCTCTTCGAATGTTGATTTACCCCCATAATAGTAAAGTATGCTCTTATAATCATTGCAAAAATGTAGATACATATACACATAACGGTGTTAACTACGATTCCTTTGTTTATCTAATTTACTTCCTGATCTATTCGTATATATTATTTAAAATATTTCCAGGTCAATCTATAGCGTTGAAGCGGTGGAACGCACCATCGAGGGACTTTCTTCGGGCTTAAAATGGTAAGTAGAATTACCATTGTATCTGAAACATTTGCAATAACTTTTAAGGCAAATTATTACTAGTCTACTTCCCTTCGTTTAAAGCAAAAGCTATGTTAATCCAGTACAAGCCTAGGTATGGCTGTCATGTATAGACCGATTTATAACCACTTTGTCGAAATAGGCAAGACCGCCATTACCTATATATGCTGACTTAGAAACCGTTACACCCATTGGAATACCCATTTAGCTAATTCACCCACCCACTGCATTTTTGGTCCAGGACTAATATTTAGATACTGAAACTGCATCTGGGTTAATGGCAAAAAAGGGAAACAGTGGGATACAGTAACATATTTCTGAATGGAAGAATCTACACAATGATTTTAAATATGATATAAATTGTTTTTTCTCTTCTATAATCATGGCATATTATATCGTGTTAAAACTATACAATCAAGCGTCAAAACATCAATCCATGACTGAAAGCGACATCCTATGTAATTAACCCCAAGCATATAGTGTGTGCTAATCGCGTACGAATCTCCGTAGAGTGCGAATTAAATCTTTTCTAACCTGTATGATAGTTGTATATATATATATATATATATATATATATATATATATATATATATATATATATATATATACACGGTGCGGTTTGTATATATAAATATAAATATGAAATTTGTTTACCGGTCTTGCAATGTTAATTTTGCGGCGATACAAGTTGAATGGGTCTAGACCATAAAATATGTACGGATGAACTATATTCAAGTATCTGTTTAAAAATGGAGGGCTATCTTTCTCTAGCATTCTATCTACCAGTATATTCATTTCATCTAAAGCAACGAGTATATATGCTCATTTCTTTCTCGTAAATAACTGTTTTGTTTTAATTTATTTAAATAAATTACGAAAATAAATGTCATTTACTTAATTTGTTTCTAATGTTAGTGTATATATTTTGTTCAGATTGATGCATAGGCGTTTGCAAACTTTATATACCTGCAAACACTGAATAGAACTAACATGTATTGATTCTGAACACATTATTGATTTTCTTTATTACATACTTACAAAGGAACCGATGTATGAATGGACTGACCTACTGTAGGAAAAAATGGTTTAAATCAAACATTGAATACCTGTGTTACCAGCACGTCATTTACCCGATCCCTGCATTGTTAACGTATTGTAGGTATCTGGTGGTTATTTCACAAATACTCTGCACTGACTTATGTTAATGATTTACCTCTGACTACATCCAACACATAACACTATATAAAGGTTCATGTTGCATGCTGTGTGTGTGTGTGTGTGTGTGTGTGTGGGTGGGTGGGTATGTGATTTAGACGTTTTAAGGTAGCTTTACCAAAGGTTCATGTTGCATGCTGTGTGGGTGGGTGGGGTGGGTGGGTAGGTGTGTGTGTGTGTGTGTGATTTAGACGTTTTAAAGTAGCTTTACCAAATTTTCAGTCACATCGCCTCGATGCCTGCATTGTGGCAGTTAATTGTTATGTCTAGAACTGGGGCATGATGCCGCACACATGTATCATGATGTCCCATCCAGTCACAGTATCCTGGTACCAGGCAGACCAGTCCTAACACTAACCTCCTTATGCAGTGCGTCAGTTAGTAAAATTCACCTGGTGCTGGGTATTAAGAGGTTAGTGTAAGGACTGTTTGGTCTGCTGTCAAAATAATGTGACTATAAAATGTCATACTGCCAATATCGTAGCATAATTTCTGAAAAACTGTTAAAGCTACATCAAAATCAAAATCACACGTATATAAACACACTTAAAAATTGAATCACTTCCAAGGTACTAACCCTCTTAAGATAGGCTGTTGTCGTGACGTAGACACTCGTTTTACGTGTATGACTTTAACAGATACTACTGGGATGAATGAGAGAGGTGTTGGAGGAGAACCTGTTATCCACGACGTTCTTTGTGGAAGTGAGCATTTGGATAGTTTTCCGATCACCTACACTTACTGAACCGGATTGAATACCCTCAAGAAACACCTAAAGGATCTCAGCCAGTTCCTGGAATTTGTTTCATTACGTTTACTGTCAAGGGGATTCAAAAGGTTCTAAATGCTTTAAAAATGGTTTCCAGTTTAGTTGGGAGGTGCGTGAGTCATTCTGAAAAGTAGAGTTAGAGAAATTAGGGTATGTTTATAACGGTCACTGGGCGCATGCCATCTTGGGCAGCATAACTATAATTCATATTATAAAAGAAATCCCTTCGACAAGATAATAGGTACTTTACGACGTTAGTGACAAACATGCTAGGATAGGCGAATATATGCCTTTTTTTACACATTTCCGTAAAGTGCCGTATTAAAACTTGTAATGGTGATTTGTAGTGGTTATTATTATTCTGCAAATTTGTTTAGAAATCTTTCAGTGGTCGTGACAATACCCGAATTTGCAATATGTTGAGAACGACTCAAATGTTGAATGTAACATGACAATGGTTTCTAACTTGCGAAACTAAATCATTTTAAATATACTTTCTTTCAACTATCTGCAGCGGACCAAATAAATGGGATAAATCGAATGTATAGAGTGACACACATTCAAGAGATAAGTGTGTGCAAATTATTTACGCTTACGCGAATTCTCTCTACGTGTATTTTGTTTGTTCCATATGCAAAGATTATATGTGCTAAACTTAGCTTGATATACAAGTTTTACTTATCAAATTATGAGCCATTATTTACCCGATGCAACGAGACACCACACAATGACAAATGACTGGGGCAATTCGAAATCTAATCTACAAACAAGTCATTGTGCTCAATAGAGGATGTTATCAACCGGTAAGCTGTTTTAGATGTAACCATCTGACTGCCTGGTATCTATTTTAAACATAATACTTTACGTCTCGTGCTTGGTACAGTTTATAGTTTGATTATCATATTTGTGGTAAAGCTTCCATACCTTGAATATTCTCATCAGTCTTTTTGTTTTGATGCATTGTATGGAGATTGTTGCTATTGGGTTTGTGGGCGAGATAACTAAGCAGTGTTAGAACCCTGGTGGGTGGGTGTTTTACGACTTTTCAGTATGATTCTGGTTAATATATGTTGTATTGATGTCATGCAAAAAAATAAACAGGCATAAGATAAATTGATAGACCATAATAAATATAGTTTTCAACTCAAAATTCGTTATAGTTACCATGCATGTATATATTGATTCTCGTTATGATGAATAGGGAGATAACTTTTGTAGAGACTAGATGTACACGTGTGTGTGAAAAACAAAAACAAAAATGTACTTACAGAAAAAAATACATTTTGGTGTTCATGTTTCAAATTTAGTTTTAATTATATTTTTAACTATACCATATTCTAGTTTGTGAAAGGAATTGGGATCATTCATGTATAAAGACCTGTCTTTTTCAATATACATCGAATAAGATGTGTTGCCTTGTATGTCAATATGAATGTGTTTAAATCTCTCGTGCACAAAACGAATTCGGTAGTTTTAGTCACATACGGGGACTGACGTAAATATGCAATGAGAAACAGACGTGGATATCATTCGCGATGTTGTGCGGAACGAGCTATACTGAGTATACATTTTAATGCAAAATAAAGCCTTAATGAATAAAAAGATAAATATTGAACATTTTAAAACAAAAATATGTCAAAGTTTAACAATATAATAATAATAAAAATTATTAATTAATCTGTATAAGTTTCTTTCATACGATATTTATCTGCTTCGTTCATTGTTCAGTATGTATTTTTATCGTAAAATCTGGTAAGGTATAAATCGAGCCATTTGTTTGCCTTATCGTGATAAAATATGACAAATTATACCGAACATGAATACTAAACTGAGTGTTGGCTGGTTAATTAGTTTCAATGATACGTTCCATACGTTATTGATACATCATGTCAAGAAAAGGGGAGTTAAGCGCGTCGTCCATTGACACGCCCAGGCAGTAGAACAGTTTGGGTTTCGAGCCTAGAACAATCTGATTACAAGTCTTACATTTTACTACGTGCGTTAACTAGGCTCCCGACAATAATGAAATTAAATCGAAAGGACAATTATTAGTATTATACTCCAATCGTGTAAGTTTGTCATAATTTTGCTGAATTTATCTTTCAAGTCTTTTTGTTCTCTTTATATAGACATCAAAAGTATTGAAGCTAATGGTGGCCGCCATTGACTTTGGTACAACATTTTCCAGTTGGGCATTTTCATTCAAGCACGAATATGAGAAGGATCCAACGAAAGTACATACAAAAAATTGGAACTGCGGAACAAGTATTTCTCACAAAGCCCCAACTACAGCTCTCATACGCTCTGATGGAATGACATTGGAAGACTTTGGCTATGACGCGGAGGACGAATACGCGGATCTGGTGTCCAAGGGGACGCATACGGACTGGTACTACTTTCAAAGATTCAAGATGTCTCTTTTCGAGAACAAGGTACGACGGTATTGAACTTTATAGTTCCTAAATGTCAATATACATATGGTGAATTATTTCTAAAACATTTATAAAAAAATCCAAAATTAAGTAACTTTTAAGTAACTTTTCCAATATACCAAAACTGGATCAAAAGCCTTACTAAAAATCAAGGAAAACACAGTAACGTGTTTTGTAATAATCTAAAGATCCAGCACATTACCTACGAGTCATATATTATCAAACGTAATGTGCATTGTACAAAACTGATACGTGCTCTTGAACGAGAGTATCATAATTAAGACAGTTTGACAATCTTGAAGTTAAAACACATGTATTATTAAGATAGCGTAAGAGGAAAAATAACTTGTTGGGTCTCGATTATTACATTTGTTTAATTTTTTAAAATACCTTTAACAAATGTCTAGATCTGCAATTTTTACTATACTCATGCATTTGCTTGTATCACTTTCGCCCGTGTGAGAAAATACTGTTTCTGGGATTAGTGATATTTTTACGATCATTTCAGCATTCGTGCCATACCATGGCGTATGAATTTCATCTTATTGCACTGATTTAAAACGAATGTTGTGTTTGCGTTTTGAGTGTGTGTACGGGCACATCACAAAGTGTGGCATAGCTATTACTTACATACGTGTTGCGTGACTGCCCAAAAGGACGAGCTTATCTGGATTAAATAAGTACTCTAATTAACCATAGAAGGTCTATCAAAGTATCGTGATTGACAGTAGCTTTGCTTTACGTATAATACCCTATTCTTGGCAAGCTAATGTGGAACGATTAGAGAACTTTATTATGAATAAGGAAACTATGATATAAACTTGGCACAAAACTAAAGGTTTGGAGCAGAACAGCATTTTGTATCAAAGAAAGATTCAAGGTTACTTGATGGTGACATATGAGAAATACTATGCCGGTATAGGTGAGTTTATTTGTAGAGGTCTGTTATAGAAATGTATGTATATACCATAATTAGAACGGTGTCGATTGTGTTTATTTAGAAACATCTGGTCTATCGTCCAGACAGAATTTGATGTTCAACACAAGGACCAAAAAAGGTACAGATACAAAATAGTAGAATCGAGCAGAACTGGAATGCTGTTATAACATTTGTGTTTTCTTGTTTCCGTCCTTATTTGCTATTATTTTATGTGGTCCGCCGTCGGTTTCTATATTGATTTAAAATGATACATATTGTACGCATGCCATCAAGAAATTAACTAATGCCAATTTTCTCTCCCAGACGCTTAACAGACACACGGAGATTGAGGACGTTAATGGAAAAAAACTGAAAGCACTAACAGTCTTCAGCCTTGTGATCAAATACCTGAAAACGAATCTAGTTGATGAATGCAAGATGAAAATCACAAATGGAGAATTTGAGGAAGGAAACATCCATTGGGTACTGACAGTGCCGGCCATTTGGGATGACAAAGCCAAGCAGTTCATGCGAGAGGCAGCAGTTCAGGTCATAAATTTATCTTTATTCTGTTAATTCTCCCTTCGTTTCAAATCTTGGAAATATCCTTTATTGTAGAAAGCATCCCCAACCCCAGGACTTCCATTGAAAAAAGACTGTATAAGGTTCTTCTTGTCCTTATTTTTTTATTTTGTTCATCATCATCATCTCCTTCTTCTTCCTCCTATAATAATAATAATAATAATAATAATAATAATAATAATAATAATAATAATAATAATAATAATTAGTAGTAGCAGTAGTATGGTCATTAATATAATTATTATTATTATTCGAAAGAAAAGAATTTCATCTTGAGAATTAAAATGATGATCTGTGCTCCGTTCAGATGAATTATTCTTAATAATAATAATAATATTAATAATAATAATAATAATAATAATAAAAATAATAAGTATTAGTAGTAGCAGTAGTAGCAGTAGTATTGTCATTATTATTATTATTATTATTATTATTATTATTATTATTATTATTATTATTAAGAAATATTCATTTGAGCGGAGCACAGATCATCTTTTTAATTCTCAAGATTAAATTGTTTTCGAATTCGTTTTTATTATGGCCTGATCAAAGTTATTTGAAGTACTTGTTTGTCAGTTATTTTGTGTTCATTTGTATGAGGGGTCCCGAGTGGCCGAGTGGTCTAAAGCCCTGTCCGTTACGAACCACTGCCATCTCACCGATATCTGCGTGTGTTCGAGGTTAAGATTCGACAAATGTAGTTATGTGAGAAAGCTTGCCAGTAGTTTCTCGTGGGTCGGTGGTTCCTTCCGGGGGCTGTCCGGGGTTTTCTTCCACCATTGATACTGGCCGCCATGTATAGCCTATATTGTGCTGACAAATGGCGTTAAACCATAACAAACAACACAAAACAAACATTTGTATGAATTTCGAGAATAGAACGGAACTGAATTATCTAAAACAGTAGCTACTCAAACAAAAATCAAGTATAATCTGAAAGGGCAAATACAAGTTTTTTAATGAAAAATGTTAATCTTACATGATTATGTTGAACACGTGATTGAGTTACATTTTCTCTTTACCTCGCCAGCTGATTAGAACTTATATCACATAATCGAACTCACACATAGACACACATGTTATGATTATCTCACCTCCATTTCCTGATGCATTCAGAATGACTCATGGCTAAATTAAACAGGCATTTGTACAAATTCAAACTGCACTTGCTGTAATGCACAAGTTTACAAATCTAGAAGTCTGGGAAACAAAATATATATTTCATAAATTAAAAGTTTTCAATCAAAACTGATTTTGAACATTTATATCAGAAACCCAGATCTTGAAACGTGGACTATACTTGTAGTGATTATTCGTTACACAATCAAGCGTGATGTATTGATCTCTACGTCTTGTCGATATCATACAAAGTTGGCTGAGTCAATCCTATGACAAACTTGTTCTATCCCATATCAGCAAAACAACGATTAAAGAACACGAAACAAATGCACTTAAGAACTCTGTAGGTCATTTATTCTTATAAAAAATCGTGAAGACGAGAGTCAATACAAAATTTACTGATGATTTCATTATAAAAATAAAGGATAATGTCGATCCTGTTCGCAAACGAAAAACTTTCGTTATATTGTTTGTCTATAACAGGCTGGTATCGGAAAAGAGCACGTGATGATTGCACTTGAACCTGAAGCAGCTTCTCTGTTCTGTAGGCATATTCCGCTTCACGTGATGTCATCTGAAGTTGTTCCCCTCAATGTTGGTACCCGCTACATTGTTATTGATGCTGGAGGTATGATCGAGCATTTAATCTTTATTTTCCCTATTATGAACACACACACACACACACACACACACACACGAGTCACATTTTATTGATATTATTGTTATAGAGAAGTTACTAAAATGCATATGACTTTTGTATATCGTTAGAGATAATATGAATCAACTGCTGGACTGAACACTTCTAGACACTGAACACTTAACACCTTGATATGTAGTTCCTGATTTTGTATTTCCGTTTATCAAACTAATAAACATTGATACGATAGATGTGGAATAATAATTGTTGCTATTTTTAAAACTCTGGTACAAGTACTGAAAGTCGTAGTGAGTGAAGAGAAAGTCGTTTACATTGTTATCTGAAAAGTTATTAAATTTACACCTTTTCACAGCAAACCGATAATTTTTGCACATATAAGGCAATTTCGTATAAGTTATATTCTTGCATAATTTAAACGCTGCATTCGTGTTTTTAATAGACCTTAACTGTCATCACATTAACGTATATCTAGTGGTGTAAAAACTAATAACTAGTGACTAGAGTTATCGATCGGATAAAAGGACAGTAATATAAATGTAATAACATAACTGTTTTTAAAAGAATGACAGTATGAAATCATACAATATTTTGTTTCTTAAGGAGGCACTGTTGATATCACTATCCATGAAATAATGGAAGATGACAAGATTAAAGAACTTCACAAGGCCACAGGCGGAGCATGGGGTGGGCTGGAAGTAGATGAAGCTTTTAAACGGTTTTTGATCAAGATCTTTGGAAATCATGTAATGCAGAAGTTCAAGAGAGATGCAATGGAAGATTACATCACTCTCTTTCGGGATTTTGAGGTGAAGAAGCGAAAAATAACACCAGATGGGGAAGATAAAGTTGTCATTATAATCCCAGCTAAACTGAAAGAAATACTAGAGAGCGAACCAGGAGAAACACTTAATAAATGTATCGCCCGAACTGGGTTTGCGTCTGATGTCGAGTTGATTAGGGGAAGCAAACTTAGGATTAACAATTCAGTAATGAAAGGTTTCTTTGCAAAATCGATAAAAAGTGTCGTAGAGCATGTCAAGGCCTTCCATGACTCTGATGCGTACGGTATAAATGTTGCCCTCATGGTCGGAGGCTTTTCCGAGTCTTGTATGCTTGTTAATGCTGTACGAGATGCATGCTCTTCGTGGAAGGTCGTGGTGCCTGATGAGGCAGGTCTTGTTGTATTAAAAGGGGCCGTCATTTTCGGGCACAACACCACTCCAATAGCATATCGAGTTTCTAGGCATACATACGGCTACAGAACCATCCAACCATTTATTAAAGGCATACACTCAGATGAACATATGGTTGTATGTGATGGGGAAAAGTTGTGTCGAAATATCTTCAATTTATTTCTGCAAGAAGGAGGTTTAGTATATGATGGGCAAGTTTTTGTCGATGGAAAACCTTTTTGGCCAGAGAGGGATGGTGATAATTTTGGTATTGAAATATACGCAAGCAACGACAAAAATGTAACCCATACAACTGAAAACAGTTGCACTTACCTGGGTTTACTTACAGTAGACAAGCTAGATGTTGATGTTCCAATTGAAGACAGATTTGCGTATGTAACTATTAAGGTAACGAATTCGGAACTGCAAGTAGAAGCTACAGATCCCAATACGGGCAGATTCATGAAGACGTCTATAGACTTTTTGCAGGAATGTGACTGAATATATAATTTGGGTCAAACCTGCTCGGCACGTTTCACTCCATGGAGATGATAAATTGTACCATATGTATTACATTGAAACAAAATTCTAAATGTATCTTTCTCGTAAGCAAATTGACAATTTTGATACTGCATAACGTTTCATCATTTTCACCAAACGCTGCTCTTGCATAGGCGGATCAGCAAGATTACACGCAGCTCTTTATTTCTAGTTTGCAAAAGAATGAGATATTGACGATCTAAAGACACTTAATACATTGCCACTTTCCAGACCATTTGCATATTAGCACATTTAATTATATAAGCTCATAAGATCATTTAATATTGAAACTTAGTTGGAACACATCTGGAATTAAATTGGAACTTCATACATTTGGAACTGTGATACAAGGTTTGGAACAATGTAGGATATAGTAGACAATAATATAAGTAGTTTTTAACTACTCAATTTGTATGTTAGGAAAACAAATTATTTGTTGAATTTTACAAACCTTGACCTTTTCTGTCATATCTTTTATGTTACGTATTATAAAACCATAGTGTCAGACTCACAAGGATGACGACCCTGTAATTAATTATCATCTATATACACAGTCATTGTTTGTGATGTTTACTTGGTAGTTAAGGAATATTTGCAGGAGAGTTCAGGCAAAACGATGGGTATCGTGTACTCGAGGACCTGGGTTAAAATCTCTCTATTGTACGAATTAAAATTTATCTGACGTTACTGATATTATATATATATATATATATATATATATATATATATATATATATATATATATATATATATATATATATATATATATATATATATGACAAATAAATCACAGACAACAATGAAATTTGCTCAGTTTTCATTACTGTGAACTGCGTTACCCAGGAGTGGCTTCATCATCAGCATCATCAGCATCATTATCGTCATCATCATCAGCCCCGTAGTCTGGTAAAACGTTGGGTCGCCGCACAAGACCGAATAACAAGTTTCCTTCATTCAATCGGATTTTCCACCTTTCTTGGTGAGTCGCTTAATGTCAAGCCTGTCCACTCAATATTATCTTCCCACCTCTTTCTCTTCCTGTCTCTCTTCTTCTTTGTACAGTGCTTTCAGGATGGTCTTCGCAAGTCCTTATGATCGTGATACATGCCCACCCCGCTGGAGCACGGTGCTCAGAAGATCTTCGTGAGGTCCAATGGCTTGTCTGATCCTCTGTCGTATTTCTCCATTGGTGACAAGCTCATTGTATGTGACGTGGAGGATCTTTCGGAAGCATCTAATCTCTGTGGTGTGTATTGGTTTCTCTACGTCAGTTGTTATGGTTCATGATTCACAGGCATATATAAATATGGAGATCGCCAGTGAGATCTTCAGTCTGACCTTTAACCTAAGTGCGATGTTCTTATGATTCCAGATGCGCTTTAGTTTTGTCAACACTGCTATTGTCAGTGCAATCCTGGAGAGTACTTCAGGCTTTGCTACTTCATATGCTACCGTCCCTCCAATACTTGAAACTGTGAACTGTTTATAGCTTCGTCTCTTGGTCCCTGATGTATTTAGTCTGTTTATCAGTATCCTCAAAATGACTTTGCTTGGAGGGCTTATAAGACTGAGTGTCCTGTAATTTTGGCACTGTTGCAAGTTTTATTTCTTTTGGAGGCTGTTAATCAGTAATCCGCAGCGATGGTCATACTCCTGTTCGCCAGATCTAGTTGCATACGTTTGTGACAGGGCTAATCATTCTGCCCCAGCTGAAATTAGCTCTGTTGTGATATTGTATTCACCTGCTGACTTTCTCTTTTTTATCGATCTCACTGCGGCTTCTACTTCTTCACGCAGGTTGGGTGGTTGTCGTTGTTTGTTACTGGAGGCGGGAAACCTTTGGTACTACAGGATAAATTGCGGTTCGGTGGTTGTAAGGTTCTGCGCAGTACTCTGTGCATCTCTTCAGAATGGAATTTTCTTCTTCAAGTTAGATTCCAGCTTTGTCCTTTAAGGTGGTAGCTCACCGTTGTTTTGTTCTTGTTAGATATCTGACCAGTTGGTATCATTTCTTGCCGTTGTTCCTTGTCACGTTTGCGTCATTGTCTGTGGACCATTCCTCTATCCCGTTCGCATTTGCTTCTTTCTGCTTCTCTAGACTTCGAGGTTGACTGCCTTATGTTGCTCTGCCCTTTCTGTATATTTCATATTCTTACTCTTGTCACACAGGATCAGGATCTTAGGTGTGACCCTGAGCTTTTTGACTGGGCGATGTTTACCAAGGATGTCGCTGGCTGTGTTGGTCGTTGATGTATTGAAGGTGGTGATCAATGTTTCCATATCGATAGTTTCTGTGTCGATGGTGGTTAGCGCTGTAAATGTCCCACCAATCATTGCCTGGAAGGTGGCTTCTTATACTTTATGATTCTTCAGTTTCTCGAGATCAAACTTTATTCTTGTGTGGCTCTCGTTTATGACCTTCTTTAGATGTAGCCTGAACGTCATCATCTGCAGAGCATGGTCACTTCCTACATCCGATCCGGGAAAGCATCGAGACTTGGGAATGTTTAGACATACATGACCGTACGCGCCTCTTCATCATTATGTAGTCGATCAGATTGTGATACTCTCCGCTTGGATTGTGCCATGTCCATCGTCTAGATAATGTGTGTTGACGAAGGTGCTTGCCAGCATAATGTTGTTGTAATTAGCGAATTCCAGGAGTCTGAGTCTTCTCTCGTATGTGTGTGCATTGCAAAAGCGCACATATTTTCTTTTTCAGTTCATGCAAGCGTCCTCTCCTATTTTGGCATTCCACTTGCCTTGCACAATTAGAACGTCTTTAATGGGAGTTTTATCCACAACATCTTGTAGCTAGTCATATAATTCTTCCTCATCCGCGTCATTACACTCTGATCTTGGATGTATGTCTGTATTTTGGTGATGTTGAATGCAACTGCCCTGACGCGGATGATGACGAGACAGCTGAAGATTGGGCGACATCCCATAGCAGTGATTATTGTTTCATTTCTCATTTTATGGACGTCTTAATGCAGTTGAAAATTCTTTGTTGGTTTACTCATTGATGTGCGAGAAAAGTGTCTGCAGTACTTTGTACATCCTTCCAGAATGTCATTTACTTCTGTAACGTAGTTTCCAGCTTTGTTCTTTAAGGAGATAACTCACTGTTGTTATGTGCTTGTTTGTATGCGTTCTTTCTGTTGTTTCTTTTCAAGATTGCCTTAAAGTATTTGGACTGTTCTTCAATCCAGTTCTCATTTGCTTTCTTTTCATGTTTTTCTTGACTTCGAGGTTGACTGCTTTGTCCTGGTATGCCCCTTGTATATCATTCCTTTTCTTCGTCAGCTCTCTCCTCGTTTCGCACAGTTTCAGGATAACAGCTGTGACCCAGCGTATCTTGAGTACTTGATGTCTATCAAGGATCTAGCTGACTGTTGTGGTCGTTTATATATAGAAGGTGCTGTTCAATGTGTCCATGTCTATATTTTCTGTGCTCTTAAAAGAACGTTGTATTCTAGTTGCAAATATTTAGTCTGTTTACCAGTTGCTAGACGTCAATAGTTTTATATCCTTATATCAATAATATTTTCTTATACGTTATGTGCGTTGATTTTTGTTTCATTTCTCCTTTAATTTAGTTGATGCTCTCTATTCCAGTTAGGAACGATATTACTTCCTCATAAGAGTTGTGTAACGCATTATTTTATTACATCCATTGTTAGACTTCATTCGCACGAGTTTATTGTCAGATTATATTATCATTCAATTACATGTACATTAAAATTATACAGCTCCTTCAAGAAATTGCTTTCGTTGTCTTCGCTAAAATGTAATCCCAATCCAGATCATCATGTTACATCACAATTTATCGTCAAGCCATTTGATTTGTGTCATCTATTTGTTATATCAAGTTAAAGGCATAACACTGACTCAACATTTTGGGGACTTACGGAGTCAATCGTTTGCTGCGATATTCGCATTTTCATAGCTAATGTCTAGTGATACGTGTGTACTTTAAGCAGCGCTTCCTACCTTCAATTATTTGTTCGTCAAGGGTAACACTTTAATATTATGCTACATTACACTATCATATTATGAAATACTTTTTGTAAAGAAGCTAAGCAGCGAACAATAACAATTAAATACACATTTAAAACATCTTGTTGGAAAAATGACTAAGATCACTTCTTGCAAACTGAGTAGGGTTCCAATCGTGATAATATGGAATATTTATTATCGTGTGTGCATACGATACACTGGAATCGGACCATTGAGCATGGATAGTTAACCAACCTTCTAGCATCAAACATATCATTGTATTACCTTACATATTTTGTTATCTTTTACTTGAAATATATAGATTGTTCACCTAAGGTAAAAAGAAAACACTCGAAGGATTAAAGGGGGTAGGAATAAATAGCCGCTATCGTTAATCAACGACTTGTCTTGCCTCGCACGTGCAACGTGTTGACTTAATTTATATATGCATGAGTGCAGAAAACTCACGCAATCAGGTAATGTAAAAGTGGAACGAGAACATTTTATATCCATCCAATCGATCTGCCCATCAAATTATGACCATTGTTTAGACACCGCTCCTAAAAGCATGATGTAAGGGGAGCTTATTGTTTCCATGTACACGTATACCTTCTTCAAAGGGAATGACAAATTCATTCCCAGATGGAAGTTAAAGAAACCAGGAAAAGAATATTCCGCCACCTTGACAGTGAGCTGGATGTTGTGGTTCAGTTTTAGACTTGACCGTAATTACGTTGCGTCATTCACATATGTGTCATACGTAACTCAGTCCTTTTGACCATTTGTAAATCGTATTTGTTCAGCTTCGGAACCCAATATATTTAATCGACTTTGTTTCCAAATGTAGAATGCTTAATAAACGTACAGCTCGCAGTCAGAGAATAAAGTTATTGCGCATGCTAATGTCAATTCAATGAGAGACATTTCCAGTAGTTAAAGAACCCTTGACTGACCTATAAATTTAAAGGACGCTATGCAAAGACAACATGAAAATCATGCATTCCTACTACGTGGGTTACGTTCCTCACTTTGGTAATTTGCATTGGTTTTAAGTATAGAATAAACATACATTTAATGTAGTGTCCTTAATGCCCTTATTTTATGTATTAAGAAATGATTTTGTAAATTGTTGTTGTTACAAGAACTTTGAAATTCCATTTGTTTTGTTGTGTAATTACTTCCTGAATATTATATCCTTAGAATGCACAGTTTAACCTTATTTCAGACGAGCACCTGCGTCAAGAAAATATTACCTACACTTCTACATTTAGTGTCCTTGACGGCTAAAAAAAATTTGTAAAGAAACAAGCCGATAATGTATTTCACACTTGATTATTTTCTGTATTGATTGCATTGCTTTTTGAGAATCGGACATTGAGAATACAGTTATTCGCTTTTTATTGTTTAATTTCAAGTTAATGTAGTTCAGATTGATATTTGTTCACATGGGAACATCTATTTTTATCAGCGGTGTGTTTGCATAGTGTTGAAATTTCCACAAACACAATATGGAAAGACGTTTCAGCCTGGTACGGAACATGGTATAGAAATACCCATACATTATCCATTGCGCTTGCTGCAAATTCACACAACTTCATCTTTCACGCGTCAAATTTTCAAGTATGGAGATGTATAAACATACAGCGCCATCGTTACCAAAATGGGACCTCTTTGCGTAATAATAATAATAATAATAATAATAATAATAATAATAAGGACTTAGTATTGGGCCTAATATTTAGAAGTTCTAAGCGCTTTACACTATCTATAATGATACGACTCTTCTACAGAAAAACAAATGACAAAAACAATTAAATTGGAAAACATAAAAAAACATGCTGAAAACATATAAAGTACAAAAATATTATTAGGTCTCTAAGTTTGTCCTTGCACTAAAAAAAAGATGAGTTTTAAGAGCACTCTTAAAAGGGACCTCTGTGTCTTTGTGTTTACTTTCAATGGGCAATTCGTTCTACATCGCCGGGCCCTGGTATGCTAAACAACGTTGTCCATATGACTTCATTTTCATTGTGGGAACAATGAGTATACGATTGTCGGAAGAAGAGCGTAAGTATCTTGCTGGTGTTTACACATGATTGAGACCGGAAAGGTATGCTTGACTGGAGTCTGTCAGTGAAACATAGCACTGAGAACGGATTTTGTGTTTGATTCTGTATCGAATTGATAGCCAGTGTAGGGTACAGAGCAGTGGTGAGGTGTGTTGTGATCGAGGTACTCCAAAGATGATCCGGGCTGCTGTGTTTTGAACGTTTTGAAGTTTCTGGAGTAAATATTGTGACGAACCAGAAAGAACAGAGTTACAATAGTCCAGTCTTGAATGTACTAATGAACACACAAGTGTTTTAGTGGCATCAACTGATGAAAGATATTAACGAATAGAACTGATGCGTCTCAGTTCAATATATGCAGCCTTGCATATCTTCATGACAAGTTGGTGCAATGTGAGAGTACTGTCTAGAGTAACACCTTAGTTTCGTACTGACTGTGAGAAGTTAATGTTGGTGTTGCTGATATTTATTATATGATGTAATGGATGTGATTGAGAAAGTCTTTGTGTTGTGATCAGAATAGCCTCAGTTTTATCATCATTCATCTGCAGTTTGTTACATGTCATCCATGATTTCACATGATAAATGCACCTCTCTACTCCGTGGATAGTAGCATCAACTTCAGTTGATGACAAGTAATGACAAATTACTAGTTCCAATTTGTCATTTGTCATCGTTTTGATTACATTTGATAATTTTTCTCTGTGAAACTACTTTATATACTTAAGTGTAGGAACATAGGACTATTTATAGTCAATAGCATATTATGGCTGCATACAGACAAAGGGGAAATACATTACAGACCCCCTTTGGCGCAGTATGTAGACAAGACGTTTCTGATCACCCTGGGATTGTATATTGACCATATGAATTGAACCTAGGGAATATAGGGTCTATATACTGATATGGAACAGTTCGGGTGTTGTATAGGTTCGTATTTGACGGGTAGGTAGGGCTAGTTCAGAATGTTGCAGGTAGACTGGCGGGCAAGTTGTTCCAGTTACGGGATTAGTTGATCTGGTTTAGCTGCTAGATGGTAGCGGGTGGCAGGTTTTTTTTCAGTTAGTTTATAAGCAATATGGCGGAGATGGGACTGGCGGGATAAAGATTTAGACATATTCATAAATAACACATACAACACATCGACATAGATTGATACGGTACGGCAAATGAGAACATATAAGGAAAAACACCCTGCGAACGTATGGGACAAGGAGAATTTAACAATTGAAAATTTAACATGGATGATACTCCAGCGGGACAAGGGGAAGTTGAACAGAGGATGGGACCTTCTAGGGACAAGGTTGGTAGAGGGCCAATCACAGTAGACATATACAAATACAACCCCTAGCTGGATATGTATAATAAATATTACCAAAACATGAAATTATGTTCGTCGTTTGTGCAATGTATTTTATAGGGATAAATGGAGTTTTGTAGAGCCAAACAAAGACCAATACATACACACTCAAATATACGCACGCATACATACACACAACACACACAGAGGGAAGAAGAAAATATATACTATCCACACAAACTTACGTGCACGCATATCCACACAAACAAAAACATTATTATTCACAGAAACGTATGCGAACGCATACAAACCCAAATCCACTTTAAATGTTCTTCTTGTTACAGCCAAGTGGACCTCATTACCACGTCCTTTTCGTTTTTAGCTTTGGTATGTAATACGGTATCTTACAATTCCGTGTCCATATATTCTACAACATTCATAGAGGGTTAAGTGTCTTGCATAATTTATAATAATCTAAACCGACATCTATCAAACTGTTGAAGTCTGTATTATAGTCGAATTCGGCAAATAAAATGACGTTCACCGTGTTGTGTATGGGTATTAGCTTTCGAAACTGAGGTTCCACACGAATTTGTCCAGATTATTTAGTGTGGAAATATTCCTCATCGCTGCATTATCAGGAGTGAAATTAAAGGCCAACAAAGTGTAACCTTCAGCATAATAATCATACGTAATGTCGTGACTAGTGATGGTTTCTAACTGTCACGTGACCTCGTACTGGGACAAGTATGATCTAAAGTAATTCTTCTTTTTCGCCTTCTAAAGTCAGGTTCGAAAAGTACCCAAGTTTTTGCTATCTCGACTGATTTTGTTATTGGACGCGTTGTAGTGCTGCACTCAAACGGATTTTCCTCGTAGAATCCAATGAAACCTGTATTGTAAACGACACCAATGAATAACGTTTGGGTAACTCTCATACGAACAGGTGATCTTCGATCATCGATTGATGTCTATCCGGAATAGTAAAAGCTTCCACTCGTCGTAACGGACACATGGAGGTCATTTTGCTCAAAGTGTGATTGATATTGTTTCCAACTGTATGTACCATATCCATCAGTTTCGTCGACTGTTGAATCCCACATAGTGGTTTTGCTCTTTATCTGTAATCAATTGACTATCGTTGAATACGCCTGCTGTGTCCGGTTTTTATTACATGTATCCGGATGATTGCCCTTAAGAGATTGTCCAGGTACGCTCGGTAAGTGTAAGTGTCAGTGTTGGTGCTGACCAATTTGTTATGGCATTATTAACTGGAGGTACGTTATGTTTGTTCTTTTTATCGTGAGCGTCCGTCAATATGCCGATCACTTTAGCTTTCAAGTACCAGTACTTGCTATTTAGATCCATGTAATCTTCGGACTGTCCTTTGATTTCAAACTCGATGGAAGCTGATCCTGAGTTGAGTCCTTACCAGAGGATATGGTATGAATTTCGATACATTGGGATACTTGTATCGTCACCATTGTGTGTGGCGTGGTAAACAGATCCAGTTTCGATTTGGAATAGCCACAAGACTAATGCAGGCATTATTTGCTATCTTTCATTATTCTCTCTGTGTCTCTATTAATAACCAAACAAGTCTAAGTCACGGAGGTTCTTCTTCCCTTAGTTTCTCCAGCTTTATCAGTGAGAATGTCTCTGGTAGGGTGTCTTCTTCGTCTCCTTCTGCCTTGTCTTTGCTGTGGCGTCTGGGATGCAATGATGCCTGACTCGGCAGCTTCTAAGGATTTTGAATTAATGACATTGTTGCCCGCTCACAAGAAAGATTCTTTTGGTTTTTTTTTGTCGATGATGACATTTTTGGAGAACATGTTTGCCTTGTGTCAATACGGCATCTGTCAAAGCGTTACATCCATGTATCACCATCGGTTTCTAAACCGGAGGCACCGAACAAAAAGCCGATTTCAGCATCTCCTAAAACCATGTTCTCGGTATACAGGATACATGACTTACGAATGGTTTGATTAGTTTTAGATAATGGAGTTTCACTGTGACGTTGCTTTGGCGAATGTAATATTTTTCCCAGATCTCCTTTCCTAGCAATGTTGACTGTGTCGAAATACAACTTACTGACGTCAAATAATAATGATGTACATATTAACGGTGACCGTGATCGGAATCACACGTTGCAATAGTACGGATATCTTTCCCACTATGTTGTAATCCACCATTACAGAATAAAGAAATATCAAATTGAGGCGTTGGTTCAGTTCTACAAGGTATTCAAACGCCGCGTAAAATCCATCTTAAAGCCTATCTTCGGGCTACCAATTTTGGATGTTATTCCATAATTTAAAACAATTTACAATTACACGTGATAGATAACATTGCGGGATCCTCAAATCTCATCAGTAGTCGACGTGCCTTTTGACTCTGGTCAGGGCTTTACCACACGTTATCTAGAACCTGTCAGCAATTGTGTCCAAATATTCACCACTATATTAATAGCGTGCCTGAAATATCAACGTGTAGATGACTAATGACAACTGAAAACACGATTTTATTTATTTGGTCTTGCAGTGTGGAGGATAGGGTTTCCTCCTGGAAAGCGTTATGAGTTTCAGTGATGTTTATGATTTCTGTAGGGAAAATCAGTTCCACTAAAGTCACTTCCCAATGGGATTCGTGATCTAATTGAATGGCTTGAGATAACCTGGCCGTGTAACAACACAAAGTATTGTTGGGAAATACTTCTATGGAACTGTCACTTGGAAACCTAAAGTAAAAAAAGGTTATTGTTGTTCATAAATTCCAACATTCCGCTGATCTCTGAGTGGTCACTTTAAGTCAAAGGAGTGTCATAAAGAGAATTGCTGTGGTGGATATTTAAACCTAACAACTTTCTTACCTCTAACAGCAGAAAAACTCGATAACTGCCTGCGTTTATTGCTTGAAAAACATGCCGCAGTCTTCAAGTGCCGACTGTCAACTAAAAAAGTGTTCTCCGTTGCATAGCAGTGTTAGCGACCAGCTTCGTACTGCAAAAAGACAACGCCGTACAGTAGAGAAGTTTTTGGCTTTCCACTAGACTCACTATTCATAAACAAATATATGTAGCCGCTAAGAAGAATGTCACAAACATAGTCCATTTAGCCAAATTATCCCACTATGGTACTAAGATCACTGTGAGTTCCAGCTGCAAAGAGCCCCTCGAAATACCTAACAAACTTATGTTAAGGACAATATGTACACCACCTCCAATCCACATTATCTCGAGTAGACGTTTCGTACCTATTGGCGAATTTCTTCCATGACAAAGTACAAACAATTATAGATAGGATTGACAAAACAATTTCATTTGACTCGTCACCATACAGTTGCGATATATAATTTTAACCACAACCATTTTGAGCATTGGAACCTGTCTCAATGGATTTAGTACGGAACATCGTCATGAAGAGTGCACCAACGTCATGTGAACTTGATCCAATTTCTACATCACTGCTGCTGGAGTCATTATACCCAATATTGAATTCACAAACTGATGTTATTAGTATCTCTCTGTCATCCGGAGAATTCCCATCATTTCCAAAACTACCATTGTAATGCCTCAGTTGAAGAAACCAACACTCGACCATACCAATTAAAAGAACTTTCCCACAGTTTCTAATCTTCCGTTCATATACAAAAATCTTATTAAACGTTTTTCTAACCTAACTAGTATCTCATTGGAATTCAATCGGTCTTTTTAATAAAGTACAGTCTGCATATCGCTCTTGCCACATTACTGCAACGACTCTTTTAAAAGTATTCAAGGATGTTCTCTATGTTTTTGATAGCGGTAGTATTACAATCCTCACCATCCGTGATTTGTCTGCAGCATTTGACAAAATAGATCATGATATTTTACTTCACTGTCTCCAGCATGTATTTGGCATTCTCAATACAGCCTTAAAATGGTTCAAGTCCTACTTAGTGAATAGGACACAAATTGTATCTGTAAATCGTATACACCATAGCTCATTTTATCTATGTATTGCTGTTTTATAGGGGTATCTTTTTGGATCTGTTATCTATATTCTATACCCTCAGTCGCTCTCAAGTGTTATATATCATCACCCAGTATCTCACCATTCGTACGCTGATGACACCCAAATATCCAAGTATTGACACCCAACTGAAGTTGATGCTACCGTCCAAGGAGCCGAGATGTGCAATTCTGATGTGAAATCGTGGATGTCATGGAACAATATGCAGATGAATGATGATAAACTGAGGCCATTCGGATCACAACACAAAGACTTTCTCAATCACATCCTGTTTTTTAAACAATAAATATCAACAATTTCAACATTAATTTCACGCAGTCAGTACGAAATCTAGGTGTGTTTTGGACAGTTCTCTAATATTGCACCAACCTGTCACGAAACATAAGCAAAGCTGCATATCTTGAGTTGCGACCTATCATCTCCATTCGCATATATCTTTAAGCTAATGCCACCAATCCCTTGTGTGTTCATTAGTACTTTCAAGACTGGCCTTGTGTAACTCAGTTCTGTCTAATTCGTCTAAATATGTACTCCAGAGATTTCCTAAAGTTCAAAACACAGCTGCACGGATCATCTTTGGAGTACCACGATCCGAAAACACCTCAACACTGCTCTTTACCCTACACTGGCATTCCATTTAATCCAAAGTCAAACACACAATGTGGTCTCTGTGCTACGTTAACCGACGGACTCCAGTCCAGCATATCTATCCGGCCTCACCTAAGTGTACACACGAACAAGAGACTTAATCTCCTATGGCAATTGTTTGCTCATAATTCCCACTATGAAAACAAAGTCATAATTAGAATGTTCGTTTGCATACCAAGGCCTAGCAACATGGGATGAATAGCCCATTGAAATTAGACACAAATATACGGTTATCCCTTGTTCGTATGCAAGAACAAATTTAAAGACCTAATACTGTTTTCTACCTTAAATATTTTCAGCGTATTTTGTTTTCAAATATTTTGTGTTTTGTATTCATATCATTATAGATGTTGTAAAGCGCTGGGAGCTTCTAAAGATTAAGCGCTATTTAAAGTCATCATTATTATTATTATAATCATTATATTAATGAATTGGTGACTGAAGCTGGACGCAAGACTCCCGTTGATACAGTTTAGGAGTGTTTCAGTTAAGGATTGCAAAGAAGATATCCGATGCAACTGCTCAGTAGAATAGCTCACAATTGTTGGTCATCTTGTTGCAAACTAAAATTGGCAATGGCATTACCGATGACACAATACACCACAAGACACACATTTTCCACTCCGCACTCACATGGGTTGCATGTGTAAATCTTGTAGGGAAGAACTGTGTAAAGAGTGGTGACGGCGATTGTAGAGTCAGCTGAGGCTATGTTAAAGGGCATGATGGTCCAATCTTATTATAGTTGATGACTTACAAGAATAAAACCTTTGACGATATCCTTTCAAACGTGCTTTGACTTTTTCACACGTCGCTTTCCCACTTTTCGGGTTCTTTGTTTGAAAATGCTTTCGATGACGTACCCTTTATCTTCATTTATGGTTACGCGATGTAACTCGGGCATGTAAAGCCTTCCTTTCAATACTTACCCGTTAATGTCTTCCAATTTATAAACGGCTTTATGACGACCACGCACTCGTCCAGTGACATGAACCAATTCGGTGGTCCAGTTGGTATAGTAACTTTTGTCGAAAGCGCTTTTGGTTTTGCCAACGGTCACATACTCTTTTGGGGCGACCACTTCACCCTTCTTCGGGACAGTCACCATCGGGGAAGTGCCAAACAGGCGTTCAAAAACTTTCACTTCGTTGTCGGGTGTCATTTGCTGTAGGGCACGTCAGATGCACACATGTTAAAGTTGGTTCTACAATTGGACCAGGTACGGTGAGACTTCGATGAACTTGAGAGTGTGTTGATGCGTAAAACATTTCCACAGGCGTTCTTTCAAGCTGCATTGGAAGGAAATGTTCCGCGATGCTGGCTTTTGTTTTATGGATTCTCGGATTGTGAACAATAAATGTCACGTTTGTTTAATTCATTTGGAAGGTTTGGCTCAGACATTCGGTGTCTTTGTTTGTTTCCCATTGAAAATGGTGACGACCGCTTTGTTTCAACACCAGTTTCAGGTCTCACACAAACTCACTGCTCGGATTTAAAGTCAATGGCACGACACAAGAACAATTAGAAAAGACGTCCATGACACATGTAGTCAAGATTGTAGGTGGATAAATGAGATACATCAGTTAAGTCGGCTTGCCATTCATGATTGATGCCTTCCACTCGTCGAATGGGTTTGTGTAAAGTGTACGTGGTTTGCCTTTGTAACCATCGCTGCACTTGACGTAAACGGAGAGTTTTCAGGCAGGGTTTGGCAGTTCGATTTTTTTCCGAACTCCTTCGTAACCTGCAAGATGAGCAGGATTAGCAGGATTATAACAAATGCTGGCTAATAGCTTCTCCATGTTTATAATAAGTCACACCTTCTTCGCTGATGGATGGAGCTAAAGGGTGGAGTAGAAGTCATGGGTAATGGTATCGGTAGAGGTGGTGGTTATGGCTTTGGTATTCCTTTCTCTTTTCACTTAGTGTTTCTCTTCTAGTTTTGTGCCTGCTGTTGAAAGAGGAGTGGGTGGACAATATGTTTTAAATGATAGAGTTCAGTTGTTCTCGTTGGGAATAGGGGATGAAGTCAGCAAGGACGCTGCAATATTATTCGGTTGACTGGGTCTGTCTTGACCGATGAGGATGCTGGTAGTGTTCATGGACTTTTCAAAGTTGGTTGATTGCAATTCGTGTTGTAACTGGAACGTCTCGGGCAACTGAAGATACGGAGGTTCTTGAGGAGCCCACAGTTCTTGCCAGCGATGGTGTACTATCCGTCGTTTGTAAGGTACTAAAGCAAGTTATTGTCTGTCCATTTGACTCCAATGGTCACGTCTGATATTTTTTCTCCAGAGGTCTTTTATCTTCTTAAACCTTTTGTTCCCCCATGAGTCCTTCCTGCATCGTTCCCAATACCTCTGTCAGCAAAGGAAACTAACATGCGCAACATTCGTCCACGTTGAGGGGCTTTACACGGGACGGACAATATTTCCCAAGTTTTGGCTAAACGGGGAGGCAGTCCTTTCCTTTCCTTTTCATTTTAGCAAGAGAGTGGTGTGCACATCTTTCACGGAACATCTTTTTCTTTATCAGGAACACAAAGCACGATAACCATTACATTGTAACAAGTCTTTTTTATACTAGATCGCGTTGCCGTTGATTGTCGTTACGCTGTATCAACGTGATGAATAGGAATCCCACATGGTGGATGGGTTCGCATGGAACTATATCGGGAGAGTTCTTTGACAAATCCAATAAACTCTGTTACATGCATGATATCTCTTAGACTTTGATTTTATGAGCAGGTACTTTGTGTTCATCCGCCACGGCAGCTAACGAGGAGTAGGGTGTCAACGCTGTAGAAGTTCTTGAAGACACAGATTTACATTGTTTTATAAAATGAAGACGAACGTTTGTCAAATTGGGTTCTCCTGGCATCACTAGCAACGGAGAAGTGGAAGAACCTGATGCTACTGGAAATGCGGTTACCGTCTCTGCAGGTCATAGGCTCTTCGAAACAAAAATCTATTTTATGAGGGTTTTCTTGGCGGGGGGGGGGGCTTCTAGGTTTCCGGGGACTTTTATTTTTCTGTTGCTGTGACCTAGTCTTGACACCGCTACTCTTTCGTTTCTTCTGGGTCTGTTTGTCTTTTTAAGGATTGGCGTTTTCCTTGGGGAGGACCTTCGGGTCATTTGAATCACATTCTAAGAGAGAATGAATGATGCTACCTCCTGGAGAACCGCTACCTCCGGGTTTTAAAAAGATTTGCTTTTTGGCTTGAGTGTCGATAATGCAAGGATCGGTCAGTAGCGTCAAGCCTACTACCTACTAGGTTTCTCTCACAAATGCTTTTGGTTTGATGTAGAATGTGAAAGATTCTTTGCAATAATTAACGTTCTATCACCGCAAACTATTGTTGCACTCGTCACATTTTAAGTTGTACCAATGTATAAACATACAGCGCCCTCTTTACTAAAATGGGACTTCACTGCGTATTTACAAGTTACTAATGCCGATTTGTAATTTGAATCATAGTTCTAGAATTAAGATTTATTAATTTTCACTCTGAAATGACTTTATATAATCTAGTGCAACAAAGTTGGACTGATTATTATTTAATAATGTTTGATGTTGCTGCAGGAGAATCTTAGCAAAGATTAGATTAATTTTGGATCAGAAATAAGTTTCTTATGAGAAGTGCAAAAGAAACGTCAGAACATTTCGTAACAAAATTTAAGAAATGTTTTCTTAACATACATTTGAGTTGATGGTTGGTATAATTTTTCACGGTTCTTTTCCTTTCCTGGTCACATTGTTCTACAACCGTTTTAATTTCAGAACTTATGGCTGGTTCGTTGTGATGGAAAGGTCAAGGAAACTATACTATTAATCATTTAACGTAACGCTTTTAAAGTTTGTAAAACAAAATTAAGCCTGTTTCTGATGATGGTGGGTTTAATAAGCATTTGTGAGTCCGAAACTGGCGTGTCGGGATTAGAATCAAAATACAAATTTTATAAGAAGATGAAATGAATAAAGATCTATTTAATTGATACGTCCGGATCTAAAGACTTTACTTGGTCTATCTAAACCAGACCAACAGGAAATTCAGTTTCCCTTGGTCATTTATTCTTTCTAGTTTTTGGAAAATCAAAACGAGACCAAACTTGCGAGCACAGTCGTGCTTTGATTTGTACGAAACGCCTATGACACGAATCGAAACGCGGGCCATTTTGTTTAACACAATGCCAATAAATATATAATTGTTTAATATGCAATCGATGACGCTATGTAACATAATTTGTTGCTGTATGTACATATATTCATTGCAGATATTAATCAATCTTTCTGGCTTCGCTTGAAATGTGCACCGTTTATTCAATGTTGACGTTTCAATAATTTATACAGGAAACAGGTAGTCATTTGTAATACAACTACATCTCATAAGAAATCGAAATATTTTCTTTTCCGCTATGATTTCAAATGCACATTTCCAAACAGCAATTTCAATCGGTAAAATTATATTGGATTTCGGAAAGTTGTAAAGCTAATTTCAAACTTTTGGTAATTTGTAAAACGTTGTGATCACACGATTTACACCGATTACAAACATCATATTTAGATCAAAGACTCAAACGGTGCACTGCTGTAGGCATCAACTGTTAAAAACTGAACCCACCCCCACCCATTTGATTCAGTACCTAGACAAAACAATAATTTAAAGCGTTGATAAAGTTGGTTACATTTGCCTAAAATGTATGAGGACAAGATATATAAGACATGAAGGTGGTGGGATAAGAAGTGTATAATGGCATATTTCCAGCTGCATTTCAGTGTTCAGTTATTGCACTGCATGAGTCACTTTCAATATATCTAATCTAGTACCAATTCATTTAGTTTGCTGCCAAACTGCGCGTTCGATCTTGCATTTGCGGCACCGTTGCATGCATGGCACATTGATACTGAAATGGTATAAACTATTACCACTACTAAATCAACATTAAATTTAAAAATAAGATGCCAGGATAAATTCATAACAATAATGAAAATCTTGAAAACGGCTGCAAAATTTATTACAGACCCTATAGTATTATGCGTTCCAGACTCAGTTTGACAACCATTGAGGTTGTCAAAAATAATATATTTTCATTCATTTCTTTGTTTTGTTATTTCCACTACCCACCACCAATCCACTCTTCGCACAATAATAAATAAATAAACATTAAGCAGTTGCTTTGAAACTTCAGTCGTTCACACGACAGTTGGGTATAAAATTCCACATCTCATTTTTAGCGATACAAGTATTATTTGATACGTTATTTAAAAGAGGTTACAGCTCTTTATGGATACGAAAACATGCAGAAGAAATGCTTGCTTCTATTCTTTTTTTATCAAGGTTCCTGGTATTTTTTTAAGACATATACTTTTCATTTGCAAGTTTAGTGTAGGTTCGATTTAAATCTTTATTCAAGTCAAACATTCACAGAGACATTATCTAATGAAAACGATTTAATTGTGCGGGAGAACTCACATGATTTATGTTTATGGATATTTCTTTCCTTTCATATGTCATTAGTGCACGATAACGGTGGTGAAAGTTAAGACTGACATATCATGAGGAATCATTTAATAATATGATGACATCGCTGAGGAGTATCCTTACCATAATACACATAACAACATAATTTATTATAGCATGTGATTACAACACAAATGCATGTATGTACACTCATTATGTTTGAATATGTTAGAATTTGCTTTCACTTGTTTATATAAACCAAAGAGGGATTGTTTGTGAAAATAACAAACTTTGCAATTACTTTTAGTATACAAGATATTCAAATCATTAGGTTTAATCTTCAGTTGATTAGTTTTAATCTTTTTCATCGTCAGTTACCATTGACCGGATTACGTATTAGAAGATAGCATTTTCCGGTAATAGGATAGCTTCAATCTTACTTTAGGCAATGACTCATCGTTGATGAAACTAATGGTTTCATTCGACGTCTCCCGGTCGACCCATCAGTCAAGTTCCAATTTACGTATTAATCAACATTAAGATGTTGATGTGGCACCCGGGACATATACAACTCTTACTCGAAATATTTCGAAAATGATCAGAGAATGATTGATAGTGATCTGCAGTCACCGATGTTACACAATTCTTTCTTCCAAGCGTGAATGAATGGATTAATTCTTTGAATCCATAATTAATTGTAGAACTTTATCTAATAACATGGATCATAGTCCTAAAAGGCTTTTAGTCCAATAAGCTTTTCAAAGAATGTTTTCATTTTTCTTCTACTCTTGGTTTCATAGTTTGCATTTATTGTACACTATGAGAAGAAATTACGAGATTCTAGAAACGTTCAGCATAATTTGTCGTGTCAAAAGAAATATTGAATGTCTTATCAAGGTACTGTAATTCTACCTCCAAAGGCCAAAATTGAAAGACAGGAAAAATTATATGTATAAGAACAGAATATGCATATCATAATATATATTTATTGCTATAATGTGGATATTTGTAAATCATAATTTATACTTTTTGTGGAATTAAGAAATACGAAAGAATCAATCAATTCATCAATACATTGGTTTGTAGGGTTGGGTACGAAATCTATGAAAAGAGTCAAATATATGCAGTCGTTACTCAATAAGCGCACAGCCGAAAGGTAGCCATTTATATGATAGCTCTAAAACGTCGTATTGCCTAAACCTAAATTAAAATAGGTTCCGTGTGTCATTAGGACTGGAAAGGAAAACAAGTACTAAATTAAGTCGATTGTATTAAAAAACAGTCTTCGTTTAGTTAAATACTGTACTTGCACCAAACGTACAATATGTTCTGGAATAACCACGGCCTCTTTAGAGATTGGAAAACTTCGTAAAACTACTCAATTGACGATAACCAAAAGTCATAGGCTTAAAGAGCAAAGAGATATGCAAATTCTAGTGTTTGTGTAATAATGATAATGACTTTGACGTTATTAAGCTCTTTCTTCAGACCTTCTTCTTCTGCTTGTCAGATGAAAGGCAGAAGAGAACAACTTGCGTTATTGGTAATGGTTTCTCCACTAGAGTGCCATGATTTGAATTCATTTATATAGCGAACGCGTCTGATCGAATTAGTGAAAGTTAACCCGGAGTGGGGTTTTATACTGTCTTGTTAATATAAGAAAACGTGTATGTATTTGCAAATGTCGTGTTGGAACTAGTCGCTACCCATCATGGCATCAAATGTGTGTGAAGCTCGAGCATCATTTATACTTGCTAGGTTCTCCGTCCTATATCGCAGGTTTAGGTAAATACTAAATATGTCATGAGGAGATAATAAAACTCACTCATTCTATTTCTGAAATTTCTTTGATAACAACTACGCATTAAACGATCGTTTACAAACATCTGCTTTTATTTATGACATCAACTAATATTATTTATGTTTAAAATATTAATTTTGCAAGCATGAAACAGAAAAACATGATAAATAAGTGAAACGATTCATGCTAGTTTACGATAAAATAACATTGAATATTGCGCGTTTTTTTAACTGATTGTAGCGCCTACTTAAATATTGTAATGGAACACTGACGTAATCATGCCATTGCCAAGGTCGAATAAACTACTTGAATAACCAAAAGACTTGCAACAATTTCTTTGTACATCATGTATAAATGTATTTAAACCTTTATAGAACCACGTGACCTCATCCTTTGCGAACAGCACGGACAGAATCTATTAAAAAAATTAGTTTTCGGAATCATTATACGCTCTGATAGGAGTGCAAAGATTTGAAGACATATGTGTAATACTGTTTGTACTTTTCCTAGGCCACACATATTGTAAAGAGTACTAAAACTATATTATTTCATGGCAGGTAGTCTTCTGTAATGGAATAAAAACAATTAAGGTAATCGATGTAAACTATGGTTCTTCCTTTTTGACAGGATATTGGAATAGTATTTCACGACTTAAATGAAGCATAGGGAAAACATGCATCTAAATTAAATGAGTGTACGACTTGTGTTACTTAATTTATCTAGCTTATTTAAGGAATAACTATTCTATTATAGTGCTATTGGAAATGTGTTTGGAACATAAATACAAATTGTAGCACAACATAAACGGAAAGGTAAGATCTAAATAATGATCACTAACTATGGGGTCTTTAAATGTTTTTTTTTGTTGTTATTGTTAGTGAAAACGTCGCAATCATTACCGTAATGCAGTATATTCCAACTTTATTATACTGCTGAAGACAAACTTTTATTAGCCTAAGTATAGTAATACTCATATAAACACATTTAAGTTATTTCGATTCAACTTGCAGTCAAACCAAATGTTGGGTCAACAAAATATGTTGATGGATTACCATACGGAAATGAAGAATACCATGCTTTAAGATTAAAGAGGAAAGTGTCAATGATTCGGGAATAACACGATCTTTTGTTATTTCCCCATAAAATATATGTTTTATGTATCTTTATAGTTATCCTAGGACGCATGCTGATACGCGAAACATACTTTAACAAATATTAAAGAACCCTTTCAGGAGCGATTAAGGGATTACAACGTCAATTCATCGACAGCTTATTTCAATATAATAATTTTAAAAACTAGTTGAACAATATAGGTTGTATTTATATGAAATTATTAGCTAAGAAAGAATATCATTAGTGCATGATTTGTCAAAGTTAATGAGCTGTATCGGATTATAAATATCAGGACGTATATGAGGAAGCAGCTTTGTACCAAAATCTAAATATCAAGTTTCAATATTATCTTAGGTCCTTCATGTGGGGAAATAAAAATAGAGACTTCTAATGATAATTTACGTCACTTAAAGTTATCGTTCGTAATACGATTGATTGCTATCAAAACCTTGTATGCTATTGCCCATTGATGGCCGTTTGAGTTCATTATCATATATAGGTCAATTTTGATTGAATATTCTTGCATTTGCGATATATTTATTTCTAAGCCTTTTACTATGATAACAAGGTTCGCAGGAATTGCCATGCGTTACAGCAATAGGAACACCACCTGACCAGCTTCATAGGACTATAAAATATTCTAGGAGAGATAGCTCAATTGCAGCTATTGTTACCAGCAGAGACCGTTTCTTAAAAGCACCGACAGTTCCAGACAAACTGTATAACGATGGGATGCTGATAACGCTTGTGAGCAATATGCCAAATAAATTTGGACTGACAGAAAGAGAAGAGCAGTGCACTATCATAACTTATAAGAAACACATGAGCATTCTACCAAACTTTATTAATGTTGTCATCATTACTTTATATCTTGCAACCAAGCTGAAAATGAAAATTACACACATTATCCGAAATATATATACCTTTACATTTGCTTGATTGACGTCATGGACAAACATGTTACCTGAAAAGTTTGAAAGAAAGGACTTTTTGAAGAATGAAGATACTCACTTTAGCCTCTGTGCCACATTCCTCCGTGCAGATGTTTTGATTTGTTATTTTTTGTCAGTATGTCTTTGATTATTTCCTCGAAATGTTATGCAATGTAATCTGGTTATTACATATAGTGTTATTCAGCTCATGCATAGTAACGTCAATTGCAATAATTTCAATACATTTAGTATTCTTCATTTTAACGAGGAAATAATAACATAAATAGTTTCCCTGTTTATAACAGTAATATCCATGTCGCGGCATTGGTATGCATCCATTTTGTCATAGGTCGCAGTACATTAATTTCTGGTCTCCATTTTACCCTGAATTAAAAAACGAGTTCAATTCCATCAACTCTATGCTAAATTTAAAACCATTATACACAGTTCAAGCGGTACGTATTGCATTAACAAATAAACAAATAACAGAGTAGCCATTAGTTTTAATTATGTTGTGAACTAGCATATATATTTATAAATCAAATTGTTTCCTGCCAGGAATTACCAATATCTTATGTGACTTCATATATAGTCACTCGTTGACTAATATGCCAACTTAATGCGATGACAAATTCATTTACTTGCTACATATAATTTGGCATATGTTTGCAAACAATCTATTTCATATAAAACTTTCCAATTAAAATCATCTTTTTCTGAATATTTCAACAAGATATAATCGCGAACACGTTGTCTTACACCAATAATGCATATCATTGTGCAACATATAGGCATTCCAATTTGCTTCTTACCAAGCTGAGAAATTGAACAGCATTAAATTAAAATATGATTGAATATATTCATGGTCATACTAACTTAGCATTTCGCAACGCTGTCTAATACAGTTTTGCTCAGTTTGCTTTAGAACATTGGAACGGTAATTTTGACGCATTCTGGGTACCTTAAATCGTATCTTTATTAGTGTAATTTCTCTGACATTTACGAGAAAAATGAAAAATGGCAAAACTTTATAAAGGGAATTTTGACCATATGGTGGGGCAACAAGCCCTCTCCGGGGCATTTTGCCTCACAATGCATTCGAAATCTGTAAAGGTTTGTAAAACTACAGGGATACTATTGAACTGTAACATCAAGCATTATTTATATATGGTCAATATATATATATGGCGAAGATACTGAATCTACATCATTCAAATTAGCATAGCAATGCGAATAAGACAACAGCTACGAAAATGATCAAATCTAAATAGTCCCTAATTTCCATACATAATGAAGATAAACACAAAGCCCAAAAGTCGCTAATGCTTCTTGTAAATTCTGTATTACATTTAGCACAGCAAAATTTCATACTGAGGGAGGCGCCATAGGATTTGGTTCATCAGTTACCTTATAAGGAGAAAAAGCGTCATCTGTGATCTTATTTGGATTAAAAGGACAAAGCCCGCAGGCTTCAAAACCAGTGACAGCTTTCTGTAAACTGGCAAATCGGTTATAAGCTTAAAAAAAGACTCCTAACTGAACGTACTTTTTTGTGCTTTGAAAAATTGTGACATATATCTTGTTGACTTTAGATAGTTTCAGTCATAAATACTGCAAACAGATGGATTGAACTTTTTTACATCCAGCAATGTCCGCCATTCACAAGCCTTGTATAACATAGGCAATCTTGCTCAATAAACACCAGGCCTTTTTGTAGCGCAGGGGTGTCAGGATGGCTTCGGGGTGTTTAACCCCATAAAGGCGTTTTTTCCGCCCCCCCCCCCCACTATCCTACCATAACATGAACACGCGTCTTAACCAAACATATATAACATACCATTTCGTAACATCATTTAATGAACGTAATGGAAAAGAACAAATATAAATATTTGTAAGTGATAAATATGGTGCGAGAATGTCACCACCCGGCCCGGTTCCAAATAAATGCATCCCTGAAAATTTTTTTTTTTTTTTAAAGTTCTAACCAAATGGACACGTGCATCGAAAAATACGTATATATGCGGATCCATATACATGGTTTAAATGCATATTAATATCCATGGGAATAGTTCAAGTGGAAAAGGTAATATTATTGACAAATTTATTTATATATTCTTATAATCTGACAATAGCTATTTCTAAGTATGACGTAATGGAAATAGATTACAAAATATGGTTGCTCGTTTGGTACATCTTCATTTGGACGAGGCTATATCTGGTGCTATCACGTGCCTCCACCAATAACACCATTTTCCAGCATGTCCCTTGGGAAAGGAAAAGTGGGTCATGAACATTGTCGCTTTTCCATTGGTGAAGTTAAACTTGACGTTGGATAGTTGCACGTGTTGAATCATGTCGATGACTTCGGAAGATGTCGATACTGGCGAGCTGCTAAACTCGATATAAACGGGGACGTGTCATGATGAATGAAAAGGCTTAATCGATCGTCTTCTTTGGATTCACATTGTCATTTCGTGTGGTTAGGAAAGAATCCCATACATCGCTGGTGAACTCGTCGGCTTTCTCCATCGGTACTTTGGACTTGAAATCTTTAAACGTCACTGTGTATGTGTAGGAAGTGGATGTAAACTATATATTCGACCGTTTTTAAGTCTCTTGGATGTAGTAATACGTTGGAGGAATTAATGATAGTATTTGGTTGGGTGTATACTCTCTAGGTCTGGATTCTGTCTCACTTATGTCATATTTAAAATCCCTGGCAGGAATTTTATCACAGACTTCAGATAATAAGCGAAACGATAAATCACTTTCATGTATTTTACTGGCTTCTTCTTTCTCTAAGAAATAATGCGATCGTTTCATCTTAGTCTAATGAATACACTGTAAACGTTATGGGTCCCTAATGTCATTTCAGTGTATTCCGTATATAATGGGTCAGTGTCGTCCTTTCCAGTATTAATTTCAGTCTGAAACTTACCAGACCGAAGGGAGACGCAACACAAATCGAACTTATGATCAGACTTTGCGAGGTATCCTGCGAAAGTTTACGTCGTACAAGCCGACAGACTACTACCCTTCTTTTTATATACTTGCTAGCTATATCGGAAAGATGATTGGGCTATATACCAGTAAGAAAGAAACATAGGTATCAGAAGATACAAAGGTAAAGAGACGTGTTATCATTGTAACGAGAATATAATTTGGACTAAACAAAACAACGGGGGCAAGCAGAAGAGAGGTGTTGAGAACAGGAAGAGGACGATGTAGCCTCACAAAACGAAGAACCCAGACACGTTTAGAAAGTATAACAAGATAAGAAAGGAAGAACGTGAGATAGAAGAGGAGGAAAAACCTGTGAAAGTGAAGAAATTCAAAAAAGAAGAAAGTGAACAAAGACACAGAAGTCTCTGAACTTTTCATCGAATTGTCTTGCGATATTGGATTGTAAAATTTTTATCATAATAGACCTGACAGAAAACGTATGTGTATATTGGTTATTAAGTTATAGACTAAGTACCTACACTGACACACAGACACACACACACACACACACACACACACACACACACACACATATTTGACAAAATGTGATTGAAGCTTTCATTGATGTTGGCAAGTTAAATAATTTATCGCTTCGAGTGAAGTTAGGAGCCCTGAAATGGACCTTTGGGTGTTTATTTTTTAAACAAACTCAGGAACGTAGTGAGCTTTAACTGCCTTTTGCACGGCCAAGGCCTACTGCTAGACCGTCTCCTCTCGATGATTTGGTGGAAATCACTATGGTGGGTGTCTAAGATGAAGTAACAGGATTGTGTTGCTTGGCTTCTGAAAGGCGTTTTCTCTAGGATCGTATTATACTAGACTCCTTAACTCTGCCAAAATGTCTGCGTACTGTCACTGTTTGACTTTTCTCTCTTCTTTCTCTCCTGGACATTGTTTATTCTCTGTTGATTCTCCTTCTTCCTATCGTTTCCTTCTTCCTGCCTCTACTTCTCCTCTGTGTTACTGTTGAAGAAGAAAGGATCGTTCTGCTTCTTCCTGGTGCTGTTAAAAAAAATTGCAACAATTCTTCTTCGTGTCTCCGCTTAAAATCCGTGTCGTGTTGTAAAGAAGGAGAAGGTGGCGAAGGTGCTGGTACAGGAACACATTCTTGAAAAGAAGAGAAAATCAACTTAGTCCCAATTTAAATCGCTCCCTTCTGGAAGTAATACCGTGCTGACATTGGTTGGCCCTGTCATGCATTCGCTTCTCGTCGCCATGTCCGGTGCATCCCAATTCATCATTTTAGTTGCCATCATGTTTGAAAACTGTCACATTGACTCACTGCACATATACTCTAGCGCATATATATATATAAGGAATGTGACTGAATCTTGGGATTGGTAAAAACAGTCCGTTCCTATCTTCCCTTTCACTATAAGTAACTGCGATTCATTTCGTTCTCTTTACCTGTTATCGGCACAAAATGTGGACTATTGTTGAATCTTTTCACCTCATATCGCCGATGCTGTTCCTTACAGACTTACCCAAGTATGTTATATCATCCATTGCAATCATCCGGATTACAAGCGTTTGGAAAATAGGAATCTATATGGAGAGACAAGGCTATCTAAAATAAGTCATCCTCTACAGCCAGAAGTCAGAATAATCTTGGGAAAGAGAATAAGAACTATGATATGCGATATGCCCTCTATGTTAACGAAATAGCGTTAACCAAACACTGAAGGGCCATTTTAAGGGCCACATAACTGACTCGAAAATATATTTATTATTTTTCCCTAAATTTATTTAATGTCGATTTTATAGTTTAATTGAAATAATTGTATATTCATCCATGTCTATCTTTGTCTATGTGTTGTATGCTATTAATATTGCCCTAAACCACAATTCATCTTTTACTTGTAGCTATACAGGCCCAATATTCCCCATGCTTAATTCCGCTTATCTCTAAACGCGAGGATGTGCCAATAATTCCTGACCGGAAACATGCCAAAAGGGGATCTGAAATCTCTGTAATGTATATTCCCATTGACCCAAATCATGTTCAGGGTGTGCGGACAAGTGATGACACTAAACTTGCTGACGACAAGTTGACTGTGATTTCCATAGAAACTAAACAGGACCCATTCACTACTTACATACATACATGCACACACACATACATACGCATGCATACAATATCAAACTAATTCGCGTCTGTATCTTCGCCTGTTTATTCACTAACTAAAGGAGAAACATTCTTAAAAATTGTTCGGAAAAGGGTCTTTCCCAATGTTTAAATGTCCATGACTGCGGCCTGAAGACTGAAATCTGTGCGATCCTGGAACATTATTCGAGATCGTTAAGTCAATTTCTCTCATGTCCTCCAACAATAATGCTTGAAACCTATATTTTACGTGATTTCTATTTCATCTCTTTAATATGTTATATGTATGTATTGATCAGTTGCTTGGATATTACCTTTCAGCAATAATTACTCACCGTCTTATACATCAATATTGGTTGAAATCCATCTTTCTCAGAAGCTAAATGAATATATCCGTGATTAGAAACATAGTGAATGTGATGATAACCCTATAAAGCAATGGTGTCGAAAAGACATCTAATGACTTGGCAATGGTTACTAGTCGACCAGACATAAGCAAACAATTTTAGCCGTGTTACATGAGCCTAAGCCATCTAATGGTACATTATTAGCGTGTAAAGTTTCAAAGGAGTACATATCGGTGGCAGCAACATCTAAAATCAACAAATAATTTATTGAGAGAAAAACAGATACAACTTTATAGCAATATAAACTGTCAATAATGGTTAAAAAAAAATAGTATACACCGAGCATTCATTTTTCATCCGATTACAAATGCCGCAATCCCTCGCTCCTTCCAGCCTCCAGGCGAATCACCTATTTTGTTCACATTGATGCACCATGTATGGTTTTAATACCAACAGATAGAGCTGCATGACATGAAAAACACACTGGCATGATTCAAGGTACAGGGTCTCGTTATAGCCGACATTCGAGCTGCCAGAAATTACCAATAATGAACAGGTTGAGACAGGCGATGGGTTGGGATTACAAACTAGCATGGCAATATGGCTTCAAATTTAAGGCGCTTTAATAGTTAGCTAAAGTCAAGTCTTGTTATATATATATATATGTCATATCCACAGATGATGTCTTACTTATAAAATCTGCAGCAAACAGTTAATCTTACTAAACTGTTTATTATCCCACAGAATGAATCTGTAGTTACAGTTATTCGTACAAAAAACTTGTAACCAAGGAATATATATATATATATATATATATATATATATATATATATATATATATATATATATATATATATATATATATATATATATATATATATATATATATATATATATATATATAACACTTTTCAAATTCATGTTAATGGCAGCAGTCTATTAAATATCTATTTTATATTTACTTCAAAGCAGTTTCACTAACATTTACTACTATTTGGATCTACACATATTAAGGATCGCATATTCCAGATCATGTGCATGCGTCCTGAAGTCTTTTAGCAACCAGCCAATAAACTTTAATACATCTCTATTGCTACTAATGATAGTTCCCTTCTAACCCATTAAACTCCGACAAGTGGATCAATTTGGATTAAGAATCATGATACATTTAACTCTGCTGGCAAGTATTTATATCGATTACAGAATAATCTAGCAATATTTCTGTTAATTGTCATGAACCATGCATTACGCATATGGATAATGAACAATAAATCTGCTTTGTTAGATCCACAGTGACGACGGTGTCATCTGTATTAAGACACGTGTTCATAAGGTGTGGTTACTCAAGATTCATTGTTGGTGAAGGGGCATTATTGTTCATGTCTTAATGACGTCATTGACTATTTTGCTTGCATCACGAACTAGCAATAACCATAATGCGTCAAAATAATTTGAAAAGTGTTAGTTTTTAATTAGTGTTGCTACTTATTCCATTTTCTGGGTTAACATCACAATATATTCATAGTATTATTTATACACGATCGTGCCATTTTAAAGAAAATCAAGAAATTAATAAACACATAATCATATTTGACTAATACTACTACTGGTATTACTACTACGACCAATAAGAAGAACAAGAACAAGAAAGTTTGTTTGTTTAAATTAGGATTTTTAACGTAGCTTTAACAATGTTTCAGTCATATCGCTCCGATGTCTGCAGTGAGACAGTTTATAGTGATGTCTAGCACTGGGGCATCATGCCGCAGACATGTAGCATGATGTTCCACCCAGTCACATTATCCTGACAGCAGGTTGACCAGTCCTAATTCTAACATCTTAATTCTGAGCGTCAATCGAGGCAGCTGTTAGTACCTGTTTTGTATGTCTTCAGTATGACTCGGCCGGGGATCGAACCCACGACCTCCCGCTTCCGCGGCGGACGCACTAGCCACTAGGCCACTGGCGCTGTTAAACAAGAACAAGAAGAACACGAAGAAAAGTAGAGAAGAAGAATATGGCTCTTGTAAAGCACAAACACTTATGCCTTATATTAATAATATTTCACTTGTTTAAATTACGAAACAAATGATGGTGGAGGTGAAAAAGATTATGTTGCTTGCACATTGCCATGAGTTCATCCAGCAATCACATTATTAGACCCAAGCTCCAATTACGAGATTTAAGCATGTGCCAACGGTAGAAACACCTTCAAGTTTCAAGTGACATTTAGTATAATCATGTTAAACAAAAGCTGATCATTAGAGACAAGTTCGAACATAATTCAAGCGATGTTTGTTTATAGGCGGGAGGAGGTAGAGCTACCACTTTCGTTGTCAAATATTTATTTTATGAAGTACCTAGCTTAGCACGTTATAATGCTCTTACTTTTTGGAGGTAATTTATTATTGCTTGTAATTCGCAATCCCATAATGCCTACATAGAAGTGATCTGTTTTGAAAAACACTGAACATCTTTATATTGATGTAAATGGCATTAGATCCCTTCTCTGAAGGATTGTCGTATGACTCCGTTGTACGTTTTGACTATTTGGTGTTTAATAACTAAGTTGATTTAAGTCTCCATCGCCATGTACGTTGTTCGCAAACGTACTGTAAGGATTGTTCGCCTGTGTGAGCCTGTCTAACATGTCAAGACTTCACATAGTTTCAAGAAAGCTTCCTGTCAATTCAGTATTTTCGATCTGATGAAGAATATTGACAAAAGTCACTTCCCAATGAGCTTCTTTATCTTATTGAATGGCCTGAGGTAACCTGGCCGTCTAACAACACAAAGTGTTGTTGGAAAACACTTCTAGGGAACTGACACTTGGTAATCTAAAGTAAAATAGGTTATTGTTGTTCATAATTCCAGCATTCACCTAATCTCTGAAGGGTTACTTTACGTCAAAAGAGGTTTGCTGTGGTGGATATTTAAACCAAACAACTTTCTTACCTCCAACAGCAGACCAACTCGATAACTGCATGCGTTCATAGCTTGAAAAACATGCCGCAGCCTTCAAGTGCCGACTGTCAACTAAAATAGTGTTCTCTGTTGAATAGCTGTGTTTGGGATCAGCTTCGCACTGCTAATGGACAACGCCGTAGAGCAATGAGGTGTTGGCTTTCCACCAGATTTACTATTCATCAGCAACTATATGTAGCCGCTTAGAAGAATGTAACAAACATAGTAATTGTAGCCAGATTATCCCACTATTGTACAAAGATCACTGAGAGTTCTAGCTGCAAAGAGCCCCTCGAAATACCTAACAAACTAATGTCAAGGACATTATGTACACCACTTCCAGCTTCATTCTATCCAGTAGACATTCCGTAGCTATTTTCAAATTTCTACTATGAGAAAGTACAAACAATTACAGATACGCTTCAACAACAGAATTTCATTTGACTCGTCATCACCATACAGTTGCGATATAGAACTATAGCCTCAACCAATAGAGGAGGATTGGAACCTGTATCAATGGATTTAGTATGGAACATTGTGATGAAAAGTGCACCAAAGTCATGTGAACGTGATCCAATTTCAACATCACTGCTGCTTGAGTGATTAGACCCAATATTGAATTCACTAACTGATGTTATTAGTATCTCTCTGTCATCTGGGGTATTCCCATCATTTTCAGAACTACCATTGAAATGCCTCTGTTGAAGAAACCAACACTCGACCATAACAATTAAAAGCACTATCCCACAGTTTCTAATCTTTCGTTCATATACAAAAACCTTATTAAACGTTGTTCTAACCTAACTTGTATCTCATTGTAATTCAAACGGTCTTTTGAGTAATGTACAGTATGCATATCGTCCTTGCCACTGTACTGAAACAACTCTTCTGAAAGTATTTCAGGATATTCTCTCTGCTTTGGACAGCGGTATGATTACAATCCTCACCCTCCGTGATGTGTCTGCAGCATTTGACACAATAGATCATGATATTTTATTTCACTGTCTCCAGCATGTATTTGGCATGCGCAATACAGCATTGTAATGGGTCAAGTCCTACTTAGTGAACAGGACACAAAGTGTATCTGCAAATGGAATACACCCTAGTCCAGTTGATATATGTTGTGATGTTCAACAGAGGTCTGTGTTTGGATCTGTTATCTGTATCATATACACTCAGCCGCTCTCAAGTGTCATAGATCATTACCCAGTGTCTCACCAAGTGTACGCTTATGACACCCAAATATCCAAGTATTGCCACCCAACTGAAGTTGATGCTGCCATCCATGGAGCAGAGAGGTGCACTTCTGATGTGAAATCATGGATGTCATGTACCAAGCTGCAGATGAATGATGATAAATTTAGGCCATTCCGATCACAACAAAATGACTTTCTCATTCACATCATGTATCTTAAAAAATAAATATCAGCGACTTCCACATTAAATTCACACAGTCAGTACGAAACCTAGGTGTTACTCTAGATATTATTCTCATATTGCACATGTCATTAACATACGCAAGACTGCATATCTTGAGCTGTGACCTATCAGTTCCATTCGCAAATATATGTAAGCTGATGCCTCCAAAACACTTTTGTGTTCATTAGTACTTTCAAGACTGGACTAGCGTAACTCAGTTCTGTCTGATTCGTTTCAATATGTACTCCAAAGATTTCATAAATTTCAAAACACAGCTGCTCGGATCATCTTTGGAGTACATACTATTAGAGCACACCTCCCCACTACCATGTACCCTACACTGGCTATCCATTCAATCCAAAATCAAACACAATTTGGTCTCTGTGCTACTCAAGTCCAGCATACCTATCCGGCCTCACCTATGTGTACGCACCAACAAGAGACTTACTCTCCTGTTCTGACAATTGTTTGCTCATAATTTCCACTATGAAAACAAAGTCATACGTAGGACGTTATGTTTCATACCAAGGCTTAGCAACATGTAATGAATTGACAATTGAAATTAGACACAAATACACGGCGATCCCTTTTTCGTAATCAAGAACAAACTGAAATATCTAATACTGTTCCTAACTTAAGTATTTGCAGCATATTTTGTTTTCCAATATGTTTTGTTTTGAATTCATATGATTATAGATGTAGAAAAGCGCTTGAAGCTTCTAAATTCTAGGCGCTATACAAAGTCCTCATTAATATTATTTTAATCATTATATTGTTGAAGTGGTGACTGTAGCTGGAAGCAAGACTCCTGTTGTTACCGTTTAGGATTATTTCAGGGAAGGATTGCGAAGAATATATCCGATGCAACTGCACAGTAGAATTGCTCACACTTTTTGGTCTTCTTTGTTGCATACTAAAATTGGCAATGACATCACCAATGATACAATACACCACAAGACACACGTTTTCCATTTCACACTCATACTGGTTGCATTTGTTGATCTTGTAGGGAAGACATAGAATCTATGTTGGGGTTTGACCGAGACAATGAAATCCCTGCCTAGGGGTTATATTATTTATCTCCCCGCGAGGCTTGTCCGAGTGGGGAGATATATAATATAACCCCGCGGCTGGGATTTCATTGTCTCGGTCAAAACCCCAATGTAGATTATTTTTCTCACCCCATATTATCCTTTAAAGTAAAAATAACTCTTTACCAGTGTTCACATCGCAAAGTTTACATGTGGCGCATGAATACAAATATGCTAATGAGGGCAGTGATGTGACCGTTGCGTCCGAAGTACACAGTTCATACGCGTGAGCAGAGAAAAATAACAACATAAAACGTCGCATAGTAATGACGTATTATAACATTTAATATATAGATGTTATATGAAATTAACAATAAATAGTTATAATTTATTACAAGAAAATGTTGCATTTTGATCAGTTCCAATTAGACAATTGCATTGAAAATATTGAAGCGATACTGTGCCCACACCTCAATTGTAGTGTATAGGGTATTATTATAACGGAAAGTTACATGTAGAATGAGTGTCCGTGCTTTGGTTATTAACGGGTAATTATAGACCCGTGTCACTATCGTAAATAACTCTCCTTCTCTTTGGAGGTGGTGAAACAGTTTGTGTCGTACTTGTGTTGTAATTCATATTGATCGTAAAATTACCACCCTGTATTAAAGACCCTCCAAATACAAACCCTAACGGATAGTCATGTGATGAAGTTTCATGTTCACGATATCTTGGAAAATTTATATTTTCTGTCTTGGAAACATGGCAAGTGTTGCTATTAGTAGTGGAAGGAACTGCTACATGGAAATGTGTTTGTGGAGTAATGTGTGGACGGATAAATGATTCCCTATGGCTGGTAAGTTCATTATTTGTCACCAAAGATTGCATGCACATGTTTGATTCAACTGGGGCACAATGTGGATGCTTAACAAAATTAGAAGAAAGTATGCTTGACATAACACATTTCTGGCTGTTAGTACGTTTTCTGTAGTTGTTGAGAGAGTTGGGATTTTTGTGACCAGTAATGTATATAGGCTGAGTGTCTGGAACATTGTTTTCTATTAATTTCTGACACAGTTATTTTCTCACACTAGAGTTGGTAATGCGTTTAGAAGCCAAATCGGGCAGGTTTACTTTCATAGCCATTTTTTTCATTAGCGAGTTAAACTTTTTGACCCCAACTGGTGCACGTAAAATCCATTGCTCATTTGGCCCAGGTGCATGCACGTAAGTTACAGGGGCAAGGTAAAATGGATTGTCAGGGTTACAAAAATTACTAGGACGTTTCTTCATAATATATTTGTAGATGGTTACTGGACATCTATCTGGAAATAGATGGTTTGCAAACATCCTTGGTTTTTCATTTCTCGTGTTTTTAATGTCCTCTCCTGTCCTCGTCTTTGTCTGTCTTTCGTTAAACTCTAAGTATTCAATTTTAAGTTCTCAATCCTGCTTTAATGATATGTCTCCCAACTTTATGTGTCTGTGTTCTTCTCCCCCTCCCCGTACCCCAAGTGCAAAGCATTATTAAACCATAAAGTATTCAGTAAGCTTGACGGAGTGCTGGGGCCCAAATGCGAGTGTTCATATAATTTGTTTATGTCATCATCAGTTACAGCATCAGCAGTTTTGGGTTTGTTTCCGTTTCCTTTCTTCTTCAGATCTTTCTGTTTACCTTTTAGGGCCTCTCTTGCTTGATCAAATTCAGGGCCATAAACCAAGATGCAATTGCATTTGTTTCGTCTCAGATATCGATCAAAATGTCCCATCATATCTATAATAAATAATAAATAATTATAAAGTCTTATACCTAGTGTATCATCTCTCTCTCATCATCATCATCATCATCATCATTTGTCATCCATGTTGGTGAAGGGATAAATTGCTTTATCAGTCAAAGTCTTTAATTTATAAGGCAATTTACCTTTTACAACTATAAATAAAATTATTGCTCATTATATAATATTTTCGGTAAATTGTTATTCATTCTTGCAACCATTCAAAAATTAATTTATGATTGAACAAATTTAAAATATATCTTTTACTCTATGCATCCTTTTATTTGCTCATACATTATTCTTTAAATTCAATTGTGTCTTATCAATCATAATGTAGGATCTCTTTTACCTCTCAATGTTGTCGGCTCGTATTCACTTCCATTATTCTGACGAATTGAATCTTGAGAGAATGCTGTTCAGGGCAGGTGCCGGCACTTCATGTATAGGGCGCGTTGCATTGTTTTTCTCAAGATATTCTTCTAGGAGTTTTAATTGTCCCAATGTCTTGGGTTTGGTATTCTCATTTTCATGCTCCAAAACAAAGTTTGTCACAAATTGTTCGGCCACTTCTGTAAATCTCCTCTCTTTGACAGTTTCAGTTTTTTTTTATATCAACTCCTGGTTTTGTTTTTTTCTCCGACGAAAGTTTGTTCGCTTTTAGAGACACATTTATTTCATTTGTTTCCCAGTCATCAAAAAGAAAGGAAAGATCATCTGACTCATGCTTTGGTGAATGTTCTGAAATTGCTAGTTCATGTTTAGCATAATTTGTGAAACTTGCATCGTCAAAAAAGCGTACTGTATACATTGAATAGATACCCAGTGGATGGTAAACATTAACGATTTTTGCTTTCCTACCTTTAAGAGTCAATATGTTTCCTATCTTGTAGTTCATTTTCTTTTTGTCTTATATTCATCGTTTTCTTTCTAAATCTTCATTTTGGTAGTTATGTTTCTTCTCCTCCAAAAAATATTTTCTTAAATATGTCAAAGTGTAAGCGTTTGTTTGATCGGAAAATAACTCCATCAGGCCAAGCATAAGACAACAATGGTTGCGTCCCTTGATAAAGTAGTTCCTAGCCCCTGGACCCCATGACTGAGACGACTGGTCTGTGATCACTAGACTGAGATAAGAAAAGTAAGGTTAGCAAACCAGCTAGATTTCTCTGTCGCATGGGTGAGAAAATTTTGTAAAGGAGTGGTGACTGCGGTTGTAGATCAGCTGAGGCTATGTTGAATTGCATATGATGGTCCAATCTTTTTACAGGCGATGACTTGCGAGGCGTCGATACAAGAAAAAAAAACTTTGAGAATATCCTTTCACACGTACTATAACATTTTTTACGCGATGTAACTCGGGCATGTAAAGCCTTCCTTTCAATACTTCCCCGTTCATATCTTCCAATTTATAGACGGTAGGATGAGGACCGGGCACTCGTCTAGTGAATGAACCAATTCGGTGGTAAAGTTGGTATAGTAACTTTTGTCGAAAGCGTGTTTGGTTTTGCCAACGCGCACATAATCTCCTGTGGCGACCACTTCACCCTTCCTGGGGACAGACACCATCAGGGAAGTGCCAAACAGGCGTTCTAAAACAGTGACATCGTTGTCGGGTATCATTTCGTGCAGGAGACGTCTGATGCACACGTGTTAAAATTGGTTCTACAATTGCATCAGTTGCGGTGAGACATTCATGTACTTGAGAGGGTATTGATGCGTAAAATATTTCCACATGTGTTCTTTCAAGCTGCATTGGAAGGAAATGTTCCGCGATGCTGCCTTTTGTTTTATGGATTCTCCCATTATGAAAAATAAATGTCACGTTTTTAATTCTTTTGGAAAGATTGGCTCAGACATTCGGAGTCTATGTCGGTTTATCATTGAAAAGGTTGACGACCATCTTGTTTCAACAACAGCTTCAGGTCTCGCACTAACTCACTGCTCGGTTTTAAAGTCAATGGCACGACACAGGAACAATTAGAAAAGACGTCGATGACACATATAGCCACGATTGTAAGTGGCCAAATGAGAGACATCAGCTAAGTCGGCTTACCATTCATGATTGATGCCTCCCACTCTGGTGGAACTTTTGGAAAAGTTTCGTCAAATGGGTTTATGTAAAGTGTACGTGGTTTGCCTGTGTAACCATCGTTGAACGTGACGTAAATGGAGATGTTTCAGGCAGGGTGTGGCAGTACGATACAATTTCGGAACTCCTCCATAACCTGCAGGATGGGCAGGATTTTAATAAATGCTGGCTAACAGCTTCTCCATCTTTATAATAAGTCACACCTTCTTTGCTGATGGATGGAGCTAAATGGTGGAGTAGACGTTGGGGGTAATGGTATCTGTAGAGGTGGTGGTTACGGCTTTGTTATTCATTTCTTTTTTCACGTCGTGTTTCTCTTCTTCTTTTGTGACCGCTGTTGAAGTGGTAATGGGCGGACAATATGTTTTTAAAACCATAGAGCACAGTTGTGCTCGTTTGGGGAATATGTCATGGGATCAACAAGGACGCTGCAGTATTATTCGGGTGACTGGGTCTGTCTTGGCTGTTGAAGGTGGTGGTGGTATTGATGGACTTTTCATCGGAGGATTAAAACATTTCAGAGTTATTTGATTGCAAATCGTATTGTAACTGGAACGTCTCGGGCAACTGACTATAGGGAGGTAAATGAGGAGTCCGTACTTATTGTCAAAGATGGTATTCCATCCATCGTTTGTAAGGTACTAAATTAATTTGTCATCTGTCCATTCGATTCCAATAGCCACGTCTGATTTTCTTTCCTCCAGAGGCCTGTTATCTTCTTAAACCTTTTGTTCCCCCAGGAGTTCACCCTACATTGTTCAAAATACTTCTTTCAGCAAGGAAACTAACAACATGCTCAAAATTCTTCCACGTATCACCTACATTTTTTTTTTGACGAATGTATATCTTCTTTTCGACCATTTGATTATAAACGCGTCTATACTTGGTTACGCAATTATACTGATGTGAGGACAAAATTATTGTGCCTTTCAATACCGTCAGACAACATTCACACACCGTGTTCACGACATATTTGGAGGATGATTGAATGAGTTATTTTCCCATAGGCAGAGGGGCTTTACACGGGACGAACAACATTTCCCAAGTTTTGGCTAAATGAGGAGACAGTCCTTTCCTTTCCGTTGTTAGCTAGAGGGTGGTGTGCACATCTTTGACGGAACGTCTTTTTTTATCAGGAACACAAAGCACTGATAACCATTATATTGTGACAAGTCTTTTTTATACTTTAACGCGTTGCCACTGATTGTCGTTACGCTGTATCATCTTGATTACAGGAATCAGACATAGTGGATGGGTTCGCATTGGACTATTTTGGGACTGTTCTTTGACAAATCCAATAAACTCTGTTACATTCATAATCTCTGGTAGACTTTGATTTTATGAGCAGGTACTTTGTGATCAGCCGCAATGGCAGCTAACGCCGAGGAGGGTCTCAGCGCTGGAGAAATTCTTGGACACACGGATTTCCATTGTTTTATAAAATGAAGACGAACGTTTGTCAAACTGGGCTCTGTTGGCATCACTAGCAGCAGAGAAGTGGAAGAACCTGATGGTACTGTAAATGCGGTTACCGTCGCTGCAGGTCATGGACTCTTGCGGAAAAAATCTATTTTCTAAGGTATTATTTTTAGGGGGAGGGGCTTCTCTATTTCTGGGGATTTTTGTTATGTTGCTGTGACCTAGTTTTGACACCGCTGCTCTTTCGTTTCATCTGGGTCTGTTTGTCTTTCTTGGGATTGGCTTTTTCCTTGGGGAGGACCTTCGCGGCATTTCAATGCCATTCTAAGAGAAAATGCCATTCTAAGAGAAAATGAATGATGCTACCTCCTGAAGAACCGCTACCTCAGGGTTTAATAATGATTTGCTTTTTGGTTTGACTTACGATAATGCGAACATCTGTCAGTAGCGTCAAGGCTACTATGTTTCTTACAAACATGCGTATGGTTTGATGTGGAATGTGAATGATGCCTTCGAATAATTAACGTGCTGCCACCGTATACCATTGTTGCACTAGTCACATTTTTAGCTGTACACACTTATAAACATACAGCGCCACCTTTACTAAAATGGGACCTCAGTGCGTAATGACAAGTTAATAATGCCGATTTATTTGTCATTTGATTCATAGTTCTTGAATTAAGGTTGATTAATTTTAACTGTGAAATGACTTTTTATAATCTGGTGCAACAACGTCAGACTGTTTAAGATTTAATTTGTTTGATATTGCTGCGGGAGAATCTTAGCATTTGGATCAGAAATAAATTCCTTATGAGAACTGCAAAAGAGAAGATTTAGTATTGAAATTTAAGAAATGCTATCGGAACGTACATTTGAGTTCATGGTTGTTATAATTTTTCACGGTTCTTTTCCTTTCTTGGTCGCATTATTCTACAACCATTTAGCCTTCAGACATTATGGGTGGTTCATTGTGATGGAAAGATCAAGGAAACTATATGTAACAATCTAACGAAACGTTTTTAAAGTTTGTAAGACATAATTAAACTTTTTTCTGATGGTGGTGGGTTAAATAAGCAGTTGAGAGTCCGAAACTGGCGAGTTGGTATTAGAATCAAAATACAATTCTTACAAGAACATGAAATGAATAATGATCTTTTTAATTGATACGTCCGAAGCATCAAATGAAAGACTGCACTTGGGGTATCTAACTCAGACCAACAGGACATTCAGTTTCCGTTCGTCGATTCTTCTTTGTAGTTTTTGAAGAATTAAAACAAGACAAACTTGCGAAACAGTCGTGCTTTGATTTGTAAGAAACGTCTATGATACGAATCGAAAATCAGGCCGTTTTGTTTTTAACACAACGCTCATAAATATATAATTGTTTAATATGCAGTCTCTGAGGCTATGTAACATAAATTTTTGCTGTTTGTACATATATTCATTGCAGATATTAATCAATATTTTAGGCTTCGCTTGAAATGTGCACCGTGTAATCAATGTTGACGTTTGAATAATTTATAAATGAAACAGGTAGTCATTTCTAAGCCAACTACATCTCATGAGAAATCAAAATATTCCCTTTTCTGCTATGATTTCAAATGCACATTTGCAAACAGCAATTTCAATGGGTAAGACTATATTGGATTTCGGGAAGTTTTGGTAATATGTAAAACGTTGTGATCAAACGATTTACACAGATTGCAAACATCTTATGTAGATTTAAGATTCGAACTGTCCACGGCTGTTGGCATCAACCGTTGCAAACTGAAACCACCCGACCCATGTGATTCATCACCTAGACAAAACAACAATTTAAATCGTTAATAAAGTTGGTTACATTTGCCTAAAATGTTTGAGGACAAGATATATAAGACATGAAGGTGGTGGGATAAGAAGTGCATAAGGGCATATTACCAGCTGCGTTTCAGTGTGCAGTTATTGCACTGCATGATTCACTTTTCAATATATCTAATCTAGTACCAATTCATTTAGTTTCGTACCAAACTGCGCGTTCAAACTTGCTTTTGCGTCACTGTTGCATGCATGGCAAATTGAAATTGAAATGGTATAAACTATTACCACTACTAAATTAACATTAAATTTAAAAATAAGATGCCAGGATAAATTGATAACATCTACAATAATAAAAATCTTGAAAACGGCTGACAGATTCTTTACAGACACTACTCTAGTATCGTGCGTTCCAGACTAAATGTTTAGCTACTTACAGAACATGAAATCACTATAATATTGAATTTGTTAAAGAATAGTTTCATTAATTTCTTTGTTTTGTTATTTCCACCACACACCACCAATCCACTCTTCGCACAATTATAAATAAAAAAACATTAATCAGTCGTTATGAAACTTCAATCGTTCACACGACAGTTGGGTATACAATCCCACATTTCATTTTTAGCGACACAAGTATTACTTGTTACTTTATTTAAAAGAGGTTATAGTCCTTAATTTCCATCGATCATGGAAATAAACACAAAGCCCAAACGTCGCACATGCTTCTTGTAAATTATGTATTACTCACATTTAGCACAGCAAAATGTCATATTGAGTTCGGAGCCATATGATTCATGGCACCACCTGGAACATTCCTTGCACTGCGACCAGGAATCTTCTATTAAGGGATCATCACTTCCTCCATATTCAAATTCACAGTTTCCACAAATATTGTTTTATTATATGTTGTGTCTGCTGACAAGGCAAGATCATGTTTAGCAACTGATTTTGGACCCGAAGCCTTTTTTCATTGTTCATGGTCCACTCTACAAGTTGTCTTCATAGTATTAGGTGGTTTTCTACATATCTGTTTGTCTTCTCTACATGTCTGCTTCTTTTCCGTCTGCATGTCGTTATGTTTTGAAACTTTGGTTTCATTCCGTTTGCTCCCACTTGTCTGTATATTCCTATCACATTTGCCTTTTGTATTTGTTATCGTCTTTTTCGCTTTTCAGTAAGCATACTTTTATACGGGAATGATGTTACGTTCATGGCTGATTCTGCCTTTCGCTTTCTTGTGTGCTAACTGGATATTCTAGGCTTTGGCGAAAGTTTAAGCAATATGTTCATAAATGCTGAATCGTCTGCACTTTTGCATTTGTTATGAGATACAGCCAAGGTAGCACTTTTCCGTTTTTCCATCAAGAATAGCTACGTCAATTTCCGATTGTCTCTCACCTCGACGGTAATGACAGAGTGACTGAGAATAAATTGTTTGGTCTGTCTCTGGATAATCCTACCCAGCCACAGTGGCTGTATAATTACCAGTTAGCAGTAATCCAACCGTTTTGTTTGGTTCAGTCAATGTTTATGCTGTGTCAAAATGAGGTGTAAGTGTGTTTGCCACAATCTTAGCGATCGACATAACAGTTGTCAAATAGTAACATGGAAAACAATGCCGCTACATTTAAAATAGGCCTTACAAATGGAATGTTTACCTTGTATTTATGACAAACATTTTTACATATATCTAAGTCAGATTGTCGTCTTTCAATTGCTCACGTTAGAAAATACGGTTCCAGGAAGACGGATTGAAAAGCCATGTATTTAGAAACTTTGGCAAATGTTCGTGATGATACACGGACAACCCGCAGTAGTTCCATACATTTTGAAAAGGAAATCGATACATTCATTTAACTTTTGTCAAAGCTTAACGGATTCCTTTCAGGTAGACGTGACAAGAATGATCATGCCAAACAGTTTACGAATGATGGATTGATATAATAGTTCATTTGTGTTTAAATCTCTTTTCATTACTGAAGTAATATTAAGTTTGCGCTCCATTTGCAAAATGAAAATAAGACAGTGGAGCGAACTTGATAACAAAAACAAAACTATCATTCAACAATCGAACATTATATTAAATCGTCATCAAATAAACTAAGTTGTCAATTTGTCCGAATGCTGTCCTAGTCATAGATAGTTACAATGAATGCACACACACACACACACACACACACACACACACACACACACACACACACAAATCCACCCTGTTGCGGACAGAACTTTTTTTTCTCCTTAGGTCTGTGGGGAAAATTAAGCTCAGTTACCTCTAAATAATGTTCTCTTTGATGAAAGGTCTTTTCAGCACGGTATGGCGTGCTCTCGGGAAGTCCTTATTTATTACTGGTGCAAGACAAGCGCAATCTAGTTCCATATATCTTTGATGTGACGCTGTTGCATCCGGACAATTATCGTCACAGTATCATAATGTGAGCATAACATAAAAAATTCATTTTTGATCAATAGAATTGCAATGCTCGATAGATACGAAATCGTTTGAGACATATGAATCGTATCTTCCATTACCAATAATTTGCCGCATGTATGATTCGTTTATACATTAATGTTAATAGAGTATGATACTATTAAAATTATGACTGACAAATGAACGTCGGATGACATTAACTAATAGGTTACAGCATCTAAAATACACAGTCTAGTTTATGTAATGTCATTTGAATATACAGTGTTGATATAGTTAGACTGTTCCACTTTACAAAACACGAAGTACTTTTTTTGCTCTTGACCTAATATATAAGTTCTTAATTACAGTGGAGTTCTGAGTGAGATCTTTGTAGAATTTTGAGTGAAACCTTAGAGGACGTTTCAAGTGAGACTTTAGCCGAGTTTTCGGTGAGACTTCAGCGGAGTTTTCAGTGATATCTATGTGGCTTTAAATAAGTCGCAGTTAGTAGCACTACAGACTTGCAAGCCTAGGCCCCAAATACATGTCTTCATTGCTCTATTGACCCAAAATATAAACATCTAATCTCATTTGAAATAACACCTTTAAATAAATTATTTTGATGTACTAAGGCTGACGTATTTCTTATAGTCATAATTTAATATGGTACATTTGCACTCATAGCTAATGAAACTAATGACTACTTGCGAATTATATTAGCCCCGCATTATCAGTGAGTGATAGTAACACACTTGAAATAAAAAGGTTATAATCGTACTTAAAATTCGTTGTATGATCTATGTTTTAGAAAAGAGTTTTCAACCTGTTTATCACTGTTGGGTAGACACACGCATGAACCAAACAATATATGATCAATTTAACCTTCCATACATTATCTTTGTTTCGGTGAAATGATTTGTTATCATACATTGCGCCATTATCATATCATGTTGTCAAGAATAGGAACACTCATTGAAATTATCATACACTCTTATCACTTTTTTTTCTTTCTTTCTAAACCACTTAATGCATTGTGACTTTATGAGAAGATTTAAATTGTTTTAACATATGGATATATTACGTCACAAGATTTATAACAATTACATTTTAACGATACGTTTACGATATCATATTTTCAGAAGAACATTGTATCCTAACGGATGACAATTACGTCAACATAATTTAGAACAGCATGTTTCACCAAAAATAATGATATTTTATCTGAACGATACGACATCTAACAGCACACATAATAATGAACTTTTACTTGAAACTGAAGCTTCCAGAGAAATATTTTTCTTCTCTGAAACTGAATTAAGTAACTGAAACTATTATTATTTTTTAGTTTCGAACCAGTCAGTAAATGCGAAATTTGCTAGTTATACTGCTGCAAATAATAATAATAATAATAATAATAATAATAATAATAATAATAATAATAATAATAAACCGAATAAGGAAATCTGTCTTGGCTGGTATATATATATATATATATATATATATATATATATATATATATATATATATATATATATATATAATGTGCTTTTGTTATTACATACTGTACTTAGTTTAATACACGATGTGCATTTCTAATTATATACAACGTAGTTTATTTTACGTACATTTATATGTCATGCATGTTTTTTTTATGACTAGGTAAGCAAACTTCATATACCGTGCAAATTTCATTATATGACGTTCATGTCTTATTAAACATTAAGTTACACATTATATGACATAGATGTTGTAGAATATACAATTCTTTGATATTTAAATAATGTGCAATCGTCTTGATAATGAGGATTAAGCTCTCAAGAATAGACCTTTCATTTAGCACCGGTTACAAAAATAAGACAAATAAAAAATAAGACAAATAATGATGCGTTCCATTAATTAAAGTGTGTAAAGCCCATCTCTTTGAAAGAAAGATATCATACCTGACCTTATCCGCAAATGTTCATTCTATAACGCATAGTTTTTATACGTAACAGGTACATTTAACATCATGAAATTACGTTTCGAATGCATTAAAAAGACAAATTCCAGCTCTAAAAAAGAGCGACCTGGTCCTCTCTTGAATTGTATATCCCCCACCCCATTATGCTTCAGGCACTGAATCGAATTAGGCTTTACATCGTCAGACATGATATAAATATTATCTGTGTTAGACAGAACGATTTATAGAAGAATGAGCCAATACAACCTGAAGTAGATCAATTTTGCAGAGGTCAATAGCGTAACACTCGACTCTCCAGGAAAGGAAGTAAAGGAATAATTACCTTATTGTGGAAAAACGAGGATGTAGTTGACTTTTTTCAGGAAGAACATTAAAGTTGGTTTTGCTTTGCCGTTTAAATGTAGCGTATTTTCCAAGTTTGAATCATGACCATTCCGCATAAGTTCAGCCCTCGGCAACTAATTTATCAACTGCTAAATATGTTTTTTGATCTCATACTATTTCTAATGTAAAAGTGAATACCTGTCTGAATGTAAAGTAATTAAATGGATAATGATTTTTAAAACGACGTTTTTTTTGTTGTCTAAATCACCTTTTCATAAACCGTATTATAATTAACATGTCAGCGATTTGATTATAATTGAGTTCATGTTGATCGATTAATGTATAATTGGTATTGCAACAAATCATAAATTTCAGCAAAAGTTCTGAACAAACGATGGATAGCTTTTTATATGGGTTTATAAATATGTTGTTTTCTTTTTCATGTTTTCAACGATCCTGTTAATTGAATTTACCTTTGAATGTTCAATGCGTTCATAACATGAATTTATGGCACATTCGGTGTGTGGTAATTAGATGATTTAACCCAGCAAGAGTGGATATCACCCGTTGCAAAATCATTCTACTCGTGTCTGTGCCGTAATTTTCAATCATACATTTCCATGATAATGATAATTGAAAGACCCTCGAGAGAGAAGAAATTTTATTACAAAAATCTAATGCTGAAGGCAAATTACTGAAATAGTTATTGATTGGAAATCGGCGAGGAGGACAAGTCTCTGGTGTTATTGTCTCCTATTGTTTCAATATGAATTCGTCCTTTCAGGTTATGGTGGGGGTTAGGTTGGTATGTCAGTATGTTCCAAGATGTTTCTAAATTTATATAGCAGCTTTGTGAGTCACATCATCCAGCAAGTCGTCTCAGGGATAAGGTAAATATTCTTGAATTGTTGACACGATCAAGATGCTCAAAACATTCATCAATCAAAGGTAACAAGTCTTAGCTTAAAGGTTTTTGATGACTTCATAAGAATTACAAACATTTGTAGCACTTATGAGATCTTTCGCGGAGTGTATCAGTTGTACTTAGTTCCTCTTTAGTTCCAGGAGTAGGTCAATTTTGCACAGAAACGATTTTAAGATCTTCAAAAATAAACCCGTACATCCGGTCACAACATTAAGACGCATCTTTATGGAACGTGTGTTTGTGTGGGTGGGGTGCGGTGGGGGTGGGTTATAGTAGGACGTACAATGTCTGGAAATTTGCAATGGTGTGCCATCAAAGTTGTTTCAGTTTCGACTAGAAATAATAATACAAAGCCTTACAAAAATATAAATTAAATATACATGACACCAGATATACATTTGCAGTGGATTCAAGGTACATAATCGACCCAGTGTACTCAAGATTTTCGGTGAATACACAGGTTAAGAATTAGGATATTCAGTTCATTACTGATATTTTGAGGTAGACATTTGATTTCAGCTGAACCGTTTGAACAACAAAAGAGTTATCCGGTTTGTTCTAGCATATTTATATATGTTGTGATGTAAGGTAACTATACATGAATATTATTTTCTGATCAGTGCATGATCAACAGGTACGTGAAGTTAAGAGGTTTTAGACAAATATATGAGTACTCATTTGGCGGGGTATAAGGCATCATATCCTTATTTTAAAATGGTAGGTGGCGCCACCATATCTGCCACTAGCCCCCAACATACGTGTCCTGTATACATGACTGAGTTCCTTCTTATCCAGAAAGGAAATTACTTCGAGATTTTAGATTGATGCGTTTTTTGAATGCCACATTCAAGAATCGACTGCAAACACGGAGTAGATGATAAAAGAAAATCATCAAACATGAAAAAGTAGTTGAAATTGGAGAAATTGATTGGAAGATATGTATGTTCACGTACTTTAACCATTATTAATGGCTAAAAGAATATTCAAGATATAGCATTATATAGTCTCCTAGCGAGTATGGTATATACTTGATTCTTACTGCATACAAACCTCCTGGGCTTATAGAGTTTTTTTACCCTTTAGTTACGTGTTAGATAGACGATAATGTATCATATGTCTACACATGAAATGGTGCAATTTGAAAGGTCACTGTAACTGTATAGTATAGGAATGTGTTGAGTTATAACACCTGCAGTTATTATTCACTTCAACTATTCGTGGAAAAGCATATCATCTAGGTTTTAAAATATATACCTCATTTAAAATGTATATCTCATTTAAAATGTATATCTCATTCAAAATGTATTATGTGGAATTTTAATTTATTTTGGCAGCGACGAACAGTTTGTAAAGAAAGGTCAAATTATATAGCTTGTTCATTCGCTTCTGATACTTAATTGAAAGTCGGTTAGACCTAACGAACATAGATGTCATGCAATAACATTTTACTCGTTCTGTCCTTTTGTTTCTTCTACCTGTACTATCATTAAATCACTCTAACGCACATAAAATCCTTGTGATAAATGTAAACAAACACTCCTCTAACAATAACAACAAAAATTAAAACAAAAACGATTCAGCCATGATGTAACGACATCCAATATTTTCTGCTCATTTCATTTTTATGAAAACTTTATGATGTTCTACTTCAAACACATAGTATGAGGAAAATGGTCTAATTCTTGCAGATACCAGATATATCATTAATACCCCAAGAACCTTTCACTCACTCCAATGTGCCATGTTTGTCGATGACACTTATCTATTAAACTACAGTAGTCACTAGTCTTATGGATTTATAAATTTAACTTTACAACTTAGAACTTTGCATGCAGTATAATGTGCATACAAAATATATTTCCAAAAGTTTTGCAATCTTTGGATAATTCCCTCACTCTTTCAAAGTATCATTTATCCAAGCAACAATTTTCTAGGTATTGTGCAGTTAATGAAAGAACTTATTTTAATAGCTGTTTACTGCACAGAACAAAACAAAAAGATTCATTTTCAAACAACATTGTACAGTACACATTTTCAGGTGTATTGGCCAGTATTCTGCATAATCCAAAATGTGTGCACAAAACAGTTTTAAAGAAAGTCAAGGACCGTCACGGGATGAAGCTAATAAATGAAGGAGTGTGTGTGTGTGTGTGTTTGGATGTGTGGCAGATTGATAGAATATCTCGGAAATATGTTATTGGCATCAGATAAAACAACCATTCTTCAAGGAGTGCTGGATTTATTACGCTATAGTACAACTTAAACTTCATTTTTAGGCAAGTCGGGACATTTATCTTTGATTTATAATAAATATAAGATGACCGAAAACTGTGAACTCTACAAGTAAATTTAAAGCAATTTAAACCAATTACTTCAAATGGTACAAAACGGTACAATACATGTATATAGCTTACACTATAAAAAATACCTTTAATTGTACAAATTTGTTTATATCAAAGTGTTAGCATGTATGATTTTAATACTGATCTACTCAAGTGTACAGAACAGACATATACACCAACCGGAAACAGCATCATATGTTTTGACATATTGCAGTTACATCCGGTTATCGACTGCGTCGGAGAAAGGGAGTGGGGGTATTCAATATGCAAACTACAGTAAAGATGTGGTAAATATTATGGCATACAGTCGCGGCCATAGCAAACGAAACGCGGCATGGTAATTCAAGGAGAGCCGCCTCGAAGACAGATATAGAGGATAGGATATAAACATAGAAAAGAACGCAAACAGGAATACATGGGAAGAAACCTGTGAACCCAATTCTATCTTACAACATGAATGTCTGTGGCGAAAATTATCATGCAAACATTTTGACTTTTCACTGCTGGACATTTATTGAGGTAAACTAAACATTCTGGTTCTTTACTGTTGGACATTTATTGAGATGATGGAAATATTTTGTTTTCTTACTGCTTGAAATTTACTGATATGATGGAAAGATTCTGATTTTTCACTCACCGCTGGACATTAATTGAGGTGATGAAAACATTATGGTTTTTCACTGCTTGACATTTACTGTGATGGAAACATTTTGCTTTTTCACTACTGAAAATTTCCTGTTGCGATGGAAACAGTTTTTCACTGCTTGACATTTACTGATGTGATAGAAACATGCTGATTTTTCACTGCTGGACATTTATTGAGGTGATGTAACGTTCTGGTTTTTCACTGCTGAACATTTATTGAGCCGATGGAAACATTCTGCTTTTTCACTATTGCACATGTACTGATGAGATGGTAACATTTTGATTTGACACTGCTGGATTTTACTGATGTAATGGAAACATTCTGATTTTTCCCCGATGGATATTTACTGATGTGATTGACACACTCTGATTTTTCATTGCTGAACATTTACTGAGGTGACAAAAACATAGTAATTTTTCATTGCTAGACATTTACTGAGATGATGGAATCACTCTGATTTTTCATTGATAGACATTTACTGACGAGACAAAAACATAGTAATGTTTCATTGCTAGACATTTACTGAGGTGATGGAAGAATTCACTGATATTTGTCAGCAAGCATTAAACGACAAACATAGATTGATGCAACCGATTTCTGTTCTCTCCAGGTTGCTGAATCCAGCATTAAGTAAGATTTTGCCAAGCAATATAGCAACGCTAATGCGACGTTTCTGATGTTATGTGTTAATAAAACATATCACCTTAAATGTGTAGGACAGTTATCCCCATAATATTTAAGCTCGTCGAATTTTGATTGACCCTTATATTGTAAAGTTTGCACTTTTCATCATTGCAAAACTGTAGATACACATACACATAACGGTCTTAACTACTATTCCTTTATTATCTAATTTACTTCCTGATCTATTCGTATATATTATTTAAAATATTTCCAGGTCAATCTATAGCGTTGAAGCGGCGGAACGCACCATCGAGGGGACTTTCTTCGGGCTTAAAATGGTAAGTAGAATTACCATTGTATCTGAAACATTTGCAATAACTTTTAAGGCAAATTATTACTAGTCTACGTCCCTTCATTTAAAGCAATTGCTATATTAATCCAGTACAAGCCTAGGTATGGCTGTCATGTATAGACCGATATAGAACCACTCTGTAGAAATAGGAGAGACCGCCATTACCTATATATGCTGACTTAGAAACTGTTATACCCGTAGAAACACCCATTTAGATAATTTACCCACCCACTGCATATTTGGTCGCGGACTAAGATTTATACACTGAAATTGCATCTAGGTTAAAGGCAAAAAGGGGAAACAATGGGATACAGTAACATATTTCTGGATGGAAGAATGTACACAATGATTTTAAATATGATATAAATTGTTTTTCTCTTCTATAATCATGGCATATTATATCGTGTTAAAACTATACAAGCAAGCGTCAAAACATCAATCCATGACTGAATGCGACATTCTATATAACTAACCCTAAGCATGTAGTGTGTGCTAATCGCGTACGAATCTCCGTAGAGTGCGAATTAAAACTTTTCTATCCCGTATGATAGTTTTATTGGTATATATATATATATATATATATATATATATATATATATACACGGTGCGTTTTGTATAAATAAATATAAATATGAAATTTTTTACCAGTCTTGCAATGTTAATTTTGCGGCGATACAAGTTGAATGGGTCTAGACCATAAAATATGTACGGAAGAACTATATTCAAGTGTCTGTTTAAAAATAGAGGGCTATCTTTCTTTAGCATTATATCTACCAGTATATTCATTTCATCTAAAGCATTTACTTAATTTGTTTCTAATGTTAGTGTATATATTTTGTTCAGATTGATGCATAGGCGTTTGCAAACTTTATATACCTGCAAACACTGAATAGAACTAATATATATTGATTCTGAAAAACATTATTGATTTTCTTTATTACATACTTATAAAGGAACCGATGTATGAATGGATTGACCTAGGGTAGGAAAAAGTGGTTTAAATCAAACATTGAATACCTGTGTTACCAGCAAGTCATTTACCCGATCCCTGCATTGTTAATTTATTGAAGGTATCGGGTGGTTTTTTCACAAATACTTTGTACTGACTTATGTTAATGATTTACCTCCGACTATATCCGACACATAACACTATATAAAGGTTCATGTTCCATGATGTGTGTGTGTGTGTGTGTGTGTTTTAGACGTTTTAACGTAGCTTTACCAATTGTTCAGTCACATCGCCTCAATGCCTGCATTGTGGCAGTTAATTGTTATGTCTAGAACTGGGGCATGATGCCGCAACATGTATCATGATGCCCCATCCAGTCACGGTATCCTGGTATCAGGCAGACCAGTCCTAACACTAACCTCCTTATGCAGTGCGTCAGTTAGTAAAATTCACCTGGTGCTGGGTATTAAGAGGTTAGTGTAAGGACTGTTTAGTCTGTTGTCAAAATAATGTGACTATAAAATGTCATACTGCCAATATCGTAGCATTATTTCTGAAAAACTGTTAAAGCTACATCAAAATCCAAATCACACGTATATAAACACACTTAAAAATTGAATCACTTTAAAGGTACTAACCCTCTTAAAGCCTAAAATGTTATATTTAGAAAAATAAGCAGATTAGTCATATTATTCGGAATGTTTTATAATAAAATAAATCGCTTCGACAAGATAAAAGGTACTGGAAGACGTTAGTGACAAACATGCTATGATACGTGAATATATGCCTTCTTTTATACATTTTCGTAAAGTGCCGTATTAAAACTAGTAATGGTTAGTTGTAGTGGTTGTTATTATTGTGCAAATTATGTTTAGAAATCTTTCAGTGGTAATGACAATACCCGAATTTTCAATATGTTGAGAACGACTCAAATGTTGAATGAAACTTGATAATGGTTTCTTACTTGTGAAACTAAATCATTTTAAATATTCTTTTTTTCAATTATCTGCAGCGGACCAAATAAATGGGATAAATCGAATATATACGTGTATTTTGTTTGTCCCATATGCAAAGATTATATGTGCTAAACTTAGCTTGCTTGCAGAGTGATATACAAGTTTTATCAACTGATGAGCAATTATTTGCCCGATAAAACGAGACACCACACAATGCGAAATGACTGGGGCAATTCGAAATCTCCTCTCCAAACAAGTCATTGTGCTCAATAGAGGCTGTTATCAACCGGTAAGCTATTTTAGCAGTAACTATCTGACTGCCTGGTATCTATTTTAAACATAATACTTTACGTCTCGTGCTTGGTACAGTTTATAGTTTGATTATCATATTTGTGGTAAAGCTTCCATACCTTGAATATTCTCATTAGTCTTTTCGTTTTGATGCATTGTATGGGGATTGTTGCTATTGGGTTTGTGGGCGAGATAACTAAGCAGTGTTAGAACCGTGGTGGGTGGGTGTATTACGACCTTTCAGTATGATTCTGGTTAATATATGTTGTATTGATGTCATGCAAAACATAAACAGGCATAAGATAATATATAAGATAAATTGATAGACCATAATAAATAGTTTTCTATTCAACATTCGTTATAGTTACCATACATGTATATATTCTCATTATGATGAATAGGGAGATAACTTTTGTAGAGACTAGATGTACACGTGTGTGTGAAAAACAAAAACAAAAATTTACTTACAGAAAAAAATACATTTTGGTGTTCATATTTCTAATTTACTTTTAATTATATTTTTAATTATACCATATTCTAGTTTGTGAAAGGAATTGGGATCATTCATGTATAAAGACCTGTCTTTTTCAGTATACATCGAATAAGATGTGTTGCCTTGTATGTCAATATGAATGTGTTTAAATCTCTCGTGCATTAAACGAATTCGGTAATTTTAGTCACATACGGGGACTGACGTAAATATTCAATGAGAAACAGACCTGGATATCATTCTCGATGTTGTGCGGAACGAGCTATACTGAATATACATTTTAATGCAAAATAAAGCCTTAATGAATAAAAAGATAAATATTGAACATTTTAAAACAAAAATATGTCAAAGTTTAACAATATAATAATAATAAAAATTATTAATTAATCTGTACATACGATATTTATCTGCTTCGTTCATTGTTCAGTATGTATCTTTATCGTAAAAACTGGTAAGGTATAAATCGAGCCATATCGTGATAAAATATGACAAATTATACCGAACATGAATACTAAACTGAGTGTTGGCTGGTTAATTAGTTTCAATGATACGTTCCATACTTTATTGATACATCATGTCGAGAAAAGGGGAGTTAAGCGCGTCGTCCATTGACACGCCCAGGCAGTAGAACAGTTTGGGTTTCGAACCTAAAACAATCTGATTACAAGTCTTAAATTTTACTACGTGCGTTAACTAGGCTCCCGAAAATAATGAAATTAAATCGAAAAGACAATTATTAGTATTATACTCCAATCGTGTAAGTTTGTCATAATTTTGCTGAATTTATCTTTCAAGTCTTTTTGTTCTCTTTATATAGACATCAAAAGTATTGAAGCTAATGGTGGCCGCCATTGACTTTGGTACAACATTTTCCAGTTGGGCATTTTCATTCAAGCACGAATATGAGAAGGATCCAACGAAAGTGCATACAAAAAATTGGAACTGCGGAACAAGTATTTCTCACAAAGCCCCAACTACAGCTCTCATACGCTCTGATGGAATGACATTGGAAGACTTTGGCTATGACGCGGAGGACAAATACGCGGATCTGGTGTCCAAGGGGACGCATACGGACTGGTACTACTTTCAAAGATTCAAGATGTCTCTTTTCGAGAACAAGGTACGACAGTATTGAACTTTATAGTTCCTAAATGTCAATATACATATTGTGAATTATTTCTAAAACATTTATAAAAAAATCCAAAATTAAGTAACTTTTAAGTAACTTTTCCAATATACCAAAACTGGATCAAAAGCCTTACTAAAAATCAAGGAAAACACAGTAACGTGTTTTGTAATAATCTAAAGATCCAGCACATTACCTTCGAGTCATATATTATCAAACGTAATGTGCATTGTATACAACTGATACTTGCTCTTGAACGAGAGTATCATAATTAAGACAGTTTGACAATCTTGAAGTTAAAACAAATGTACTATTAAGATAGCTTAACATTGTAAGAGGAAAAATAACTTGTTGGGTCTCCATTATTACATTTGTTTATTTGTTTTAAAATACCTTTAACCGATTTCTGGATCTGCACTTTTTACTATACTCATGCATTTGCTTGCATCACTTTCGCCCGTGTGAGAAAATACTGTTTCTGGGATTAGTGATATTTTTACTATCATTTCAGCAATCGTGCCATACCATGGCGTATGAAAACGGATGTTGTGCTTGCGTTTTGAGTATGTGTACGGGTACATCACAAAGTGTGGCATTGCTATTAATTACATGCGTCTTGCGTGACTGCCCTAAAGGACGAGATTATCTGAATTTTATATGTTCTCTAATTTACCATAGAATGTCTATGAAAGTATTGTGATTGACAGTAGCTTTGCTTTACGCATAATACCCTATTCTTGGCAAGCTAATGTGGAACGATTAGAGAACTTTATTATGAATAAGGAAACTATGTATAAACCTGGCACAAAACTAAAGGTTTGGAGCAGAACAGCATTTTGTATCAAAGAAAGATTCAAGATTTCTTGATTGTGACAGATTAGAAACACTATGCCGGTAAAGGTGAGTTTATTTGTAAAGGTCTATTATAGAAATGTATGTATATACCATAATTAGAACGGTGTCGATTGTGTTTATTTACAAACATCTGGTCTATCGTCCAGACAGAATTTGATGTAAAACACAAGGACCCAAAAATGTAAAGATGCAAAATAGTAGAATCGAGCGGAACTGACATGTTGTTATAACATTTGTGTTTTCTTGTTTCCGTTCCTTGTTTGCTACTATTTTATGTGGTCCGACGTCGTTTTCTATAATGATTTAAAATGATACATATTGTACACATATCATCAAGAAATAAACTAATGCCAATTTTCTCTCCCAGACGCTTAACAGACACACGGAGATTGAGGACGTTAATGGGAAAAAACTGAAAGCACTAACAGTCTTTAGCCTTGTGATCAAATACCTGAAAACGAATCTAGTTGATGAATGCAAGATGAAAATCACAAATGGAGAATTCGAGGAAGGAAACATACATTGGGTACTGACAGTGCCTGCCATTTGGGATGACAAAGCCAAGCAGTTCATGCGAGAGGCAGCAGTTCAGGTCATAAATTTATATGTATTCTGTTAATTCTCCCTTCGTTTCAAGTCTTACAAATATCCAGTATTGTAGAAAGTATCCCCGACCCCAGAACTTCCATTGAAAAAAAGACTTTATATGGTTCTTCTTGTCCTTGTTTTTTATTTTGTTCATCATCATCATCATCATTATCATCATCATCATCATCATCTCCTTCTTCCTCCTGTAATAATAATAATGATAACAATAATAATTAGTAGTATCAGTAGTATTGTCATTATTATAATTATTATTATTATTCGAATGAAAAGAATATCAGCTTGAGAATAAAAAAAGATGATTTGTGCTCCTCTCAGATGAATAATTCTTAATAATAATACTACTACTACTAATAATAATCATCATCATCATTAGTAGTAGTAGTAAAAGTAGTAGGAGTAGTATTGTCATTATTATTATTATTATTATTATTATTATTATTATTATTATTATTATTATTATTAAGAAATAATCATCTGTGCGGAGCACATTTCATCTTTTTAATTCTCAAGATGAAATTCTTTTCGAATTAGTTTTTATTATGGCCTGATCAAAAGTTATTTGAAATACTTGTTTGTCAGTTATTTCGTGTTCATTTGTATGAGGGGCCCCGAGTGGCCGAGTGGTCTAAAGCCCTGTCCGTTACGGACCACTGCCATCTCACCTCTATCTGCGTGTGTTCGAGTCTAAGATTCGACAAATGTAGTTATGTGAGAAAGTCTGCCAGTAGCTTCTAGTGGGTCGGTGGTTCTTTCCGGGGGCTGTCAGGGTTCATCCTCCACCATTGATACTAGCCGCCATGTATAGCCTATATTGTGCTGACAAATGGCGTTAAACCATAAAAAACAACTCAAAACAAACATTTGTATGAATTTCGAGAATAGAACGGAACTGAATTATCTTTAACAGTAGCTACTCAAACAAAAATCAAGTCGACTTTGAAATTGCAAATAAGCGTTTTCTAATGAAAAATATTAATCTTGCATGATTTTGTTTAACACGTGATTACTTGAGTTACTTTCTCTATTTACCTCGCCAGCTAATTAGAACTTATATCACATAGCCGAACCCATGCACAGGCAAACATGTTATGATTTTCAAAACGGTTCTTGTTATCTAACCTCCATTTTCTGACAGGCATTTGTACAAATTCAAACTGCACTTGCTGTAATGCACAATTTTACAAAGCTAGAAGTCTGCGAAACAAAATATATATTTTATGAATTAAAACTTTTTGAACATTTATATCAGAAACCCAGATCTTGAAACGTGGACTATACTTGTGATTATTCGTTTCACAATCATGCATGATGTATTGATATCTACGTCTTGTCGATATCATGCAAAGTTGTCTGCGTCAATCCTATGACAAACTTGTTCTATCCCATATCAGCAAAAGAACGATTAAAGAACACGAAACAAATGCACTTAAAAACTGTGTAGGTCATTAATTCTTATAAAAACCCGTGAAGACGAGAGTCAATGCAAACTTTACTGATGATTTCATTATGAAGGTAAAGGATAATGTAGATCCTGTTCGCAAACGAAAAACTTTCGTTATATTGTTTGTCTACAACAGGCTGGTATCGGAAAAGAGCACGTGATGATTGCACTTGAACCTGAAGCAGCTTCTCTGTTCTGTAGGCATATTCCGCTTCACGTGATGTCATCTGAGGTTGTTCCCCTCAATGCTGGTACCCGCTACATTGTTATTGATGCTGGAGGTATGATCGAGCGTTTAGTCTTTATTTTCCTTATTATGAACACACACACACACACACACACACACACACACACACACACACACTTCTAGAAGCTGAACACTTCACACCTTGATGATATGTAGTTCCTGATTTTCTATTTCCGTTTTCCAAACTAAAAAACATTGATACGATAGATGTGGAATAATAATTGTTGCTATTTGTAAAACTCTGGTACAAGTACTAAGTCGTAGTGATTGAAGAGAAAATCGTTTACATTGTTATCTGAAAAGTTATTAAATTTACACCTTTTCACAACAAACCGATAATTTTTTGCACATATAAGGCAATTTCATATAAGTTACATTCTTGCATAAATTAATCGCTGCATTCGTGTCTTTCATAGACCGTAACTGTCATCACATTAACGTATATCTGGTGGTATAAAAACTAATAACTAGTGACTAGAGTTATCGATCGGATAAAAGGACAGTAATATAAATTTAATAACATAACTGTCTTTAAAAGAATGACAGTATGAAATCATACAATATTTTGTTTCTTAAGGAGGCACTGTTGATATCACTATCCATGAAATAATGGAAGATGACAAGATTAAAGAACTTCACAAGGCCACAGGCGGAGCATGGGGTGGGCAGGAAGTAGATGAAGCTTTTAAACGGTTTTTGATCAAGATCGTTGGAAAGCGTGTACTGCAGAAGTTCAAGAGGGACGCAATGGATGATTACATCACTCTCTTTCGGGATTTTGAGGTGAAGAAGAGAAAAATAACACCAAATGGGGAAGATAAAGTTGTCATTATAATCCCAGCTAAACTGAAAGAAATACTGGAGAGCGAAACAGGAGAAACATTTGATAGATGTATCGCCCGATCTGGGTTTGCGTCTGATGTCGAGTTCATTAGGGGAAGCAAACTTAGGATTAACAATTCAGTAATGAAAGGTTTCTTTGCAAAATCGATAAAAAGTGTCGTAGAGCATGTCAAGGCCTTCCATGACTCTGATGCGTACGGTATAAATGTTGCCCTCATGGTCGGAGGCTTTTCCGAGTCTAGTATGCTTGTTAATGCTGTACGAGATGCATGCCCTTCGTGGAAGGTCGTGGTGCCTGATGAGGCAGGTCTTGTTGTATTAAAGGGGGCCGTCAGTTTCGGGCACAACACTACTCCAATAGCATATCGAGTTTCTAGGCATACATACGGCTACAGAACCGCCGAACCATTTATTGAAGGCATACACTCAGATGAACATATGGTTGTATGTGATGGGGAAAAGTTTTGCCTAAATATCTTCAATTTATTTTTGCAAGAAGGAGGTTCAGTATATGATGGGCAAGTTTTTGTCGATAGAAAACCTTTATGGCCAGAGAGTGGAGATACTTTTGGTATTGCAATATATGCAAGCAATGACAAAAATGTATTCTATACAACTGAAAACAGTTGCACTTACCTGGGTTTACTTACAGTAGACAAGCTAGATGTTGATGTTCCAATTGATGACAGATTTGCGTATGTAACTATTAAGGTAACGAATTCGGAACTGCATGTAGAAGCTACAGATCCCAAAACGGGCAGATTCATGAAGACGTCTATGGACTTGTTGCGGGAATGTGAATGAATATAAAATTTGGATCAAACCTGCGCTGCATGTTTGACTCCATATAGATGATAAATTGTACTATATGTATTACATCGAAAAAGACATTCTAAATGTATCTTTCTCGTAACCAAATTGACAATTTTGATACTTCATAACGTTACACCATTTTCACCAAACGATGCTCTTGCATAGGCAGATTAGTAAGTTTACACGCAGCTCTTTATTTCTAGTCTGCAAAAGAACGAGATATTGATGCTCTAAAGACACTTAATACATTGCAACTTTCCATTCCATTCAAATATTAGCACATTTGATTATATCAGCCCATCAGATCATTTAATATTGAAACTTAGTTGGAACACATCTGGAATTAAATTGGAACTTCATACATTTGGAACTGTGATACAAGGTTTGGGACAATGTAGTATATAGTAGACAATAATATAAGTAGTTTTTAACTACTCAATTTGTATGTTAGGAAAACAAGTTATTTGTTGATTTGTACAAACCTTGATCTTTTTTGTCGTTTTTTATGGTACTTAGTATAAAACCATAGTGTCAGACTCACTAGCATGAAGACCTTGTAATTAATTCTCATCTATATACACAGTCATTGTTTGTGATGTTTACTTGGTCGTTATGGAATATTTGCAGGAGAGTTGAGGCAAAACGATGGGTGTCATGTACTCGAGGACCTGGGTTAAAATCTCTGTATTGTACCAATTAAAATTTATCTAACGTGAATGATATTATTAGTATATGTACATGACAAATAAATCACAGACAACAATGAAATTTGCTCAACTTTCATTGCTGTGAACTGCGTTACCCAGGAGTGACTTCATCATCAGCATCATCAGCATCATTATCGTCGTCATCATCAGCACCGTAGTCTGGTAAACCGTTGGGGCGCCGGTCAATACCGAATAACAAGTTTCCTTCATTCAATCGGATTTTTCACCTTTCTCAGTGAGTCGAATAATGTCAAGCCTGTCCACACTCGAATATTATCTTCCCACCTATTTCTCTTCCTGTCTATCTTCTTCTTTGTACAGTGCCTTCAGGATGGTCTTCACAGGTCCTGATGATCGTGACACATGCTCACACCGCTGCAGTTTAGGTATTCTCTCGGTGCTCAGAAGATCTTCGTGAGATCCAATGGCTTGTCTGATCCTCTGTCATATTTCTCCATTGGTGACACGCTCATTGTATGTGACGTCGGGGATCTTTCGGAAGCATCTAATCTCTGTGGCCTGTATCCGTTTCTCTACGTTAGCTGTTATGGTTCATGATTCATAGGCATATATAAATATGGTGATCGCCAGTGAGGTCATCAGTCTGACCTTTAAGCTAAGTGCGATGTTCTTGTGATTCCAGATTCTCTTTAGTTTTGTCAGCACTGCTGTTGTCAGTGCAATCCTTGGGAGTACTTCATGCTTTGCTACTTCATATGCAACCATCTCCCCAATACTTTAAACTTTGAACTGTTTACAGCTTCGTACCTTGGTCCTTGATGTATTTAGTCTGGTTAGCAGTATCCTCAAAATGACTTTGCTTGGACGGCTTATAAGACTGAGTGTCCTGTAGTTTTGGCACTGTTGAAAGTTGAAAGCGATGGTCATACTCCTGTTCGCCAGATCTAGTTGCATACGTTTGTAACAGCGCTAATCATTCTTCCTCTGCTGAAATTAGCTCAGTTGTGATATTGTCTATACTTGCTGACTTCCTCTGTTTTAGCGATCTCACTGAGGCTTCTACTTCTTCACGCAGGTTGGGTGGTTGTCGTTGTTTGTTACTGGAGGCGGGAAACCTTTCGTACTCCAGAAAAAAATTCAGCCCAGTTGTTGTAAGGTTCTGCGCAGTACTCTATGCATCTCTTTAGAATGTCATTTTCTTTCCCAATTTAGATTCCCGCTTTGTCCTCAAAGGTGGTAGATCACCGTTGTTTTGTTCTTGTTAGATATCTGATCAGTTGGTATGATTTCTTGCCGTTGTTCCTTGTCACGTTTGCCTCATTGTCTTTGAACCATTCATTTATGCAGTTCGCATTTGCTTTTTTATGCATTTCTAGATTTCGAGGTTGACTGCCTTGTGTTGCTCTGCCCTTTCTGTATAATTCATGTTCTTACACTGGTCACACAGGATCAGGATCTTAGCTGTGACCCTGAGCGTTTTGACTGGGTGATGTTTAACAAGGATGTCGCTGGCTGTGTTAGTCGTTGATGTATTGAAGGTGGTGATCAATGTTTCCATATCGATAGTTTCTGTGTCGATGGTGGTTAGCGCTGTAAATGTCCCACCAATCATTGCCTGGAAGGTGGCTTCTTATACTTTATGATCCTTCAGTTTCTCGGGATCAAACTTTATTCTTGTGTGGCTCTCGTTTTTTACCTTCTTTAGATGTAGCCTGAACGTCATCATCTGCAGAGCATGGCCACTTCCTACATCCGATCCGGAAAAGCATTGAGACTTGGCAATGTTTAGACATGACTGCAAGCTTCTCTTCATCATTATGTAGTCGATCAGATTGTGATACTCTCCGCTTGGATTGTGCCATGTCCATCGTCTAGATAATGTGTGTTGACGAAGGTGTTTCCCAGTATAATGTCGTTGTAATTAGCGAATTCCAAGTGTCTGAGTCCTCTCTCGTATGTGTGTATATTGCAATAGCGCTCATATTTTCTTTTTTCAGTTCATGTAAGCGTCCTCTCCTATTTTGGCATTCCACTTGCCTTGCACAATCAGAACGTCTTTAATGGGAGTTTTATCCACAACATCCTGTAGCTAGACATATAAGTCTTCCTCATCCTCGTCATTACAATCTGATGTTGGGTGTATGTGTATGTCTGTTATTTGGTGATGTTGAATGCAACTGCCCTGACGCAGATGATGACGAGACAGCTGAAGATTGGGCGACATCCCATAGCAGTGATTATTGTTTCATTTCTCGTTATATGGACGTCTTAATGTAGTTGAAACTTCTTAGTTGGTTTACTCATTGATGTGCGAGGAAATTGTTTGCAGTACTCTGTACATCTTTTCAGAATGTCATTTACTTCTGTAACATAGTTTCCAGCTTTGTTCTTTAAGGCGATAACTCACCGTTGTTATGTGCTTGTTTGATATCGGGCCGATTAGTATGCCTTCTTGTTGTTGCTCCTTTTCAAGATTGCCTCAACGTCTTTGGACTGTTCTTCAATCCATTTCTCATTTGCTTTCTTTTCATGCTTTTCTTGACTTCGACGTTGACTGCTTTGTCCTGGTATGCCCCTTCTATATCATTCCTTTTCTTCTTCAGCTCTCTCCTCTTGTCACACAGGTGCAGGATAACAGCTGTGACCCAGCTTATCTTGTGTACTTGACGTCTACCAAGGATCTCGCTGACTGTTGTGGTCGTTCATATATTGAAGGATCTGTTCGATGTGTCCATGTCGATATTTTCTCTGCTCTTAAATGATCGTTGTATTCTAGTTGCAAATGTATAGTCTGTTTACCAGTTGCTGGACGTCAATAGTTTTATATCCTTATATCAATAATATTTTCCTATACGTTCTATGCGTTGATTTTTCTTTCATTTCTCCTTTAATTTAGTTGATGCTGTCTATTCCAGTTAGGAATGATATTACTTCCTCATATGAGTTGTTTAACGCATGATTTTGTTACATCCATTGTTAGACTTCATTCGCACGAGTTTATTGTCAGATTCAATTATCATTCAATTACATGTATAATAAAATTATACAGCTCAGTCAAGAAACTGTTTTCGTTGTCTTCGCTAAAATGTAATCCCAATCCAGATCATCATCTTACATCACAATTTATCGTGAACCCCTTTGAGTTGTTTCGTCTATTTGTTATATCAAGTTAAAGGCATAACACTGACAGTGAAGCAATAATAAGGTTACTTTTCATAGGTTTAGACATGATACGTTTACAATTTAAACCTCTTCCAACATTTATTCCTGCGGTAACAAGTCAACATTTTTGGGACTTACGGAGTCAATCGTTTGCTGTGATATTCGCATTTTCATAGCTAATGTCTAGTAATACGTGTGTGCTTTTAGCAGCGCTTTGTACCTTCAGTTATATGTTCGTCAATCGTATCGGCTTTTCGATTCAAAGTGTTCTGATGATGGACAACATACACGTATACAAACGCAATACGTTACGTTTGTCATGGTTTTTAATTATCTTAACAACATATATGAAGTTTGTTTTGTCTTTCTCGTTCTTATTATTATTGGTAGAGACAATCGTTTACATGTAATGCCAATTTTCTCTAAGGTTATATTTAATTGTAATTAGACGACTACGATTACGTCAATATTTCGTTTGTTAATATGCTCCTATGAACCAGATGTAAGTTATACCCATCTGAAATTTACTTTAAATTTACCCTTTAAATAAATATGAAAAAGGCGATTAACATTCATTTGCTTGGGGTGCTTAAACGTCTTAAAAGCACAGTACATTACATGAAACATATTTAGTAAAATTTTAATGGTTTCTTCATTGACGTTTGTCTTTGAGACATAATTAGTTGCAACGTATTATTATAGTTTTCCTAAATATCAAACCTGTGTTCCAACATTTTGCTTTACGAGCTTTATTGTGTTTAGACATTTATTTAATGACGCTCTTCTTTTTTACGTGATTGATACAATATTTTGTACACTTACACAATGTTACGAGTCCATCCTCCTAAAATAATTTTGTATAAATAAACAAATAATTCATTTCTCTTTAATAAAATATAAAAAATGAACTTAAGGTACTGCGAATTAATTTCATAAAGTCATATAATGACAGACACAAGTATACAAAATTTGAAACGCTGAAAACAATCTTGTGGAAATCCAAACTAAGTCCAACGCTGAAAATGCGGATGAACCTGTGCTGGTCTATAAAATATTAAAGTGTCAACAGTGTCTTATTAAACATGAAAAATACAATTAAAACTATTACTGTTCTTCTTTCCAATGGAATACTGCACAACAATGATATAACTGGATTCTGCCAGATATTAACTCAATAGTTAATACCTTTTACAGTGACATGATTATGTTGTACTCTACTTGACCTCAGGTTACAATTAATTATTTCTAAGAAAAGAATTACCTAATGGAAAATAACATTTAACTAAGTAATGTTTTCAAATAAAGTGTTAGCTATTGTTAGAAATTATGTTACTATAATTAGAACATTTAACTGGACAATGCCAGGTAAACTACGTAAATATGTAGGGGAATTACAATAACCCAGACCAAGACGCAAATAAACATATTTACGTATATCAATACTGATCCTGATATTAAACGCATAATCACAGAGAATATCGTAGCAACAGAACAACATTAAATAAGAAAATAATTCAGGTAAAGTAGAAAATACAATTTTGGACAAGGGTAACACTTTAATATTATGCTACCTTACACTAGCATGTAATGAAATACTTTTTGTAAAGAAGCTAAGCAGCAAACAATAACAATTAAATACACACTTAAAACATCTTGTTGGAAAAATGAATAAGATCACTTCTTGCGAACTGAGTAGGGTTTCAATCATGATAATATGGACTATTTATTATCGTGTGTGCATACGATACACTGGAATGGGACCATTGATCATGGATAGTTAACTAACCTTCTAGCATCAAACATATCATTGTATTACCTTACATATTTCGTTATCTTTTACTTGAAATATATAGATTGTTCACCTAGGTTAAAAAGATAACACTCGAACGATTAAAGGGGGTAGGAGTAAATAACCGCTATTGTTAATCAACGACTTGTCTTGCTTCGCACGTGCAACGGGTTGACTTAATTTATACATGCACGAGTGCAGAAAACTCACGCGATCAGGTAATGTAAAAGTGGAACGAGACCATTTTATATCCATCCAATTGATCTGCCCATCAAATTATGACCTTTGTTTCGACACCTCTCCTAAAAGCATGATGTAAGGGGAGCTTATTGTTTCTATGTACACGTATACCTTCTTCAAAAGGAATGATACATTCATTCCCAGATAGAAGTTAAAGAAACCAGGAAAAGGATATTCCGCCACCTTGACAGTTAGCTGGATGTTGTGGTTCAGTTTTAGACTTGACCGTAATTACATTGCGCCATACGTAACTCGGTCCTTTCGACCATTTGTAAATACGTATTTGTTCAGCTTCGGAACCCATTGTATTTAATCAACTTGGTTTCCAAATGTAGGCTGCTAAATAAACGTACAGTTAGAAGTCAGAGAATAATCTTATTGCGCTTGCTAGTGTCAATGCAAGGAGAGAGATTTCCAGTAGTTAAAGAACCCTGGACTGACCGATAAATTCAAAGGACGCTATGCAAAGACAACATGAAAATCACGCATTCCTACTACGTGGGTTACGTTCCTCACTTTGGCAGTTTGCATTGGTTTTAAATATAGAATAAACATACATTTTATGTAGTGTCCTTACTGCCCTTATTTTATGTATTAAGAAATGATTTGTAAATTGTTGTTGTTACAAGAACTTTGAAATTCCCTTCGTTTTGTTTTGTAAATATATCGGAATATTATATGCTTAGAATACACAGTTTAACCGTATTTCAGACGAGCACCTGTGTCAAGAAAATATTACCTACACTTGTACATTTATTGTCCTTGACGGCTGAAAAGTATTTGTAAAGAAACAAGCCGATAATGAATTTCACAATTGATTAGTTCTGTATTGATTGCATTGCTTTTTGAGAATCGGACATTGAGAATACGGTTATTCCCCTTTTATTGTTTAATTTCAAGTTAATGTAGTTCAGATTGATATTTGTGCACATGGGAACATCTATTTCGGTCAGCGGTGTGTTTGCATCGTGTTGAAACGTCCACAAACACAATATGGAAAGACGTTTCAGCCTGGTACGGAACATGGTATAGAAATACCCATACAGTATCCATTGCGCTTGCTGCAAATTCGCAAAACTTCATCTTTCATGCGTCAAATTTACAAGTATGGAGATGTATAAACATACAGCGCCATCGTTACCATAATAATAATAATAATAATAATAATAATAATAATAATAATAATAATAATAATAAGAAGAAGAAGAAGAAGAAGAAGAAGAAGAAGAAGAATGAGGACTTTGTATATCGCCTAATCTTTAGAAGTTCTAAGCGCTTTACATTATCTTTAATGATATGACTCCTCTACAGAAAAACAAATGACAAAAACAATGAAGTTGGAAAACATAAAAGACATGCTTAAAACATATAAAATACAAAAATAATATTAGGTCTCTAAGTTTGTCCTTGCAGTCAAAAAAAGATGAGTTTTAAGAGCACTCTTAAAAGGGACTGCTGAGTCTTTCTGTCTACTTTCAATGGGCAATTCGTTCTACATCGCCGGGCCCTGGTATTTTAAAGAACGTTGTCCATATAACTTCATTTTCATAGTGGAAACAATGAATATACGATTGTCAGAAGAAGAGCTTAAGTATCTTGTGTTACGTGCTTAGGCTCGAATAAGCAGCAACACAGAAAGAGTGAAAACTAACAAGCTTGTATAAATTGAACAATGAATTTATTAAGTACAATTATTTTCATAAAATAAATAAACTTACAGTTTTAGATAATCAAATCCAACATTAATCCAATATAGAATTCACAAAAATAATCCACTAATAGAGTTGTAAGAGTCCTGATAAATAAATGTTCTAATAGTTCCAGGTTCGAATCTTGACGATGTAATCCAAAATGGCTGACAATTTCACGTGATGCAGTTCTCGTTTAATAATCATCCAAATGAATTATGAGCACGTTTTCTCCTCCAAATAGATAATAAATCCTCTTTCTTCAATGAATTGACACAAAGTCCAGAACAAAAAAATTAATATTAACGCTCAAACATGAATTACACAACTGTTAATTTTAAAGCTCCAAATACTACTGATTTGTTCTATCCCAAACAACAGTTCTTATACTTGTTTTTCTAATAAACAAGTGATCACGTGATTTTCTAGAAACTTATAGAGTTTCATGAAAGGTCACAGAAAGAGACTGCCTTCACTAAACATCACGTACTCTAGATATTTCCTACCCCTAAGAACTAAAAATAAAACGTTGTCCTTGAAATTAACCAATAGTTTTAGATGCTTGTTGACAATGTCTAAAGCAGGGTCAGGAATTAGGTCAACAAGCCAAGGACAAAATCTTGTTTACAGTTAGAGTCTAAGTCAAACTGAACTTTCCAGAATAATTTCCCAATTAATGAATATTAAACCCTAAATGACAAATTTAGATTTAACAATTAAAAAAAATAAATGATTTAAATCCAATAGCCGTAACACTTGCTGGTGTATACTCGTGGGTGAGGCCGGATAGGTATGCTGGACTGGAGTCTGTCAGTTAAACATAGCACGGAGAGCAGATTTTGTGTTTGATTCTGCATTGAATTGATAGCCAGTGTAGGGTACATAGCAGTGGTGAGGTGTGTTGTGATCGAGGTACTCCAAAGATGATCCGTGCAGCTGTGTTTTGAACTTTTTGACGTTTCTGGAGTAAATATTCTGACAAACCAGAAAAACTTAGTTATAATAGGCCAGTCTTGAATGTACTAATGAACACACAAGTGGTTTAGTGGCATCAACTGAAAGATATTTACCAATAGAACTGATGCGTCTCAGTTCAATATATGCAGCCTTGAATATCGTCATAACAAGTTGGTGCAATGTGAGAGTACTGTCTAGAGTACTGTCTAGAGTAACACCTAAGTTTCGTACTGACTGTGAGAATTTAATGTTGGTGTTGCTGATATGTATTGTCTGAGGTAATGGATGTGAATGAGAAAGTATCTGTGTTGTGATCAGAATAGCCTCAGTTTTATTATCATTTATCTGCAGCTTGTTACATGTCATCCATGATTTCACATCAAAAATGAACCTCTCTACTCCATGGATAGTATCGTCAACTTCAATTGATGACAAGTAATGACAAGTTACTAATTACAATTTGTCATTTGAGTCACCGTTTTGATTAAATTTGAAAATTCTTCACTGTGAAACTACTTTATATACTTAAGTGTAGGAACATTGGATTGTATTTTGTCAGTTGCATATTATGGCTGTATACAAAAAAGGGGAAATACATTACAGACCCCCTTTGGCACAGTATTTGAACAAGACGTTTCTGATCACCCTAGGATTGTATATTGACCATGGGAATTGACCCTAGGGAAGATAGTGTCTGTATACTGACACGGAACAGTTGGGGTGTTGTATAGGTTCGTATATGACGGGTAGGTAAGGCTAGTTCAGAATGTTGCAGGTATACTGTGGCGGGAAAGTTGTTCCAGTTACGGGATTATTGAGCTGGTTTAGCTGCTAGATGGTAGCGGGTGGCAGGTTGGTTCAGATAGTTTATACACTATAGCAATAGCAATATTAGCTGAGGTGGGACTGGCGGGATAAAGACTTAGACATATTCATAAATAACACATAGAACACATCGACATAGATTGAAACGGTACGGCAAATGTGAACATATAAGAAAAAACACCCTGCGAACCTTTTGGGACAAGGACAATTTAACATGTAAAAATTTAACATAGATGATACTCAGGCGGGACAAGGGGAAGTTGAACAGAGGATGGGACCGTCTAGGGACAAGGTTGGTAGAGGACCAAGCACAGCATACATATATAAATACAACCCTTAGTTGGATATATATAATACATATTACCAAGACATGAAATTATGTTCGTGGTTTGTGCAATGTATTTTATAGGGATAAAGGATAAACGAAGTTTTGTAGAGCCAAACAAAGACCAATACATAGAGACACAAACATACGCGCGCATACATACACACAACACACACAGAAGGAAGAAGAAAATATATACTATCCACACAAACTTACGTGCACGCATACAACTACGAGCTCTACTATCCACACAAACAAAAACTATGTTATTCACAGAAACGTATGCGAACGCATACAATCCCAAATCCACTTTAAATTTTCTTCTTGTTACAGCCAAGTGGGCCTCATTAACACGTCCTTTTCGCTTTTCACTTTGGTCTGTAATACGGTATCCTACAATTCCGTGTCCATAGATTCTACAACATTCATAGAGTGTTAAGTGTTTTGTATAATTTCTAATAATCTAAACCGACATCTATCAAACTGTTGAAGTCTATCTTATAGTCGAATTCGGCAAACAAAATGACGTTTACCGTGTTGTTTATGTGTATTGGCTTTGGAAAGTTCCACACGAATTTGTCCGGATTTTATAGTGTGGAAATATTCCTCATCGCTGCATTATCAGGAGTGAAATCAAAGGGCAACAAAGTGTAACCTTCAGCATAATACTCGTACGTAATGTCGTGACTAGTGATGGTTTCTAACAGTCACGTGGCTTCGTACAGGGACAAGTATGATCTCAAGCATTTCTTCTTTTTCGCCTCTTAAGTCAGGTTCGAAAAGTACCCAAGTTTTTGCTATCTCGACTGATTTTGTTATTGTACGCGTTGCAGTGCTGCACTCAAATGGATTTTCCTCGTAGACTCCATTGAAACCTATATTGTAAACGACACCAATGAATAACGTTTGGGTAACTGTCATACGAACAGGTGATCTTCGATCATCGATTGATGTCTATCCGGAATAGTAAAAGCTTTCACTTCCACTCGTCGTAACGGGTACATGGAGGTCATTTTGCTCAGAGTGTGACTGATATTTTTTCCAACTTTATCTATCATATCCATCAGTTTCGTCGACTGTTGAATCCCACATAGTAGTTTGGCTCTTTATCTGTAATCAATTCACTATCGTTGAATACGCCTGCTGTGTCAAGTTTTTATTACATGTATCCGGATGAGTGTCCTTAAGAGATTTTCCAGGTACGCTCGGTAAGTGTAAGTGTCAGTGTTGGTGCTGACCAATTTGTTATGGCATTATTAAGTGGAGGTACGTTATCTTTGTTCTTTTTATCGTGAGCGTCATTTCTAATACAACTACATCTCATGAGAAATCGAAATATTTTCTTTTCCGCTATGATTTCAAATGCACATTTCCAAACAGTAATTTCAATCGGTAAAATTATATTGGATTTCGGGAAGTTGCAAAGCTAATTTCAAACTTTTGGTAATTTGTAAAACGTTGTGATCACACGATTTACACAGATTAAAAACATCATATTTAGATCAAAGATTAAAACGGTGCACGGCTATAGGCATCAAATGTTGCAAACTGAACCCACCCCCACCCATGTGATTCAGCACCTAGACAAAACAACAATTTAAAGCGTTGATCAAGTTGGTTACATTTGCCTAAAATGTATGAGGACAAGATATATAAGACTGTGAAGGTGATGGGAGAAGAAGTGCATAAGGGCATATTACCAGCTGCGTTTCAATGTTCAGTTATTGCACTGCATGTTTCACTTTTCAATATATCTAATCTAGTACCAATTCATTTAGTTTGCTACCAAACTGCCCGTTCAATCCTGCATTCTGCGTCACCGTTGCATGCATGACACATTGAAACTGAAATGGTATAAACTATTACTACTACAAAATTAACATTAAATTTAAAAATGAGATGCCAGGATAAATTCATAACATCTACAATAATGACATTCTTGAAAACGGCTGAAAAATTTATTGCAGACCGTATAGTATTATGCGTTCCAGACTAAGTTTTTAGTTTCTTTGCAGAAAATGAAATCACTTTACCATTGAGGTCGTCAAAAAATAATATATATTCATTCTTTTCATTGTTTTGTTATTTTCACTACCCACCACCAATCCACTCTTCGCACAATTATAAATAAATAAACATTAAGCAGTCGCTATGAAACTTCAGTCATTCACACGACAGTTGGGTATAAAATTCCACATCTCATTTTTAGCGATGCAAGTATTATTTGATAAGTTATTTAAAAGAGGTTACATCTCTTCATGGATACCAAAACATGCAGAAGAAATGCATGCTTCTATTCTCTTTTTTTATCAAGGTTCCTGGTATTTTTTATTTTTAAACCACAGACTTTTCATTTGCAAGTTTAGTGTAGGTTCGATTTAAATCTTTATTCAAGTCAAACATCCACAGAGACATTATCTAATGAAAAAGATTTAATTGTGCGGGAGAACTCACATGATTTATGTTTATGGATATTTCTTTCCTTTCATATGTCATTAGTGCACGACAACGGTGGTGAAAGTTAAGACTAACATATCATGAGGAATCATTTAATAATATGATGACATCGCTGAGGAGTATCCTTACCATAATACACATAACAACATAATTTATTATAGCATGTGATTACAACACAAATGCATGTATGTACTCTCATTATGTTTGAATATGTTAGAATTTGCTTTCACTTGTTTATATAAACCAAAGAGGGATTGTTTGTGAAAATAACAAACTTTGCAATTAATTTTAGTATACAAGATATTCAATTCATTAGGTTTAATCTTCAGTTGATTAGTTTTAATCTTTTTCATCGTCATTTACCATTGTCTGGATTACGTATTAAAAGATACCATTTTCCTGAAATAGGATAGCTTCCATCTTATTTTAGGCAATGACTCATCGTTGATGAAACTAATGGTTTCATTTGACGTCTCCCGGTCGACCCATCAGTCAAGTTCCAATTTACGTATTCATCAACATTAAGATGTTGATGGGGCACCCAGGACAACTCTTACTCGAAATATTTCGAAAATGATCAGAGAATGATTGATAGTGATCTGCAATCACCAATGTTACACAATTCTTTCTTCCAAGCATGAATAAATGGATTAATTCTTTGAATCCATAATTAATTGTAGAACTTTATCTAATAACATGGATCACATAACCCAAGTCCTAAAATGCTTTTAGTCCAATAAGCTTTTCAAAGAATGTTTTCATTTTGCTTCTACTCTTTAACTTAATGTTAACGTCATTGCTGGCTCATTAACTTAATAGATGGTTTCATAGTTTGCATTTATTGTATACTATGAGAAGAAATAACGAGATTCTAGAAACGTTCAGCATAATTTGTCGTGTCAGAAGAAATATTGAATGTCTTATCAAGGTACTGTAATTCTACCTCCAAAGGCCAAAATTGAAAGACAGGAAACATTATATGCATAAGAACAGAATATGCATATCATAATATATATTTATTGCAATAATGTGGATATTTACAAATCATAATTTATACTTTTTGTGGAATTAAAGAATACGAAAGAATAAATCAGTTCATTAATACATTGTTTGCAGGGTTGGGTACGAAATCTATGAAAAGAGTCAAATATATGGAGGCAGTCGTTGCTCAATAAACGCACAGCCGAAAGGTAGCCATTTATATGATAGCTCTAAAACGTCGTATTTCCTAAGTCTAAATTAAAATGGGTTCCGTGTGTCATTATGACTGGAAAGGAAAACAAGTAATAAATTAAGGCGATTGTTTTCAAAAACAATCTTCGTTAAGGGAAATACTATACTTGCACCAAACGTACAATGTGTTCTGGAATAACCACGGCCTCTTTAGAGATTGTAAAACTTCGTAAGACTACTCAATTGACAATAACCAAAAGTCATAGGCTTAAAGAGCAAAGAGTTAAGCAAACGAAATTCTAGTGTTTGTGTAATAATAATAATGACTTTGACGTTATTAAGCTCTTCCTTCAGACCTACTTCGTCTTGTCAGATGAAAGGCAGAAGAAAACAACTTGCGTTATTGGTAATGGTTTCTCCACTAGAGTGCCATCATTTGAATTCATTTATATAGCGAGTGCGTCTGATCGAATTAGTGCAAGTTAACCCGGAGTGGGGTTTTATACTGTCTTGTTAATATATGAAAACGTATATGTATTTGCAACTGTCGTGTTGGAACTAGTCGCTACCCATCATGGCATCAAATGTGTGTGAAGCTCGAGCATCATTTATACTTGCTAGGTTCTCCGTCCTATATTGCAGGTTTAAGTAAATACTAAATATGTCATGGGGAGATTACTAAAACTGACCCAGTCTATTTCTGAAATTTCTTTCACAACAACTATGCATTTAAGGATCGTTTACGAACACATCTACGTTTATTTCTGACATTAACTAACATTATTTCTGTTTAAAATATTAATTTTGCAAGCATAAAACAGCAAAACATTATAAATAAGTGAAACAATTCATGCTAGTTTAAGATAAAACAACATTGAATTTTGCGCGTTTTGTAAACTGATTGTAGCGCCTACTTGAATATTGTAAAGGAACACTGACTTAATCATGCCATGACCAAGGTCGAATAAACTACTTGAATAACCAAAACGCTTGCAACAATTTTTTTGTACATCATGTATAAATGTATTTAAACCTTTATAGAACCACGTGACCTCATCCTTTTCAAACAGCACGGACAGAATCTATTAAAAAGATTAGTTTTCGGAAGCATTTTACGGTCTGATAGTAGTGCAAACATTTGAAGTCATATGTGTAATATTGTTTGTACTTTTCCTGGCCACACATATTGCAAAGTGTACTAAAACTATATTATTTCATGGCAGATAGTCTTTTGTAATGGAATAAAAACAATTAAGGTAATCGGTGTAAACTATGGTTCTTCCTTTTTGACAGCATATTGGAATAGTATTTCACGGCTTAAATGAAACATAGGGAAAACATGCATCTAAATTGAATGAGTGTACACCTTGTGTTACTTAATTTATCTAGCGTATTTAAGGAATAACTATTCTATTATAGTGCTATTGGAAATGTGTTTGGAATATAAATACAAATTGTAGCACAACATAAACGGAAATGTTAGATCTAAGTAATGATCACTAACTATGGGGTCTTTTAATGGTTTTGTTGTTGTTATTGTTAGTGAAAACGTCGCAATCATTACCGTAATGCAGTATATTCCAACTTTAGTATACTGCTGAAGACAAACTTTTATTAGCTTAAGGTTACCTACTACTCATATAAACACATTTAAGTTATTTCGATTCAACTTGCAGTCAAACCAAATGTTGGGTCAACAAAATATGTTGATAGATTACCATACGGAAATGAAGAACACCATGCTTTAAGATTAAAGAGGAAAGTGTCAATGATTCGGGAATAACACCATCTTTTGTTATTTCCCCATAACATATATGTTTTATGTTTCCTTATAGTTAGGACGCATGCTGATACACGAAACATACTTTAACAAATATTAAAGAATCCTTTCAGGAGCGATTAAGGGATTACAACTTCAATGCCATCGATAGCTTATTCCAATACAATCATTTTAAAAACTAGTTGAACAATATAGGTTGTATTTATATGAAGTTATTAGCTAAGAAAGAATATCATTAGTGAATGATATGTCAAAGTTAATGAACTGTATCAGATTAGAAATATAGGACGTATATGAGAAAGCAACTTTGTACCAAAATCTAAATTTCAAGTTTCAATATTATCTTATAATTGTGATTGAATATTCTTACATTTGCAATATATTTATTTCTAAGCCTTTTACCGTGATAACAAGTTTAGCCGGAATTGTCATGCCTTACAGCAATAGGAACACCACTTTAAAAGGTTCATAGCACTATAAACTAAACTAGGAAAGATAACTCAATTGCAGCCACTGTAACCAGCAGAGACCGTTTCTTAAAAGCACTGACAGTTCCAGACAAACTGTATAACGATGGGATGCTGATAACGCTTGTGAGCAATATGTGAAATAATTTCGGACTGACAGAAAGGGAAGAGCAGTGCACGATCATAACTTATAAGACACACATGAGCATTCTACCAAACTTTATTAATTTTGTCATCATTACTTTATATCTTGCGACCAAGCTGAATATGAAAATTACAACAACTACACACATTATCCGAAATCTATATAAATTTACATTGCTTGATTGACGTCATGGACAAACATGTTACCTGAAAAGTTTGAAAGAAAGGACTTTTTGAAGAATGAAGATACTCACTTTAGCCTCTGTGCCACATTCCTCCATGCAGATGTTTTGATTTGTTATTTTTTGTCAGTATGTATTTGATTATTTCCTCGAAATGTTGTGCAATGTAATCTGGTTATTACATATAGTGTTATTCAGCTCATGCATAGTAACGTCAATTGCAATAATTTCAATGCATTTAGTATTCTTCATTTTAACGATGGAATAATAACATAAATTGTTTCCCTGTTTATATCAATGCATCGAATGCCACATAAAGATTTTAGAAGAGAAGGTGCCTCTCTTTTAAATTTGAACGTTATACTGATAGTTTAGTATTGTTTAAAAGCACAATCATTTTGTCTGATAGCAAACTGTTGTTTAACCAAACATTGTTTTGTTGTGGAGGGTTCTTGGAATGCGTAATGTAATTATGGTGATTCCTTTTATCGCCATCATTGAGATATTCATTATTTTTTACTTTGATATCTTATGAGCGCCAGTCTCCTCTGAATAGTCGAATACATCGCATTTAAACACTACTAGCCATGTCGCTGCATTGGTATGCATCCATTTTGTCATAGGTCTCAGTACATTAATTACTGGACTCCATTATACCCTGAATTAAAAAACGAGTTCAATTCCATCAACTCTATGCTAAATTTAAAACCATTATACACAGTTCAAGCGGTATGTACTGCATTAACAAATAAACAAATAACAGAGTAGCCATTAGTTTTAATTATGTTGTGAACTAGCATATATATTTATAAATCAAATTGTTTCCTGCCAGGAACTAGGAATATCTTATGAAAAGACTTCATATATAGTCACTCGTTGACTAATATGCCAACTTAATGCGATGACAAATTCATTTACTTGCTTCATATAATTTGGTATATGTTTGCAAACAATCTATTTCATATAAACCTTTCCAATTAAAATCTTCTTTTTCTGAATATTTCAACAAGATATAATCGTGAATACGTTGTCTTACACCGTTAAAGCATATCATTGTGCAACATATAGGCATTCCAATTTGATTCTTACCAAGCTGAGTAATTGAACATAATTAAATTAAAATATGATCTTATATATTGATCGTCACCGTAACTTAGCTTTTCGCAACGCTGTCTAATACAGTTTTGCTCAGTTTGCTTAAGAACATTCGAACGGTAATTTTGACGCATTCGGGGTACCTTAACTCGTATCTTTATTGGTGTAATTTCTCTGACATTTACAAGAAAAATGAAAAATGGTAAAACTTTATAAAGGGACATTTTGACCCTACGGTGGGGCAACAAGCCCTCTCCCGGAGATTTTGACTCACAATGCATTCGATATCTGTAAAGGTTTGTAAAACTACAGGGATACTATTGAATTGTATAATCAAGCATTATTTCTATATGGGGATTCAAATTGGCATAGCAATGCGGATAAGACAATAGCTACAAAAATGATCAAATCTAAATAGTCCCTAATTTCCATATATAATGACGAAAATCACAATGCCCAAAAGTCGCGAATGCTTCTTGTAAATTCTGTATTACATTTAGCACAGCAAAATTTCATGCTGAGGGAGTTGCCATAGGATTTGGTTCATCAGTTACCATATAAGGAGAAAAAGCGTCATCTGTGATCATATTTGGATTAAAAGGACAAAGCCCGCAGGCTTCAAAACCAGTGACAGCTTTCGGTAAACTGGCAGATCATTTATAAGCTGCAAAACCAATTGTGACAACTGAAATCGCATTTATTCCTGGATTGCGTGTCATCCAGTTATCAGACTCCAAACTGAACGTACTTTTTATTGCTTTGAAAAATTGTGACATCACGAGGCAACAGCTGACGTGGAATAAAGGTTATCAGCAGAATCCCGTTCTCGCGTGCACTGAGAAAAGCTTTCAACGTTGTATGACTTTCGTGCCCATTAGGAAGAAGAGTCCTTTTTGGATTTCACAAAAGTAGCGATAATGTTTCAGCGATTGCAAGTAATTATGTCCACCCACTTGGGCTACGCAAGCCTAGTAATCTGGCTGGTGCGCCATTCATCAGTGATGGAACCATTCGTTTACATGGGTAGATACATGCTGATGAAAAGGTACCGGCCACATTCATGAGACATATTACAGTAATAGTTTGACCACGTTCACCGCTTGTAACTTTACCTACTGATATAACACCTTTTTATGCAATTACATTCACTGGCATGTGGACAGCACTAATTACCGTTTCATCCATGTTCCATACTCTGAGGCCACCAGCAAGTGTCGCATCCAGAGATTCATTGTATATTTGGTAACAATTAACTACATGTTGTCGGTTAAATCCCACGGCTCTGCGTCATTTGTTCTAAGCCGAAATAATGACTTTTTCATGGACTGGATGTGCTCAACCAGAAGTAACTTGAAAACAGTAGTCATACTTCCCAGTTTTGACACTCTAAGTTACGAAAAAATACAATCTCTATGTCTACGCAAAGTGTTAGCTGGAATTCCGTGATTCTTTTCGGCAGCTTTCAGTGAAGTTCCAGAATGAATTGCTTCAACAGCCGCTTTTAGAGTTAGTGTCCCATAATTTCATACATAGGTTTTCCTTCTGTATTGTTGCACCATCTGCTAGAAGATATATAATAATATTAGACTTATGAGCGGATAGTTACAAAGTGTACAACATTTAAACAGCTTTAAGGCAACACGCCAATCCCCCCAACCCACTGGGGTGGGCGTTTTACCCCTATCATACAGCATTGACAATTTAACAATAGACGGAATTAACAACAGCTGTGAATCATGAAATAATATACACAATGCATACCTATAATATGATGTATTAAAACATACACACACACACACACACACACACACACAAACACACACACACACATATATATATATATATATATATATATATATATATATATATATATATATCTTGTTTACTTTAAGTAGTTTCAGTCATAAATACTGCAAACAGACGGATTGAACTGTTTTTACAGGAAGATGCAAAAAAGTAATAGCCTTACATATCAGTAGTTATAGGGGGCACCGCAGCCTCAATGGAAAATCCAGTCAAAAACAGCTTGGGCACATCTAGCCTCAAGATTTATAGCCTCAATGGAAAATCCAGTCAAAAAGGGCTTGGGCACATCTAGCCTCAAAACAGCTTGGGGCACTATAGCCTCAAGGGAAATTGAACATGGTGGGTCTATCTAGCCTCAAGGGAAATTGAACATAGTGGGTCTATCTAGCCTCAAGGGAAATTGAACATAGTGGGTCTATCTAGCCTCAAGGGAAATATAACATGGGGAGTATATGATGGGTATAGGGGACTGTAGAGTGACAAGGGAAAAAAAGGGTGGCAATGAAAGCTACTATCTTTTCGAGACTTATGAGTGGCCCTGAAAAGGACCGTTATGTGTAATGTTAACGTTGTCTTGTTAACACAGAGGACATCTCACAGATCTTCTTCTTTTCCTTAAACTTCTCCTCACTGTGGGTCCATAGAAGAGAACTCTCTTCAAGCAACCTTGTCTTTCCACATAGACCCTTCTCTTCCAAAAAGCTGTCTCCGTCATATGAATGACACTCCATGATGATCTGACATACATGGGTATGTCAGTCCTAAACAGCATACTTGACACAAGGGTTGACGATTCAACATTAGTCCACATCTTCTGATGAGAACAGGTGAAGCGAATGCCGTGTACTGCGGTTATTTATAGGGGAAGAACGGATTGAAACGGATTGAGTGTATCGACCAATCCAAACGTGCGTTGCAAAAGTCAAGTACAGTCATCCAATCGGAAGAGAGCAGTCTGTGACGTCACCTTTTCTATATAGAGGTACTAGCGCCTGTGCGCAGTCAATCGATTCAAGAGAGTTGTCAATCATGGCGGACAGTAAGAAGACAATGAATTGGAGTGAGACAGGAGTAGAGACAGCAAGTCATGGACCAACAGTGACTACTAAAGTCATGACAAATCTACATCCAGAAGAAGTTGATTTTAACTGGGATATTGTGGATTTTTTAACATCACAAGAATTTATTCCGGAACCTTCGTTGCCTTCTGTATCTTCTTATGGACACGTTGATGATTTTAAACAAAGACAAAAAGAAGAATTGGAGCGATTTTTACAACAACAGAAAGTAGAAGAACAAGCTTTTCTTATGCAACAGCAGGAAGAAGAAGAAGCAAGAAGGAAACACCAGGAAGAAACAGTAGCAGCATCAGCAGCAACGGAGAAGAAAGAAGACCAAGGACAGAAAGAAAATAGTGAAAATCAAACGGTCACGACGGTACTTTTAGATATTTTAGCTGAGTTAAGGAGTCTGAAACAAATGTATCAGACTTCTTTATCACGACCGAAGAGAAAAAGACCTTCTCGAGCGAAACAACCCAATCTCTCTGTGACTACGTCTACCTTACCACCGTTAGTGATTTCTACCAAATCATTGACAGGAACCACCAGTCCCGAAGTAGGCCTTGGCCGTGGCAAAGGCTTAAGACAGCTCAAGAGGATTTCGTCCCGTTTCTGAGTTTGTTTTGTTTTAAACACACAAAACACCAACGGTCCTTTTCAGGACCACTCCAATTATTTCGAAAAGAAATACTATGTCAATTGCCTATTTCAATGAAAACTCAAAAGTCCTTTTTATTATTTTTTTAAAAACCCATGATGTACGTGTGAGTGAATGAATGTGTGAGTGTAGGTAATTATACTATCAAATCAAAACCAAGAGACGCTTACGTTTTTTTCTCTCTGGTGTATTCTAGTACAAACGTTACAATTCAATATCATAACATAACATAACACAATACCATTTTTAAAAAGTTCATAGGTTTTCTTCTGTTTCACTCTTTCTGTTTTTTCATTTTCTTTACTGTCACAGCTTTTTTCTTCCTCTTCACTTTCGTTTCGTCTTCTTTTCTTGTCTTTGTGAACGTGTCGGGGTTCTTCCTTGGGGGAGGGTACCTCTTCCTCCTCCTGTTCAGAATTTCTTTCCTCCTCCTCCTCCTCCTTCGCCTCCTCCTCCTCCTGCTCCTGTTGTTTCTTAGGGCAGTTTGGAGACCAATGTCCTTTCTCTTTACAATAATAACAGGTATCTTGACTTTTGTCTCTATTGGTACCTTTTTTATTTTTGTCACGATCTGAACATTCTGTAGCCCAATGTCCTTTCTTCTTACAGATATAGCAAGTATCTTGACTTTTATCTCGATAGGAAGGAGAGTAGGCTGTCGGCTGGTCTGACGAAAACTTTCGTATGACCCCACGTAAAGCTCTAATGAGAAGTTCCACTTCTGTAGGTTCTTTCATCGTTCTGGTCAATGTGAGAGTGAAATTAATACTGAAAGGTTAGACACTAACCCTTTATATATGCACGGATCGGACATGAATATATAGGGGTTATGGTCTTTAAATGGTAGTCATTTGACTTTTTGCAGACAAGATGAAAAGACCGCATTATGCTGTGGAGAAAGGAGAAAACAGTAAGAGACAGAAACGTAATGTATCGCCTAGTACAGTAGCTGAAGTCTTGGCTCAAATTCATGCCAGTGATTTTGAAGATGACATGAGTGAGCCCGAATTTACATCCAGACAATTGACGTCCAAGCAAAGTGCACCACCCTTAGTAAACCCTGAAAATTACTATCACATTCGAGAGATGGAAAAGCGTTCCTCTCGAAAATTTAGAACAACGGCTTACACGTATGCCGTAAAGTTTAAAGATTTCAAGTCCAATGTACCTTTGGAGAATACAGAAGGGTTCATTACTGAGGTGTGGGATTCTGTGTTAACTGCATTGAAACAGCAATGTCAAGCCAAAGAAGACGATCGCTTGAGACTTTCTATTCATCACGATAATTTGAAGTCTCCCGTTTGGATCGAGTTTACTAGTCCATCAGAATTAACACCTTCCAAAGTCATTGACAAAATTCAACATGTGCAACAATCCAACGACAAGTTTCACATTGACGATGGAAAAGCCACACTGTTTATGACCCACGTGTCTCTTCCCCAGGGGACAGGACGCAAAAAAGTATTATTGGTCGACAACCTTCGCAACACCAAACTAAGCCTCGTCCGAATTAACAATCCTCAAGACCAGATGTGTTTAGCCCGTGCTGTCGTCGTGGGACGAACGTATGCCAACAAGAACGACACGGTAGAATGGAAAAGAGCCTGGAAATCTATTCGACAATCGGACCGAGCCAAACAAAGAAGTGAAGCAGAACTCCTGTTACAGCAAACGGGGATATCCAAAGACACTCCTTGTGGCATTCCAGAAATGCAACAATTACAAGACGTGTTGGCACCACATTACACCTTGAAAGTTCACCCTCAAGAAGTGCGTGGACCTCTTTTGTTTCGAGGCCACGATTTCAAAGACGGAAAATACATTCACGTCTATCATCACGATGGGCATTTTGATACCATTACCAGTATCACTGCATTCCAGGGATACAGTTACTACTGTGAAAAATGTGATTATGGTTATAACAATCGAGAACAACACAAACATTGTGGATCGAAATGTGAGGGATGTTTGGCCTCACAACCTTGTCTGGACAAAGGACAAGAAAGAGTGCATTGCCCTGTGTGTCAGCGCACTTTTGTCAGTCTTACCTGTTACCAACAACATTTGAAGATGCAAGGTTCACAGCAGAAAAATACTTGTCAGCTTTTGAGATTGTGCCCTATTTGTGGACAAGGCATACGTACCAATAGTGTTAAGTTACACGTTTGTCGAGGGAAGAAACGATGTCACATTTGTCACCAAATCGTGGACTTGGAACACGAATGCTTCATTCAAAAATACCAACCCCAACCAGAAGATACCCAGAAGAAAGGGAATTTTATCTTTTTTGATTTCGAATGCATACAAGAAACTGGTATTCACATTCCTAATTTCTGCGTGGCTCACCGTGCGTGCGAGAAGTGCATCCAAGAACCTATCTTTAGTCATTGCCCTTACTGCAGCAAGATTCCTGGAGGACGTGAAAAAATCTTTCGAGGGTCAAACACGTTAGCCAAGTTTGCCCAATGGATCCTTAACCCTATTGACGAAACGTGGAGTTCAGAAGACATCGAACGTTACGGCAATTGTCATTGCCATGCCACAGTCATGGCTCACAATTTCTCGGGATACGATGGGCAATTTCTGCTCAGATACTATGCGGAACAAAGTACCGAACGACCTCAAGTGACTTTAAACGGAGCCAAAATCATTTCTATGCAAGTAGGACAAGTACAGTTTAAAGATTCAATGTGTTACTTGGCCATGCCTTTGAGTCGTATGCCTAAAACGTTTGGAATGACAGAATTGGCTAAAGGTTATTTTCCACACTTTTTCAATACCGAAGCCAATCAACATGCCGTTCTACCCCATTTGCCGGAGGCTCACTATTACGACCCCGACAACATGCGCACCGAACAACGAGAAGCTTTCCATGCTTGGTACCAGACTCACGCCTCGGACCCCTTTGATTTTCAAGAAGAAATGTTAAAGTATTGTCGATCTGACGTGGACATTTTACGACGTTGTTGTGGTAAATTTCGAGAATTGTTCATGGAGTACGGAGGGATCGATCCTTTGAAAGAAGCTTGTACCATCGCCAAAGCGTGTTCTTTAGTGTACCGAAAACGCTTTATGCCTGAAAATACTCTAGCTGTCATCAGTCCTCAAACGACGAACTTTGTCAAACGTCAATACTCGGTCAAAGCCCTACGCTGGCTCCATTACTTGTGCGACAAGGAAGACAAATGGATCCAACACGCTCGCAACGGAGGAGGCGAAAAGACCATCGGGACGTATTCGGTGGATGGTTGGGACTTAGAAAACCCTCAGATCGTGTACGAGTTTAACGGATGCTTATTTCACGGATGCCCCCTATGCTACCCTCAGCGTAACACTAAAAATCAGTTTTTACAACGGACCATGGAAGACTTGTACCAGACCACGTGTCAGCGACGTTTCAAGTTAGAACAGCAAGGATACCAGGTGGTGGAAATGTGGGAACACGAGTACGATCAGCGTTTGAAAACCGATCCCGAGTTTAAACGCATCGTAGAAAGTTACAAGTTGGTGGACCCCCTGAACCCTCGGGATAGTTTGTACGGAGGACGAACGAATGCTACCTGTTTACTGTACCAGGCGGATGAAGAGAAAGGAGAAGAAATCAAATACTTGGACGTGTGTTCACTGTATCCTTACGTGTGCAAATATTGTCACTTTCCCGTAGGGCATCCAGAATTGATGACAGAACACATTGACTTGGACCACATTCGACAGTACGAAGGATTGATCAAGTGTAAAGTCTTACCACCCACAGACTTGTACCATCCCGTTTTACCTCACCATTGCCAAGGAAAACTGATGTTTCCTTTGTGTCGCACATGTGCCGAAACGTGCAACCAAGGCCAACCTTGTCATCACACTCAGGAAGAACGCGCCTTGACAGGAACGTGGGTGAGCGTGGAATTGTTTAAAGCTCTGGACCTGGGATATCAACTGTTAGAAGTGTACGAAATTTACCACTTTCCCAAAACACAACAATACCGCAAGGGCGACGAGAGACAGAAAGGTATTTTTGCAGACTACGTGGATGCCTTTTTAAAACTAAAACAAGAAGCTAGTGGCTATCCTTCCTGGTGTCACACTCCCGAAGACCAAAAGATATTCAAAGAAAAATATCGGGAGCAGGAAGGTATCACTTTAGACCACATCGAGAAAAACGAAGGAAGGCGATCGTTTGCCAAAGTGATGCTCAATTGCTTGTGGGGTAAAATGGCACAACGCCCGTCTTTACCCAAGACAGAGTATTTGTCCGAGCCGTCTCGCTACTTCCAGATGATTCACGACCAAACCAAAGTCATGAAACACGTGGACGTCATTCGTGAGGACTTGATCTTAGTCAATTACGAAGAAGAACTAGACTTTGTAGAAGCCGACAAATTTGGAAATGTTATCATTGCGGCTTACGTAACAGCCCACGCTCGCTTAAAATTGTACGAAGTGTTAGAACTGTTAGGAGATCGTGTGCTGTATTTTGACACGGACAGTTGCATCTACATTCACCGACCGAACCAGTGTAACCCTGTCATCGAAGGAGACCGTTTAGGAGCCTGGACCGATGAACATCCCGACGACAAGATTCTAAGTTTTGCAAGTGGCGGTCCTAAAAATTACGGCTACGAATACCGAGACCCACAAGGAGAAATGCACACCGAATGTAAAGTGAAAGGATTGACTCTTAATTATCGCACCAGTCAAGTGGTGAACTTTAACGTACTACAAGAAGCCTTACAGTCGGGACAGGATGAAACGTTTCAAGTGACTACCCACGAACCGCACAAGATTGTCCGTTTACCCACACACCAAATCGTTAGCCGACCTTTGGAAAAAGTCTATCAAATCGTGTACCAAAAAAGAGTACGACTTCCCAATCACTTCACTCTACCGTACGGTCACGTTGAAATTGGGCAGCATATAAAAAGGGATATCGTCCAAGACCAATAGTTCATTTGTCACTACAACGGCACAGCGAAAAGAAGATGAATCCATTTAAACAGACATCATTCAAGTTTGGGGATTGTAAAACAAACGTACCTTCCCCGAGTGTGAAAAGTACTGGATGGATAAGTCCGATGCATTGCAACGGAAGTTGTCCGGAAGGAAACTGTAAGTGTCCTTGCGGTATGCACTGTAATTGCGTTACAGAGGGCGATGGTGAACCGTACGATTGCAGAGATGCCAGGCGCTGTGACATTAGCGATTCAGCTGGATATCGTGGGAACTTTGCTATGACTACTACCCCTATATCTACCCTGGAAAGTGATGCTGTGCGTGTCAAACCTGAGGGATGCGAAAGCGGTGCGACACGTTATCGTGGACTCCTAGGAATTTCACCGTACCTACATCGAACAGAAGTGAGGAGAGTCGAATATTCGTTCCCGACGAGTTTACCTGAATACTGCCACTTTAAAAGTCGATTCCAAACCTTCAAAGATAAATGGCCAAAATATCTGCCTGGACCAACTCCTGAAGAATTAGCCAGAGCTGGATTTTTCTACTTGGGCGAAGGGGATAAAGTCAAGTGTTTCAGTTGTGGTGTATCCATTTACGAGTGGGAACAGAAAGATTCCGCTTACTTGGAACATGCTCGATGGTCTCCGAATTGTCAATACCTACCTTTAGTAGGACCTAGTGATTGGAAGTGACACTACTGTTCCATGTCGTGTAACACGCCTAGACCAGTATATAAACCCTCTCTAAAACATAATATTCAAGGATTACCACACGAATTGCAAGAGAAGATCTACAAGGACGTTTGGCAAGGCCTTGCTAAAGAAAAATCTCAATGGGTGACTGTAGAACTTTTGTGTCGTGAAATTCACAAGAGGAAAGTGACAAAAATTAACCAATGTGTTAGATTTCTCTGGATCAAGGGTATTTTTTTGCTCTGTTACCAATTTACTACGTTTACATCTGAAGATACTTTGATCCTTCTTAACCGTTACCCTGAATGGCAGTGGGACGAAATTACACGTTATATTAATCACTTTCGCTTTTTGAGCAAATTTAATTCTGTGTTTAATTCTGGGTTGAATCTACACTGATGATCTTCGACCTAAAGAAGTATAAAAGAGAACGACCATGCCACAACCTTTATCATTGGTGATACAACAGATTCCGTGGAAGGATATCAATGAGAAGATTCACACGGTGAAAGATTACGAACACTTATTGCAAGAACTATACCCTATGAATTGGGGTCGACGTGTCGTGTGTGTTTTAGTGACTTGCTTTCTGGGATTTCGTTTACCTGCCGATTCCTTGTGGACACTTTACGAACACTACCTATCAAAAAAATAAGACAGTATGGTGACTCCTTTAAATGTCCACGAGAGACTTATTCTGTTCAAAGCCTTACATTTTCATCTGGATACGTCTCGACCTTTCCAAGAAAAAAAGATTCGTCAACTTTTACGTACGGAAGCAGTGTACGAAGATGTGTGTGTAGCTTGTGATTTACACCCTCATTGGACAGATGTACGTGACTGGAAAAGTTGGGATTTTGAGGCTTGGACAAACGAAGCATCCCATTATGCCCAAGCGTTGTGTTCCTAAAATTCATCGTCGTGTGAAAAAAGTCACTTTTAATCCTGTGTTAGTAACAGTACCAGAAGAAGAAGAAGAAAAAGAATCTATCACCCAAGACAATCCCTCTGTTCAAGACAGAACTGTCATGGACATTCCCCCACAAAGGCCCTTTCGAGAAGACACCTATGTGACTGTACCCCCTGTAGAGGAGACTATAAGAACATTACATACTACCTCTAGGACACCTTCGTTACCCAAACCACGTTGTACAGTGACTTGTTTATATTCCACTTTGATCGTTTGCCTATGTATTTTATTCCTGTATTTATCCATTTGGCTTTTATGTTTTCGTGTTGTTCAAATTTAAACATGCATTGAAATAAACGTGTCTTGAAAAAAGTATAAAAACCTCTTGTCTTGTCTGTTTTTGTGTCAATACTGTCATACCACTACATGACTATGGCCCACTCTACTCTTTCTACTACTCCTTCCTCCTCCACATTCAAAGTCATTGACGAACACTTAGATCAGGCTAGTTGGAAAGCCTTGTATCTTCGTCATCCTTTTAACATGTTAATTGCTGGACCGAGCGGTTCAGGCAAAACCGAATTTGTCAAACGTTTGATCGAACATAAACATCATTTGATCGATCGTCCACCTCAACGCATCGTGTGGTGTTACAAAGAGTGGCAATCGGCATACAGCCTCTTGCAAGAAAGTCAAGGTGATTCCATTGTGTTTGTAGCAGGCATTCCTAAAGAAGACGAGGGGATCGTGTCTGACCCTAGTCAAACTCATTGGGTTATTTTTGACGACATGTTAGGAGAAGACGAAGAAGAAATTAAACTATGGTTTACGCGTAAAGGCCATCATCGTAATGCCAGTGTCATTTACATTACACAAAATTTATTTCAACAAAGTAAAGCCCATCGTACCATTAGTCTTAATGCTCATTACGTGGTCTTGTTTAAAAGTCCTCGAGATAAATCACAAGTGCAAGTTTTAGCCAAACAGTTAGGAACACCTTGGCTAACTCATGCGTACGATGATGCCACTCAAACGCCACACGCCTATTTACTCGTGGATTTAAAACCCACTACCCCTGATTATTTGCGATTTCGTACCGATTTGTTTCACGACTGGTGTCAAGACGGAGGACCTGTCGTGTACACGTCCTCCTCGTCGACATAACCATATGAAGCACTAAAAAAATCTATAAAAACCTTGGGTCACTTTGACCTGGTCTCATACATCGTCAACATGACGTCCCTTCAGTCTCATCTTCCCATCAAATTGATTCGTGCCTTGTACGGCATCAGTCGCGAAAAAAATCCACAAATACGTGCTCACGTCTTAGAAGCCAGTCTCAAAGAAGTCTTACGATGGTTTACGGTGACAGCACGTCAAATACTGCAAGGCATCATTCACATTCCACATCAAACCAAACGCTTTTTTGACAGAAACAAAGTAGCCTTGACGCAACTGGCCAATCTTCGCATTGACACTCACACCAAAAAGCAAATCATATTGAAACCTGGAGGTAGTGGTTCTCTAGGAGGTGTCATCATTCGTTCCCTTTTAAAATGGGATCCCAATACTCCCAAAGTTCACCCCAAGAAGAAAACAAAAAAAGCCAAACAAACCCCTAAGAAAAAGAACAAGGGTACCAAGACCAAAGCACAGAAAAAGAAAAGTCCACAGAAAAAAGCGGTCACCCGCAAAAGAGGCACTTCGGCCAGGACACAACCTTACCTTCGTCAACCACGACCTGTAAGAAAAGATCTACAAGGACGTTTGGCAGGGACTACGTTGCCAGTAGCCTCAGGGGCTGCCACTTCTCCGTTGCGGGTGATGCCAGCCAAACCCAATTTGACACCCGTTTTTCCTAATTTGATGAAACATTGGAAATCTGCGTCTCCCAAAACGTCTCCTCCACCGGAGACACCCTCATCGACATTAGCGGCAGTAGCAGCTGCTCACAAAGTACCTGCCCCGAAAGTCAAAGTCCAAGAAAAATCTGGCATGTTAAAGAGTTTACTAGATTTGTCCAAACAAGAACTGTCCCGATTGAGTCCATTGCGAACTCCTTCACGACGTGTGTTACCTGCCATGAAGTTGATACGACGCAAAGATAATCAGTGGCGTCGCATTCCAGTATAAAAATATGACTTGAAAACCACGACGTCAATCAGTATTTTTTCTGTACCACTGATGAACACTCAAGGATGCCTCCTCAAAAACGTGCACACCACCACCCTCGACGTTCTACCGTCCAAAAAGGAAAAGGAAAAAGACAATTTCGTCATCCTACCAAACGCTCAAAAACCAAACAACGACGTCCTCCCGTAAAAAGACACAGTCATCCAAAGAAAAAGAGAAGTCACCAAAGGGGAGGCATATTTATTGGTCTTATTAAAGGTATGCACAAACTAGACAAAGCAGCTCAGAACCGAACTGGCATCTTTAGCCCTGCTTTTGAGGATTTAGCGAAGCACGCCATTACCTTTTGGAGAAACCAATAGAAAAAAGAAGATAAAAGAGGGTGTGTATCAAGTCTTTGACGACAGTGTTTTTCTGGAACGAACAAGCAAAGATGTCACCTCGCAGAAAACATTCTTATTCACCCCACAAAGGAAAGAAAAGGAAAGGACTACCTCCACGTTTAGCCAAACACGGAGACGTGTTGTCCGTCCTGTCCAAAGCCTCTCCACCCATGCGAAAACAAATCATTAAAACAGCCTCCAAAGATGTCATCGATACCGTGTGCGAATGTTGTTTGAATGTCTTGAAAGGTACGATACCTTTGTCTCCACACCAGAAAAAATGCTTTGCCAAACATCGACACGTTCTTCGTCAAATGGTCCAAAAGAAAATATCCGTCCGTCAAAAGAAAAAGATGTTGGTGCAACGCGGAGGATTTTTACCCATTCTTGCTCCTATGTTGACAAGCTTAATACCAGGTTTGATACAAGGGATGACCCAAGGGATAACTCAAGGGATGGGTAGAAGATAAAAGGACCCTATGGAGCACCACAATCTCAGACATAACCTTTGAAAGCCCATGGAAGGACGAAAACTAACTTTGGTTCCTTACAAACGATGGATGGAATACCATCATTGGCAAGAACAACGAACCCCCCATTTACCACCCAATCCCAATTTGGCTGAGATGGCGCAATTACAACACGAATTGCAATCCTTGATCCATCGCCACGATTTATCCGAAACCGAAAAATCACAAAAGTACGGTCAACTCTTGAAACGGCTACAACTCTTTCATCAGAAAGCTGTGGAACAAACAGCTCAACCCACTTTGTCCGATTTTAAGGCTCTAATGAACAACCCGTCACCCTCACCCTATATAGCGGTTAAAACAGACGTTACCCCACCATTACCCAAGGAAGAAGAACCCCATGATCTCTTTCAAACACCCACTACAGCCCCCATTCCGAGTAAGATTGCCGCTTCCTTATTGACCCCTTCTCCCACTCCCCCACGAGAAGAACTCAAAACTTGGGTTAAAAAGATGATGGCTACTCCTTCTTCGACAGATGTGAAAAAGAAAGAAAGGAAACCAGAAGTGAGAAAAGAAAAGAAGACCAAAGAAGCTATCCCATTACCTCCGCCACCACCACCACCAGTACCCTCGACGTCAACTCCTGTGGCACATCGGACACGTAAAACCGTTTCCAAACAACCCGCATTTCGTCCCACCCAAAGCAATATCCTCGAAGAGTGGGTACCTTATTAACAAAAACCATGGAGAAGGTATTAGCCAGCATTTACTACGATCCAGCTCACCCTGCAGGTTACGGAGGCATTCAGAAATTGTATCGTGCTGCCAAAACTCGCCTGAAAAAGCTCCGTTTACCAGCAGTACAACGATGGTTACAAGAACAAGCGACGTACACTTTACACAAACCCATTCGACGAAAATTTCACAGAAGTCGCACTCAAGTGGAAGGCATCGATCATCAATGGCAAGCCGATTTAGCTGATGTCTCTCATTTAGCCACCTACAATCGTGGCTACAAATATTTGTTTTGTGTCATCGACGTCTTTTCTAAATTTGCCTGGGTCGTACCATTGACATCCAAATCGAGCGGAGAGTTAGTACGAGCTTTGCAACTGGTGTTGAAACAAAGTGGTCGTCACCCTCTTCGATGGCAAACCGACAAAGGCACCGAATTTCTGAACCAAGCTTTCCAACGAGAATTAAAAAAACGTGACATTCATTTTTTCACCACCGAAAATCCTGAAACCAAAGCCAGTATCGTGGAACGTTTTCAACGTACCTTGAAAGAACGCATGTGGAAATATTTTACGCATCAACACACTCTCAAGTACATCGACGTCTTACCGCACTTAGTTCAATCCTACAATCAATCTTACCATAGAAGCATTGGACGTGCCCCACAAGAGGTGACACCTGACAACGAAGTGACTGTTTTTGAGCGTCTGTTTGGTACGTCCCGGACGAGGGTTGTCCCCAAGAAAGGTAGAGAAGTGTTAACCCCGGGAGATTGGGTACGCATTGGTAAAACCAACCGCACTTTCGACAAAGGTTACTTACCCAACTGGACCACCGAATTGTTTCGTGTTACTGGACGAGTGCGCGATCGTCATCCTACCGTCTATAAATTGGAAGACATGAACGGAGAAGTATTAAAAGGAACGTTTTACTTGCCTGAGTTACAACGTGTTACCAAAAAAGAAGACGACGTGTACGACATTGAAAGCATTCTCGAACGAAGAACCCGTAAAGTAGGAAAACGTCGTGTCAAAGAAGTCAAAGTACGTTGGAAAGGATATCCTCCTAGTTTTGATTATTGGATTGACGCTTCGCAAGTCATCGACTATAAAAAGAAGTGACCATCATGCCCTTCAATACAGCTTCAGCGACCACAGTGACTACTCCTTCACCCACATCATCTCTGCAAGATTTACAAAAGCAACCCTTGTGGGTGTGGTGTGGAGAACGTGTCCCTAAAACGCAAATCGTTTTTTTCTGTCAAATCTTTGTGGTATATTGTGTCATTGGTGCAGCCATTGCTAATTTGAGTTTGCAACAAGGAGACAAACAATTGTGGACCATTTTACTCAGCAGTTGCATCGGGTATCTTCTTCCCAATCCTTCCCTGAAATACTCTTACAACGGGAACAACAGTAACAATATTGGGAGTCTTGCGGCCAACGTTAGTCCTTCTCCTGACAGTCACCCTTCCAATCACAATCCTCTTTTAGACACTCCTTTAACCTCGAGTGACTCCTCAGGCAGAAGAACATTGGAAATATGAACAACACTATTAACCAATTTTACTTAACGTTACCCAGTGACAGTTCCATGGAGGTGTTTCCTAACAACACATTGTGTTGTTACACGTCTAAATTACCTCAAGCCATGCATTTGGATCAAGATGATCATTGGGAAGCAGCTTTAGTGGAAATAATACACCCGACACAAATCAAAAACATCGTCGAAAATCAAAACTTTTTCACAGTTGAAGTGTACGACAAGCAATTGCAACAAGCCTTAGATGAACGAGGCATCACTGGCATTGACATCAAGAAATCAGATGGACCCACAACTAAACAACTGTCCACTCATGTGTTGACCATTCCTGCAGGCTACTATTTTAGTGGTCAACATTTAGTGACTACGATTGCAAGCAGGTTCAATGTTATGTTTGGTAAACCCCTGGACAAAATCAAAGAAAGTGTTACCTTTGAGTACATTAAAGTGGCTCGTCGCCTCATGATCAAATTTTCAGAGAAGAAAATAATATCCATTACCTTTTGTCCTGAATTGTTTGATATCTTAGGTGGAGACCTCAAGATGCTCCCGAACAAAAAAGAAATATCAGGCATATCCAGTAACTTGGATTTTACCAAATATTTTCGATTCCCTGTAGAAATGAACCAAGGAATCAATTTGATGTTTGTGTACTCCGATGTGGTGGAGTACAATGTGGTAGGACACACCTCTGTACCGTTACTGCGTGTCATTCCTTTCAAAGTGGATACCACTACCGCTGACGAGGAAGGTGGAAATACCTATCACGTTCACCTCGAATTTGTGCATCCTCATTATTTACCCGTCAGTAAGTCGTATTTCGACAGTGTCAACATTACTATAAAAGGAGAACTAGGTCAAAATATTCCATTTACCAAAGGGAAAGTCACAGTGAAACTCCATTTTCAAAAACGATTCTCCAACAACTGAAAAAGTGATGTATCCTGTGTACCAAGGAGTCACTCGACAACGAGGACATGGTTTAGGAGATATGTTTAAATCAGCCTTTCGTTCCGTAGTCCCTGTTTTAAAACCAATGGTGACACGAGGATTGCACACCTTAAAAGATGCCGCATTGACTCACGGCAAAGATTTTCTTTACAATGTTCTCATTGACAAACAAAACCCTAAAGAAGCTTTTTTGAGAGCAGGCAAAAATGCCTTGCTTCAAACGGGTAAAGAGATTTTGGGTCGACGAGAAAGTCCTATAAATGCCCTGAACGGTACCGAGTCTGACATTCCTACTTCCCTGACGACACAGCAAGGACAAGGTAGAAAGCGTCGACGAAGACACCCTTTCAAAAGTCTCCGTACCTCAAAAGTTCGAAAGACAAAGAAAAAAAGAACCGCTCGAGACTTAGACATTTTTGATTATTAAAAGTGAAGAAAAAAACCTAAAGAAAAAATGATGCACCAAGAATCTTGTGCCTGTTCCAAGTCGGAACTGGATCTCTTTGCCATGCCACCCACGATGATGACCATGCAAGAAGCCCAATTGGTCGAATTTCATCCCGTCTCCTCTTTGACGGATTCAGCTCCCATCGAGTTTGAAATCAAAGGACAACCCGAAGATTACATCGATCTCAACAACAGTTACTTGTATTTGAAAGTGAAAGTAACCAAAACGGACAACACCAATCCAGGAGCCAATGATAGAGTAGCTCCTGTCAACAATTTCATGCATTCCTTGTTCAGCGATGTGGATTTGTACATGAATAACAAACTGATCAGCAGTAGCATGGATACTTACCCTTACCGAGCGTACCTCGAAAATCTCTTGACGTACGGAAAAGAAGCCAAGAACACTCATCTAGATGCTTGCGTGGTATGGAAACCTGACACCGCAGATAAGTTTAACGACACAGCCTTGCCCGTACCAGCAGCTGCTGATGGCAGCGCTCCTGCCGATCCTCACAATGAAGGTTTTAACGACCGTCGAAAGAAAATTTTGCAGGGACGTAGTTTAGAACTGTTCGATCGTTTGCATTTGGACATGTGGTTTCAAGAGAAGTATTTGCTGAACGGAGTAGATATTCGCTTGAGACTGAATCGAAGTAGTACTGCTTTCCATTTGATGGCTCATGCCAACGAATACAAAACCATTATCCAAGAAGCCAGGTTATACGTACGTCTAAAGTGGGAAATGATATCAGTCACACTTTGAGCAGAACGACAGCCAAGTATCCGATACGACGCGTGGAAGTCAAAACTTTCACCATTGCCGCTGGACTCCGATCTAAGATTGAAGATCATCTGTTCCAAGGACAGTTACCCAAACGTTTATTCATTGGTATCGTCAGCAATGCAGCCCTCAATGGTGCCCACGATAAAAATCCTTTCCAGTTTAAGCACTGCAGAGTATCCAAAATCGAAGTCAGTCGCGATGGCAAAACTTTGTGTACCAGACCCTTCGAACCCGACTTTGGCGAACAGAAAAATTACTTGAGGTCGTACTTGTCGCTGTACGAAGCCACAGGACAGTTAGGAACCAACACCAGTCACGGTATTTCCTACGACGACTATGCAAGAGGTTACACGTTGTGGGCTTTTGATTTCACTCCAGACCAAGGCAGCGACGAGGGCCATTTCCACCCTATAAAATCTGGGCAACTGCGTGTGGAACTTCAGTTTGCAGCACCTCTTCCCGAAACGGTGAATATCATTCTGTATGCTGAATTCGATAATACCATAGAAATCAACAGTTTGAGAGAAGTCATTCTAGACTATTAGACATTATGGAAGACCCTTGTCCTTCTTTGAAAAGTGGAGAATCCATGGAATGGGAGGTTACAGAAAAAGCAGATCTCCAAGACCAAAAAGAAGAGGTAGTGATCATACAATCCAGATGGCCAGAACAGGAACAACAGTTAGTGGCTTGTTTTGCACAACACTTGGAAGATAAAATGAGGGACATGATTAAAAAAGATTGTTATGGATGTCAAATCGATCATCCCAGTCAAATTCAACACGATAAATGTATGATGATGAGTCAAGAAGAACAATTGGATGATTATCTGAACGAAGCTTGGAGTCTCATCTCCGAAGAAGACGTGTTACTTCAGTGGTATAAAGGCTTACGTGATCATTCCTCTCCTCCATTGTTTGCTCGAGAAATCGATCGCATCGAAGCTCTCTTGGCCAAAAGTAAAGAGACGAAGCAAACCATCAGTTACTTGTCAGACCGTTTCAAACAAAAAGTCTGGATTGAATTGATGACTTATCATCACCTGTGAAGAAAGGAGAGAAAAAAACAAGGCTACACAACAAAAAATGGATACTTGGGAACTTTATTATCTTTTGAACCGTAGTTCGTACACTGCTTCTTGGAATCCTGTCGTGTGTGCTAAAGATGAACTACCTCATCGCAAACCTCAAGAGAATCAAGCTTATGTCATCAACACAGATGACAGTCATCTTCCAGGAACTCACTGGGTAGCAGTCTACTTTCCTCAAGAGGGATGTGCGGAGTATTTTGATTCGTATGGATTGCCTCCTTTCGAAGATGATATAATTGACTTTATGAGAAGAAATGCCCAGACGACACGATTCAATAATGTGAAATTACAAAGCACAGATTCTATGGTGTGTGGACAATATTGTATCTATTATCTGCTTCATCGCAGTCTTGGATATTCTTTAGAACATTTAGTGACTTATTTTGATCGTCATTCGTCTCGAAACGATGACAAAGTAGATCGATGGTTTTGTGACCATTTATGGCTATCTGTTGTCTTTAGCTAGGAAACGTAGTGTACATCAATCGCCCAATGACTTCCAACAGTGGAAATCTCAATTTAATTCACAACGTTGTCAACCATGTCAAAGATAATGTATTAGTGTTATGGAAGAAAAAAATGTTTGTTATTTGAAAAAATATTTGTTATTTGAAAATAATGTTTGTTAGTTGAAAACATTGTGTTTGTTATTTGAAATAATGTTTGTTATTTGAATAAAAATGTTGTGTTTTGAAAACCAATGCGTCTGTCGTTTGTTTTACATTTGTATTCATATAAATGCTCTTTGACTTTTCTTTCTATCCCTCACATCAAACTATCCCAACGTTTCAAAACCCTAAACCGCAGAGGGGTGTTTTCCATCACGTCCGCGCTTGAACCATATAAAGCAGGGGTAGTCTCCAGTCTGGCCATCCATTGTTTGACTCATCCTACTACGAAGATGTGCTCAAGACTAGCTAAGCTGAACGAAGCTTATGTCACTCTGCATCGTATCAGACACAATCTGATGCCAAAGCCTGAAGAGATAGAGAATGTGAGAATGCTACAAGTAACGGAAGACCTCATAGAAGAACTCTTCAGAGAGGAAATTCAAAAAGAGAAAGAAGAATGGACTGAGAAGTATCGACTTCAAAAGCAGCAGAGAGAGCAGAGAGAACAGCAGCAGCAGCAAGAGCAACAACAGCAGCAGGAACCAGACAGAAGTTTTGTCGACTGTCGTGTGGACACGAAAGAGTTCTCTTTCTCTTTCCGAAGAAGCAGACCCTATGGTGTAGCCAAACGAGGACGCAATCTTAGACGATAAAAGATTGCCATCCTTCCTCGTACACACAAACACAAAAAAACAGCCCTTTTCAGGGCTACCCAATATTCTCGAAAAGAATTAATCATTCAATTTGCTTATGGTATGTGAGGAAGTTAGAAAAAAATTAGAAGTGAGTCTATAATCACTGTCTCTTTTTACTTTTGTTTTGAAGTGCGTCTATAAGCACAACGTATTTTTTCAAAATAACTTGTTCAATGTATAATTAATATGAGTCAAGTATAAAAGTGAGGGGTGTTTTCCATCACGTCCGCGTGTTTTTGGTAATGATAGGGATACTGTAAGATTTTTGGATCTAGGGGGTGTTTTCCATCACGTCCGCGCTTGAACTATATATAAAGAATCACTGTTAGGGACTTATTTCATGTACGCTTATGTACTAGATTTTTAGAACAATAGGATGATAAATAATAATTCTTCAACTTAAATATTTGAATAATTGCACAGGTGGCTAACACATTATTGGATGTTATTTGTCCATTAGTACAACTGGACTGAATTTGACCTTTGGTATGACCTTGTTTTTTCAGGTGTGGACTGCGTTCGTGGCCTTGCTGTCTTGCTGTTTGCGTGCTCTGTGTGTGCTGCTGTGTCAACGCCCTCCTGGACCTGGACCTTTTCCTCCTTTGCCGTTCCTGCTCACAAAATTACTAGCGAAATGAGGAAACATTTCCCCTCGCTACCTTACAACTGCTCGATTGGATGATAGGGGTGGGTGTGTGTGGGTACTATTCCTACCCACCCCCAATATAGGCTTTCATTTCCCCTGATAGTTACTTTTTAGTAATTCAGGGGAACGCCTTAATTTATAGTGCATTTAAGCACTTTTAAGGGAGGGAGTAACACCCCTCCCACCTAAATGGGTACCGACATGGTACCTATAAAAGATGTACAAATGCCCCTAGTGGGCGGTTACATCTATAAAACACCCAAAGTCAGTCAGTCAGTCATATTACAACCAGCCATGGGAATTTAAGTAATATGGCGGACCTGAGGCGCGCTGACTGGTGATGTCAAAGTATTGAGTATCCCGCAGGTTGCCGTAGGATGATATTATCAAGTCAGCGAAACTCTACCTCAGATAACCAGCATATTGATGGAAATACAGCTGTCTACTGATAGGTCGCCACCATCGGACTACTCGGATAAAGCAGTACAATGAAAAGATATTTGCCATTTATCTTTTCATTCGCCTGAATAACAGGGGACTCATTTGGTTACTAGTACCCCTCTTTGAATAACTTTCCGTGGCCCTAAAAAGCTAATTTGACCTTATTGGTACCTCCAACAAAATTCAAGACCAAAATTACCTAACATTGACTACACTATTATATGTCGCTTAGACATTTTTAATTTTCTAAATTTGTTAGGGACTTATTATATGTACGCTTATGTACTAGTTTTATTTGAATGATAGGACTTTAAATAATAATTCTTCAACTTATATATTTGAATAATTGCACAGGTGGCTAACACATTATTGGATGTTAATTTTGGTCCATTAGTAGTAATATAACTCACTAAGTGGACTGAATTTGACCTTTAGTATGACCTTGTCGTTTCAGGTGTGGACTGCGTCCTTTGCTGTGCTGTCTTGCTCTGGCGTGCTCTGGTGTGTGCTGCTGTGTCGACGCCCTCCTGGACCTGGGCCCTTTCCGCCTTTGCCATTTCCGACTCACCATTACTAGCGAAATGAGAAAATATTTTCCCTCGCTACCAACGTTTACTTCTGATTGGTTTGATAGGGGTGGGTGTGTGTAGGTACTATTCCTACCCACCCCATGGGCCTTCATTTCTCCCGATAGTTACTTTTTAGTAATTCGGGAGAACGCCCTATTTAAAATATAGTGCATTTAAGCACTGTAAATCCTGAGGGGGGGAGTAGCGGCCCCCCCCCAAAGGACCTTAAATGGCCACCGATATGGTGGCTATAAAAGTTGCCCATATGCCCCTAGAGGGCGGTGGCAACTATAAATCACTCATTATTCGATTCGAGTCTGGCTACCCATCGTTGACGCATCAACACCAAAGATGAATAGAGTACAGAAATTAAGAGAACTTCAAATGCATTTGGAGAATGCTAGGCGTCTCCTGGACGAACTGGCTATGGAGGCCATAGTAGAACAGACTAGGATTGAAAAAGAAGAGGAGGAAAGAAAAAAGAAAGAAGAGGAGGAGAAGAAAAGTCCCATCTTGCCTCACCGCATGATGAGACAGACTAGTAAAGTCAAGCCCGTGGTGAGGACACCTTCACCACCAGAACCAGTTCGTCCACTACAGGGACAGTCCCCACCGCATCAACCACAGTCTCAACCGCAACAACCACAGCCTCAACCGCAACAACCACAATCTCATCCACGGTTGCGGAATAGAGGAAGAAATGAAGAGACTTTCACTATCCCACAAAGTGAAGACTGGGATAGTGAAGCCAATCATTCTCCCTCTGCGCTCCCAATCACAAGAGTGAATTGGGAGAATGATTGGAGTAGAAGATGTGTGTGTGGGGCTAGACCTGGGAGATGCCAGCATTAGCCAGGTGTATTTTGAAGTTTAAAAAACAGCCCTTCTCAGGGCTACCCAAATAACAAGAAAAGAAATACTATGTCAATTGCCAATGGGTGTGAGAGAGGAGTAGTGTGATTATAAACACTGACTCTGTTTAGATGGTATATGGTGTGATTTTGGATAGTATATAATAGGGTTTGTTTTGGCTGCTTCCCCGTGTGTGTGTGGTTAGTATAGGGTGTGATTTTGGATAGTATATAGTATGGTTTGTTTTGGCTGCTTCCCCGTGTGTGTGGTTAGTATAGGGTGTGATTTTGGATAGTATATAGTATGGTTTGTTTTGGCTGCTTCCCCGTGTGTGTGGTTAGTATAGGGTGTGATTTTGGATAGTATATAGTATGGTTTGTTTTGGCTGCTTCCCCGTGTGTGTGGTTAGTATAGGGTGTGATTTTGGATAGTATATAGTATGGTTTGTTTTGGCTGCTTCCCCGTGTGTGTGGTTAGTATAGGGTGTGATTTTGGATAGTATATAGTATGGTTTGTTTTGGCTGCTTCCCCGTGTGTGTGGTTAGTATAGGGTGTAATTTTGGATAGTATATAATAGGATTTGTGAATAGTATCTAATATGACAAGTGAATGTAGGGGGTGTTTACTTTCACGTCCGTGCTTAAAATATATATATTCAAAGTGACTGACATTAGAACCATTCCACGGAATAACCATAGAAGATGGCAAAAGCATCAAGTTTATTCAACAATTTAAGACACAGCTATTTCTGGATATTAGACGGGGAATATGAAGTGGAAAAACTACATCATAAATGGAAGATTGCGAAGAGTTTGGACTTTGCAAAAAGACTGAAAATAGCCAGGGAGCTCTTAGGAGGAATGCTAGAAGAAGAAGCCAAAAAGTTACGAGGCTGCATTAATCCACCCTATGTTAGAGTGGGGACATTGAAGCAAGTAATAGATATTGTCGAAAACGTCAAGTGTTTTTTGGATAATATCTTGACAGAGTACCCCCATGTCCAAAAGGGTTTGGACCCGCTCAAGAAAGCTGAAGAACTGATGAGAAAGGAACTATTAGAAGAAGTGAAGAAGATAAAAGATAACTGGAGTAAGGAGAGAAAGGAAAGAAAGGACAATGAAAACCAAAAAAAGAAAGAGGACTTTGAAAGATTAAATAACAATTGGATCAAGATACAAGAGAAGTTTAGAGCTATGGGACATCCTGACTGGATTCCCGAGGAAGAAAAGAAGAAGAAGGGAATTATTGGTAAAATCAAAAGGTGGTGGAACAAAGGCAGAAAATAAAAGAAGAAGTATCCAAAGGCCCTTTTCAGGGCCACTCATAAGTCTCGAAAAGATAGTAGCTTTCATTGCCACCCTTTTTTTCCCTTGTCACTCTACAGTCCCCTATACCCATCATATTCCCCATGTTATATTTCCCTTGAGGCTAGATAGACCCACTATGTTCAATTTCCCTTGAGGCTAGATAGACCCACTATGTTCAATTTCCCTTGAGGCTAGATAGACCCACCATGTTCAATTTCCCTTGAGGCTATAGTGCCCCAAGCTGTTTTGAGGCTAGATGTGCCCAAGCCCTTTTTGACTGGATTTTCCATTGAGGCTATAAATCTTGAGGCTAGATGTGCCCAAGCTGTTTTTGACTGGATTTTCCATTGAGGCTGTGGTGCCCCCTATAACTACTCATATCCGTGTGTGCGGCTGCATCGAGCAATCTCCGCCATTCACAAGCCTTGTATAACATAGGCAATCTTGCTCAATAAACATGACTTCGGGGTGTTTCCTCCCCACCCCCACTCCACTATCCTACCATAACATGAACACGCGTCTTAACCAAACATATATAACATACCATTTCGTAACATCATTTAATGAACATAATGGAACAAAACAAATATAAATATTTGTAAGTGATATACATGGTTTAAATGCATATTAATATCCATGGCAATAGTTCAAGTGGAAAAGGTAATATTATTGACAAATTTATTTATATATTCTTATAGTCTGACGATAGCTATTTCTAAGTATGACGTAATGGAAATAGATGACAGAATATGGTTGCTCGTTTGGTACATCTTGTCTTGCATGTTGTGCATTCGGACGAGGCTTTATCTGGTGCTATTACGTTCCTCCTTCAATAACACCATTTTGCAGCATGTCACTTGGGAAAGGAATGTGGGTCATGAACAATGTCTCTTTTCCATTGGTGATGTTAATCTTGACGTTGGATAGTTGCACGTGTTGAATCATGTCGATGACTTCGGAAGATGTCGATACTGGTGAGCTGCTAAACTCGATAAAAACAGGAACATGTCATGATGAATGAAAAGGCTTAATCGATCGTCTTCTTTGGATTCACATTGTAGTTTCGTGTGGTTAAGAAAGAATCCCATACATCGGTGGTGATCTCTTCGGCTTTCTCTAACGGTACTTTGGACATGAAATCTTTAAACTTCACTGTGTATGTGTAGGAAGTGGTTGTAAACTATATATTAGACCGTTTTTAAGTCTCTTGGATGTAGTAATACGTTGGAGGAGTTAATAGTGATTTTTGGTTGGGTGCATACTCTCTAGGTATGGATTCTGTCTCACTTATGTCATCTTCAAAATCGCTGGCAGTAATTTTATCCCAGACGTCAGATAATATGCGAAATGATGCGATCGTTTCATCTTGACTAGCAAAAAGTCTAATGAATACACTGTAAACTTCATGGGTCCCTATACTAATGTCAATTCAGTGTATTCCGTATATAATGGGTCAGTGTCGTCCTTTCCAGTATTAATTTCAGTCTGAAGCCTTCCAGAACGATGGAAGACCCAACACAAATCGAACTTATGATCAGAGTTTGCGAGGTATCCTGCGAAAGTTTTCTTCGTACAAGCTGACAGACTACTACCCTTCTTTTTATATACTTGCTAGCTATATCGGAAAGATGATTGGGCTACATACCAGTAAGAAAGAAACATAGGTATCAGAAGATACAAAGGTAAAGAGACGTGTTATCATTGTAAAGAGAAAAGAAATTGGACTTCAGATTGCTCTACAAAACAACAGGGGCAAGCAGAAGAGAGGTGTTGAGAACAGGAAGAGGACGACGCAGCCTCACAAAACGAAGAACCCAGACACGTTTAGAAAGTGTAACAAGACAAGAAAGGAAGAACGTGAGAAAGAAGAGGACGAAAAACCTGTGAAAGTGAATAAATTCAAAAACAAGAAAGTGAACAAAGACAGAAATCTCTGAACTTTTCATCGAATTGTCTTTCAATATTGGATTGTAAAATTTGTATCATAATAGACCTGATAGAAAACGTAAGTTTCTATTGGTTATTAAGTTATAGACTAAGTAACTACACTGACACACACACACACACACACACACACACACACACACACACACACACATTTGGCAATAAGTGATTTGAAGCTTTCATTGATTTTGGCAATTTAAATAATATATCGCTTCGAGAGATGTTAATAGCCCTGAAATGGACCTTTGGGCGTTTATTTTTTAAACAAACTCAGGAATGTAGTGAGCTTTAACTGCCTTATGCACGGCCAAGGCCTACTGTTAGACTGTCTCTTCTCGATGATTTTGTGGAAACCACTATGGTGGGTGTCTAAGGTGTAGTAACAGGGTTGTGTTGCTTCGCTTCGAAAAGTCGATTTCTCTAGGATCGTATTATAATAGACTCCTTAACTCTACCAAAATGTATGTGTACTGTCGCTGTTTGACTGTTTTTCTCTTCTTTCTCTGCTGTACATTGTTTATTCTCTGTTGATTCTTATTCCTATCGTTTCCTTCTTCTTGCGTCTACTTCTTCTCTGTGTTACTGTTGAAGAAGAAAGGCTCGTTTTGCTTCTTCCTGGTGCTGTTAAAAAACAATTGCAACAATTATTCTCCGTGTCTCCGCTTAAAGTCCTTGTCGTGTTGTAAAGAAGTAGAAGGTGGCGAAGGTGCTGGTACAGGAACACATTCTTGGGAAGAAGAGAAAATCAACTTAGTCCCAATTTATATCGCTCCCTTCTGGAAGTAATACTGTGCTGACATTGGTTGGCCCTGTCATGCATTCGCTTCTCGTCGTCATGTCCGGTGCACCCCAATTCGTCTTCTATTTAGTTGCCATCATGTTTGAATACTGTCACATTGACTCACTGTACATAGACACTAGCAAATCCATACAAGGAATGTGACTGAATCTTGGGATTGGTAAAAACAGTTCGTTCTTATCTTCTCTTTCACTATAAGTAACTGTGATTCATTTCGTTCTCTTTACCTGTTCTCGGCACAAAATGTGGACTATTGTTGAATCATTTCACCTCATATCGTCGATGCTATTCCGTACAGACTTACCCAAGTATTTTATATCATCCTGGGCAATCATTCCGATCACGGATACAAGCGTTTGGAAAATAGGAATCTATATGGAGAGACAAAGCTATCTAGAATAAGTCATCCTCTACAGCTAGAAGTCAGAATAAGCTGGAAAAGAGAAGAAGAAATATGATATGCGATATGCCCTCTATGTTAACGAAATAGCGTTAACCAAACACTGAAGGGCCATTTTAAGGGCCATATAACTGACTCGAAAATATATTTATTATTTTTCCCTAAATATATTTAATGTCGATTTTATAGTTTAATTGAAATAATTTTATATTCATCCATGTCTATCTTTGTCTATGTGTTTTATGCTATTAATATTGCCCTAAACCACAATTCATCTTTTCCTTGTAGCTATATATGCACAATATTCCACATGCTTAATTCCGCTTATCTCTAAACGTGAGGATGTGCCAATAATTCCTGACCGGAAACATGCCAAAAGGAGATATGAAATCTCTGTAATGTATATTCCCATTGACCCAAATCGTGTTCAGGGTGTGCGGACAAGTGATGATACTAAACTTGCTGACGACAAGTTGACTGTGATTTCCATAGAAACTAAACAGGACCCATTCACTACTTACATACATACATGCACACACACATACATACAGATGCATACAATATCGAACTAATTCGCCTCTGTATCTTCGCCTGTTTATTCACTAACTGAAGAAGAAACATTCTTAAAAATTGTTCGGAAAAGAGTCTTTCCCAATGTTTAAATGTCCATGACTGCGGCCTGAAGACTGAAATCTGGGCGATCCTGGAACATTATTCAAGATCGTTAAGTAAATTTTCTCTCATGTCTCATGTCCTCCAACAATAATGCTTGAAACCCATATTTTACGTGATTTGTATTTCATCACTTTTTATCACCTATTCTTATGTATTGATCAGTTGCTTGGATATTACCTTTCATCAATAATTGCCCACCACTTCATATATCAATATTGGTTGAATACCATCTTTCTCAGAAGCTAAATGAATATATCCTTGATTAGAAACATAGTGAATTTGATGATAACCCTATAAAGCAATCATGTCGAAAAGACAACTAATGACTAGGCAATGGTTCTTAGTCGACTAGACATAAGCAAACAATTTTAGCCGTGTTACGTGAGTCTAATCCATCTAATGGTGCATTATTATGGTGTAAAGTTTCAAAGGAGGAAATATCGGTGGCAGCAACATCTCAAATCAACAAATAATGTATTAAGCGAGAAACAGATAGAACTTTATAACAATATAAACTGTCAATAATGGTTAGAAGATCGCGGAAAAATAGTATACACCGAACATTCAATTTTCATCCGATTACAAATGCCGCAATGCCTCGCTCCTTCCAGCTTCCAGTCGAATCACCTATTTTGATTACATTGACGCATGATGTATGGTTTTAATACCAACAGATAGAGCTGCATGACATGAAAAACACACTGGCATGATTCAAGGTACAGGGTCTCGTTATAGCCGACTTGCAAGCTACCACAAATTACCGATAATGAACAGATTGAGACAGGCGATGGGTAGGGATTACATTCTGGTTAAACATTAAACATAAATATTTTAAAGAAATTATCTCAAAACAGTTTCTAGCATGATTACGACGGAAAATAACATTTATTAAAACTGACATGCCCAGGGACTTAATTCATTTTTTATACCAAAAAAACCTATTATAATTCATTCATAACATTTTTAAAATTAATTTAATTGGATTCCGTTTTATTGTTTTAAACGTTGGTGCCTTATCCACGCGATATGATGCATTCAAGAAAGCTTTTATCTTTTGACACGTCACACGACTTTCGCAGTCATCAAGATTGTAACAATCAAAGTGTATAGCCATGTTTTAAAGAGAGGAGATTATACTGCGTTGTTGATTTATGTCTCCACAATACACTGCCATTCTATGCCTATATCTGGGAGTGAAGGAGACACAGGAAACAGTCACGTCTTGTGACCATCGCTTTATATGGGGAGTCAGCGCGACATATATGGGTCACAAAAAGATTTTGTTGTTTGAGTTAGCTTATTTTTACATTTATGTATTGGTTTTGCATATCACATGTAAAACTGCTTTTATCTAAATGGAGTGAGTTGTTCTTCAAACGTGTGAGGCTATGTTATGGACGATTTGTAAAACGAAAGCAGTTTTCTAATCATACGCAAGGATCATATGTCAATCATAAATAAGAAACCTAAGAAAACCCGACAACATAGAAGAAACAAACATGTTAAAGTAACATTGTCAAAGCTAAGGTCAATTACCTCAGTCTGCAACTTAAATTAATAAAAATTATCAATTACCCATTCGTTTATTTTTTTTCTGATATATATATATATATATATATATATATATATATATATATATATATATATATATATATATATATATATATATATATATATGTATATATATATATATATATATATATATATATATATATATCTTATGACTCAAAGATTTTTGTTGCCAATTTATGATTAAGGCATCTAAATTTGCTACTCTTGTTTCAAAGAGTCATTTTACAAACTAACAATGGCAATATGGCTTCAAATTTAAGGCGTTTTCATAGTTAGCTTAAAATCAAGTCTTGTTATGTATATACGTGATATCCGCAGATGATGTCTCACTTATAAAATCTGCAGCAAACTGTTAATCTTACTAAACTGTTTATTATCCCACATAATTAATCTGCAATAAATACAGTTATTCGTACAAAAAACTTGTAACCAAGGTATATATATATATATATATATATATATATATATATATATATATATATATATATATATATATATATATATATATATATATATATATATATAATCACACTTATCAAATTAATTTTAATGGCAGCATTCAATTAAAGATCTATTTTAGATCTACTTCAAAGCAGTTTCACTAACATTTACTAGTTGGTTCTACACATATCAAGGATCGCATATTCCAGATCATGCGCATGCGTGCTGAAGTCCTTTAGAAAGCAGCGAATAAACTTTAATACATCTCTGTTGCTACTAATGATAGTTCCCTTCTAACCCATTAAATTCCGACAAGTGGATCAATTTGGATTAAGAATCATGATACATTTAACTCTGCTGCCAAGTATTTATATCGATTATAGAATAATCTACCATTATTTCTGTTAATTGTCATGAACCATGCATAACGCATAGGGATAATGAACAATAAATCTGCTTATGTAAGATTCACAGGGACGACGGTGTCATCTATTAAGACACGTGTTCACAAGGTGTGGTTACTCAAGTTTCATTGTGCGTTAAGGGGCATTATTGTTCATTTCTTAATGATGTCATTGAGTATTTTGCTTGAATCACGAACTAGCAACAAGCATAATGCGTCAAAATAATTTTAAATGTGTTATGTTTTAATTAGTGTTGGTACTTGTTCCATTTTCTGGGTTAACATCACAATATATTCATAGTATTATTTATACACGATCGTGCCATTTTGAAGAAAATCAAGAAATTAATAAACACTTAATCATATTTGACTAATACTACTACTGGTATTACTACTACGACCAATAAGAAGAACAAGAACAAGAAAGTTTGTTTGTTGAAATTAGGATTTTTAACGTAGCTTTAACAATGTTTCAGTCATATCGCTGCGATGTCTGCAGTGAGACAGTTTATAGTGATGTCTAGCACTGGGGCATCATGCCGCAGACATGTAGCATGATGTCCCACCCAGTCACATTATCCTGACAGCAGACTGACCAGTCCTAATACTAACATCTTAATGCTGAGCGTCAAGCGAGGCAGCTGTTAGTACCAGTTTTGTAAGTCTTCGGTATGACTCGGCCGGGGATCGAACTCACGACCTCCCACTTCCGCGGCGGACGCTCTAACCACTAGGCCACTGGAGCTGTCAAATAAGAACAAGAAGAACACGAAGAAAAGAAAATAAGAAGAATATGGCTTTAAAAAAGCACAAATACTTATGCGTTATATTAATAATATTTCACTCGTTTAAATTACTAATCAAATGATAGTGGAGGTGAAAAAGATTGTTACTTACACATTGCCATGAGTTCATCCAGCAATCACATTATTAGACCCAGGCTCCAATTACGAGATTTAAGCATGTGCCAAAGGTAGACACACTTTCAAGTTTCAAATTACATTTAGTATAATCATGTTAAACAAAAGCTGATCATTAAAGACAAGTTCGAACATAATTCAAGCGATGTTTACTTATAGGCGGGAGGAGGTAGAGCTAGCACTTTCGTTGTCAAATATTCATTTTATGAAGTACATAGCTTAGCACGTTATAATGCTCTTACTTTTTGGAGGTAATTTATTATTGCTTGTAATTCGCAATCCCACAATGCCTACATAGAAGTGATCTGTTTTGAAAAACACTGAACATCTTTATATTGATGTAAATGGCGTTATATCCCTTCTTTGAAGGATTGTCGTATGACTCCGTTGTACGTTTTGACTATTTGGGGTTTAATAACTAAGTTGATTTAAGTCTCCATCGCCATGTACGTTGTTCTCAAGCGTACTGTAAATATTGTTCGCCTGTGTGAGCCTGTCTGTCAAGACTTCACATAATTTCAAGAAAGCTTCCTGTCAATTCAGTATTTTCGATTTAATGAAGAATATTGACAACATTATTTGCCCGTTTTATGTTGTTAACATAGTTGTGAATTTATGTTGGCTATTTATAAAGAAAGATTCAACATGTTATTTCCTCGGTTATTTGTATACATGATTATTAGCTTATTCCAAAGGTAAACGAGAGAGAAGCCCGAACACACACACACACACACACACACACACACACACACGTGTGATACACACACATATATTGATTGTAATCCAATTATAGTCAACTTTTCATAACATTTGAAATTTCCAAAGGGTTAAATCAATGTTCTGAAATATAATACCAAACACTGTAATAAGCAGCAATGCATGTAATTGGCAGAATTGTGACGATAGAGTAAGTAATATTCATAGTTATAGCCCAAAAGTCAGATTGTTGTTGTTATAGGTGTTAAAGCCATTTTTCAGCATACTATAGGCTATACATAGTGGCAAGTATTTTTGGTGGAGGAAGAACCCGGGAAAAACCCACGGAAAGTTACACCGACCCACGAGAAGCTACTGGCAAGCTTCCTCATAAAACTAAATTTGCCGAATCTTAGACCCGAACCCACGCAGACAGAGATGAGATAGCAATGATCAGTAACGGAGAGTGCTTTAGAACACTAGGGGCCACCTAGTCAGGTTGTAAAGATGCATGAAGCTTGCACGTTTTATTTTCCTTTACTCTATAACTACCCGGCTACATTTTGGAAATGCTTGGATCATCAAAATCCAGCTCAAGCTGAACGCAAGACAATATGTAAACTTTTTTTTATATTAAATTGATTGTTATTCACAGATTTACCAAGGCGTTTTATAATAATCTCACTCCAACAATGTGCTACATTTCAAGCATGTGATCATAATCCAAGCATCATATCAAACTAATCATGCTAACACAATTACAGATTGTGTGTAAGAAAATAAAGTGGCTTGAAATCAGTTGTTGAGACGTTTATTGATAGGAACTTAATATAGGATATACAGTTCGGATGTACTGATAGAAACTATAAAATCTAGAATGCAATAAACGATTGCGTAGCCTGATACTATAAATCTTTCAGGTTTCTCCTTATCCAATAGAAGCCTACAGTATAGGTCACAATGATCGGTATGTTAAATAAACTCAAGGAAGCATGAAACATGGACCAAGGAGACTCCTATTCAAAGTGCAGAATTTCTCAAGAGGCAGCACCTCAAAACGATTTGATTTGGTACCATTACACATGTATACAATTATGTAGTTTAATGACTATAGCAAGAATAGTTCAAATACGACATTCAAAGGTATTGTATTGCATTGTAAACTACGGTTAACAGTTATGGCGGTGTAGAATTCATCAAGATTTTGCCAGCATCAAGTTTCGTGATTACGGATATAGCACTGTGCATTGCTAAGTCTCCATGGTCTTAAACTTAGTTACATAAAAGACCGAAAATCAATCTTTTTGTACAATTTAACAACCGATTTATTTTCATAGAATACAAGAAGATATTTTTAAAGAACATACAGTATTGTTAAATATTTCTCAGATATTCCTAAATGTCCTATCTCAAGAACAAAAGTATGGAGTTCCGAATACATTCCAATACTGAATGTGCTATATTGCCATAACATCAAATATGGTGATCAACCAACATTCTGTATGTATCACAATGATATATCCCAAATTGTCTTCGAATGAATTCACCGTACACCCAAAACGTCCCACTTTGTAATTCTACAGAATAGTTTAAATAAAATAAATCCTCTCAAAACCAAACACAACATTACTACTGAGTATGCTACTTCTTGACAGAAACATGACTGAAAACATCAGGCGGAGAGCCCAAGTACGCGGATCTGACACCCATCGGTTACTCCATCAAGGCGTTCACTCGCCACATTCGCGGTAGGTCAGTCCATGTTTTCTGCGTCTACCACCCTTCTCCTAGAAGAACAAACAAGCAGATTGAATCTCTCTTTTCAGAGCAGTTTCAGAATCTCATGGAGAATGGAAATTCCAAAGGTGGCAACCTGGTTATTCTTGGATTTCACCTTTCAAACGAAAGCACCCTTGTATCGCATGAACCTGTATCACATCACATTTGTATTACATGCCAAATTACATGTCATTTGGAAGTATCAAAAACCCTAACCCCCCAACTTTATTTGCTGCTAAGAGAAACCTCCGTATGATAAATAGAACCAAATTAATGCATGACATCCAAGCAAAGCTAACAACTTGCTTACCTCCTACAGCAGAATAACTCATTAACTGCCTGCGTTCATTGCTTGAAAAACTTGTCACAGCCACAAAATGCAGAGTATCAATTTAAACGTGTTCTCTATGGTATATCAGTGTTAGGGACCAGTTTCGCACTGCTAAAACAGACCGCCCAGAAGAAAAGTGGCTTTGGCTTTCCACCAGACTCAATACTAATAAGCAAATCTATGAAGCTTCTGAGAAGAACGTACGATAGTCCATGCAGCGGAATTATCCGACGACATTACTAAGATCATTGAAAGTTCCAACTGCAAAGAGCTCTTCGAGGTTACGAACTAGTTACCTAACTAATAAACTAATGTCAAGGACCAAATGTACACCACTTCCAACTACCTTTTTTCCATTCAACGTTCCGAACCTATTAGCAAATTTATTATGTGACAACGTACAAATCATTAGAAATACGCTTGACAAACACAATTTCAATTGACCTGTCGTCACCATACAGTTGCGATAAAGACTTTGATCTGCAACCTTTATCAGCATTGGAACCTGTCTTTATGGATTTAGTATGCACAATCGTGACTAAGAGTGCACCAAAGCCATGTGAACATGATCAACATCATCAACGCTGCTCGAGTGCATAGATCCAATATTGCCATCATTAACTGATGTTATTCATACCTCTTTCTCATCATTTTTCAAAACTGCCATTATAAGGCCTCTGTTGAAGAAACCAACACTCGGTCATAACGATTTAAATAACTGCCGAACAGTTTCTAATCTCCCGTTCATATAACAAACCAACTTGTATCTCATCTGATTTCAAACAGTCGTTTTAGCAATGAACAGTCTGGATATCGCCCTTGCCACAGTACTAAAGCTACTCCAATGCACGTAGTTAATGACATTATGTCTGCTTTTGGATAGCGCAAAGAGTACAGTCCTCACCAGCTTGATTTATCTGCAGAATTTGACACAATAGACCATAGTCTATTACTTCACCGTCTCCAGCATGTATTTGGCGTTGACAATACATCCTTACTGTGGTTTAAGTCATACTTAGTCAACAGGACACTTATTGTGTCTGCAAAAGGAATATACTCCAGCCAGTTGATTCTAGTTGTGTTGTTACAAAACGGTATTTTATTGGATCTGTTATCTTTATTATATACACTCAGCTGCTCTCATGTGGCATATATCATTGACCAGTGTCTCACCAAGTGTACTCTAATGACACCCAAATATACAAATGTAGTCACCCAACTGAAGTTGATGCTTCCATCCAAAGAGTAGAGAGGTACATTTCTGATGTGAAATCATGGATGACATGTACCAAGCTGCAAATGAACGATGACAAAACTGAGGCTATTCTGATCACAGCACACAGACTTTCTCATTCACATCCTGTACCTCAAACGATACATATCAGCAACTTCAACATTAAATTCACACAATCAGTATGAAATCTAGGTGTTACTCTAGACAGTACTCTCACATTTTACTAACATACCATGAACATATGCAAGGCTGTATATCTTGAGCTGAGACGCGTCAGCACCATGTGCAAATTCGTTTCAGTCAATGCCACTAAAACACTTGTGTGTTATTAGTACTTTCAAGATTAGACTATTTTAACTCAATTCTGTCTGATTCTTTGCAATATCTAATCAAGAAGTTTTAAACAAATCAAAACACAGCTGATCGGATCATCCGTAGAGTACCACAATCATAGCACACCTTCCCGCTTCTCCGTACCCTACAATGGCTATCCATTTGATCTAGAATCAAACATAAAATGTATTCTCTGTGATACGTTTCACTGAAGGACTCCAGTACAACATACCTATTTGGCCTCACACAAGATACTTACGCTCCTCTTCGGACAATTGTTTACTCATTCCGAAAATGAAAATACCTTCATATGGACAACATTCTTTTGCATACCAGTACCCAGCAAAGTGGAACGAATTGCCCATTGAAATTAGACGCAACAACGCAGTGATCTCTTTCAAGAGTGCTCATAAACTTACTTTTTAGACTGCAAGAAGAAACTTATAGACCTAAACAGGTTTCATGCCGTAAATATGTTTATCATGTTTTATGTTTTCTACTTTCATATTGCCTGTTTGTTTTGTTGTTGTAGTCATATTCATTATACATGTTGTAAGGCCCATTTAGAGCTTCTAATGATTAAGTCATATACAAAGTTCTCATTATTATTATTATCGTTATTACTTGGGATGTGCATACATGTGCATGCATGTAGGTAGGTAGGTAGGTAGGTAGGTAGGTAGGTAGGTAGGTAGGTATGTATGTATGTATGTATGTATGTATGTATGTATGTATGTATGTATGTATGTATGTACATTTTACATCATGTAGTACCAATATGGAGAAGGTTGAAGCCTGCGTATAAGTTTATGTATACAATGACTTCATCTGAGAAAGACACACACATGATTGTTTAAATTGATATTACTGCTTTTGCGTTCGATTGTAAGACTATTACAGGATTTTTGGTTATACTTTCGATTGTAACTCTATTACAGGATTTTTGGTTGACATCCAAGATGAAGACTTAATGAAATATTTTACTTTATCATAATCAAATTGCGAGAGATTAATGTGAATGTATGATGCAAGTTTCGAAACGTTTATTTACAATTTTTCCTTTAGTCACGTACAACAACTTGTTTACACCTGCCAACGATATATACCAGGTATAATTTTTTTTAATGCTCTCCTAGGTGAGTAATTATAAATGTTATTTATGTAGTTCAAATGACAAAAGTTGTTTGGCGTATAATTTTATTACACCTATCATTACATGTTAACATCCCATAATTTATATAAATCTGACATTTCTTAACCTAACAAAACGAGTAAATAAAAATAACTTCTACAGTTCTGATGCACACTTTTATTTATCTGTATCAATTGAGAATTGTATTTATTTTGTTTCTTAATGGCAAGGCAGGCATTCTAAATTTTATTTATGAGCTGAGAAGCAGATAGCCAAAAGATTAAAATGTAAATCTCAAATTGAATATATTTTCCTGGAATTTCCATTTTACAACTTGATTGGTAGCAACCACAGTTGCAACGAAATGGTCACTTATATTGCAGTTTAATTTACTTGTGTATAAGCAAAGCGAACTTAGAAGGAATACCATTTTGCCAGTTATGTATATTTCCTGCTTCTACCCTTTACAAATCTGAATCTATTTCACATACATTCGTCAAAACTCTATGTGAATAGACCGCAGCAAAAATGACCAGTCATGCCAATCATTACGTTCACAGCGACTGTTTATTAAACACTTAGCATCATTGAATTAATTGTACGTACACGGATCTAAAAAGCATGTATTTGCATCGCACGGGAACATAACTCCGCCATACTAAATTGTGGTCAGTACGACTTATAGTTCTTGTTTGAGTGACCTCGAATATTTCTGCTTGATCTTAATTTATCTGCACGTACGCTAAAAGAGTTTATTAAGGTTTAGAATATAACACCTTGTGTGCAATGTAATATGTACTAAAATAGCTTTTGATTTGTTGTTGTTTTAGGGTTTAACGCCATTTTTCAGCACGCGATAGGCTATACATGGCGGCCAGAATCCAACGACCCACGAGAAGCTACTGCCAAGCTTTCTCACATAACTACATTAGCCGAATCTTAGACTCGAACCCACGCAGACAGAAGTGAAATGGCCGTGATCCGTAACGGAGAGCACTTTAGACCACGCGGCCACTAGGGGCCCCCAATAGCTTTTGAATAATAAAATACAGTTTGGACCAATCCCTTACTGGATCAATGTGTGTGTGTGTGTGTGTGTGTGTGTGTGTGTGTGTGTGTGTGTGTGTGTATTTGAATTTGAAACATTGCTTTAACAATTTTTCAGCCATATTGCTGCGATGCCTGTAGTGTGGCAGTTTATAGTGATGATTAGCACTTGCACGTCATGCCACAGAGATGTAGCATCATGTCCCACCCAGTCCTATTATCTGGACACTGACACCAAGTGGACCAGTCCTAACACTAATCTCTTACTGCTGAGCCCTTAGCGAGAAGCTGTTTGTACCATTTGTATAAGCCTTTCATTATGACTCGGTCGAGGTTCGAACCCACAACATCCCGATCCGAGATAGACGCTCTAACAACTTGGGCACGGATCAATTTTATTGTTCCGTATTTCCTGGAGTATTAGAAAAATACAACCATTTTCCAGAGAAAACAAAGATCAAACAAAGACTGTAAACGGAATAGTTAAATCGATTATTTATCATTTATTTACTTCATACAAGAAGGATTCATTTTCAAGCAAAATTGTAAAATACATACTTTTAATCCTATTGTCATGGAACGCTTTATTTGTAATCTAGAACTCACGTACAAAAGTATTTTTCAAAGGGAAGTCCACTGCAGTTAGCTATAACAATGAAAGAAAAACTTGGGATTACGGTGATAAATTAAGGAGAATGTTTTTATATATGTGCGCGTGTGAGCAAGCATGTAAACGTTTTAAGTTAAAAACTAGTAAATGTGTGTCACTTCTAACAAGTATGTTAACAAACTCTCCACAGCATATATTTTTTTAAATATGTTGCTGCCATATATGTTTTAGCCTCACGGGTCTTATAAACCTTAGCCTATCATCTCTACCGATTAGTAAATGATAACTGAACATTACCTAAGTGAAAAAACACGTATTAAATTCCAATTAAAAATAATGAATAATGGGACCAAACCACGTAAGATGGCCCAGAGATGCCGCATTGTGGCACTAGTGGTGTAGTCTGGTGTTCTGTGAAGGCCACGTAAGAACGTCATGCCTGGGCTCCATCTTTGTCGGTACAAAATTCTTTACGTTTACCTCCTTTATACCTATTAGGAAATTTCTTCAGATTTTGTTCAAACTCAGTTATAGAGAAAACAATGTAGACAAAGTTATATACAAATGTGTGCGATTCAGCTATCCAAGCACACGGTTGTCTCTTAGTGGGAATTTAACCACCAAATGTGCTATGTTGTTGCAGTGGTATTAATTATCCAAAGAAATTCAAATGAATTATGTCTCATTTGTTTATCAAAAACATTGGTAGACAGCCAACATGATTCCAAAATAATAGTCTTCAAACTATACTAACTCTGCGTCACTAAGAGCTAAAATAATGCATATCATTGTTGATTGTCTCTAGTTTTAAAGATATGATACTGGGTCAGTATATACGACCCTTGATTTGGAAATAGCAAATGATAAGTGAGTGATAAAGGGAGCGGATCTAAATTTAAACCAACATAAATGACTAAAATACATCATTGACTGGATCTATGAATAAATATACGACTGGGTTGTGACAGTACTTGCCTTTTAAGCTCAACAACTACTGATGTATTCTGTTATTGCGTCATACACGATATGAATTGCATCATGTTATTCCTGGAATTCATGGATGATGCAATAATAACTAAGCTTGCATCACTCTGCTAAACAAATCGCCATATATCAGCTCTAGAAATCATCCAGTGTCGTGCTCTTCTATTTGTCATTGTTTGATTTTGCAAAGAGACACATTTCTGGTAAGCTAAACTGAGCAGAGATTCCTAGTACCTACGTGACAAATGCGCATAACGCAATGCATATAATGCGTCATAAAAGCGCCGTATGACCACTATGGTTAAGAAAGCTTATCACTTTTATTTTGCTTGCAAAATATTGCCGATCATTACATGAGTGGGCCCCATACTAGTTAAACAAATCTGAGCCCCTGGTTAGAAAGGAAATGGATTACAAAATGAAAATGTAAAATTACCTGTAAAAAAATAGAAGTGTTTCAGTTTAAAGTGCATTAGTTCTCGTGAATTCTTGCCAAATTAATATATACAGGTAAATTATTGCCATATAGTGTATGCATGCAGGTAAATATCTTCCACATAAATGCGTACAGGTAAACATTGCCATTTGTATATAAATAAATTCTTCCCATATGAATACATACAGGTAAATCTTTTCCAAATTAATACATACAGGTAAATCCTTGCCAAATGAATATAAACAGATAAACTATTTCCATATTGTTATATACAAGTAAATTCTTGCCATATGAATAGTAAGTAGTACATGCCTTTTAAATCTTTGCCATATGAATACATACAGGTAAATATTTGTCATTTGAAAATATAGAGATCAATAATAATTATATTAATAAAAACAGGTAAATCTAGGCCTAAATAGGCCTGAACTTCAGTAGCATATTTTACGATATGGATTTCTTATATATATATATATATATATATATATATATATATATATATATATATATATATATATATATATATATATATATATATATATATACTTGTTTTTCATAGCTGAGCTAATCAATGTCATCCTTAACTGCTCCACTAATGTAAGGTTACCTCTCAACTGGAATAATACTTGCTTGGCGCCAAAGCGGCCGGAGCCAAACAGGCCCATGCCAAAACGGCAGGCGCCAAACCGGTTGCGCCAAAACGACCGGCAATAAAACGTCCTGCTTCGGATAAATTGGGATTGTGCATTATTAAAACATTCCATCAACAATACGCCCAGTAACCAAACGTGTATGACTGCCAGTTCTTGATGCAACATAACATTCACACTTGAGTGAGATGAGAAAGAGGAAGAAGACAGGTATGAAATGTATAGTCCTGACCCATCAACGTCATGTGACCCATATTTTATCCCATCTTCATCTGAACTACACCTCATTGCAAAGGTGAAATGAAACTATCCAAGAGTAAAGCAGATCTGTTGGGTTCCAGACTAGATAAGTGGAATCTCCTGGCAAATGATGTTAAGGTTTCCATGGAATGTGATCTTGTAGCCTGCAATAGCATCGATGGTGTGATGCCAGCTCTCAACATTGTTCCTGATATAAATCAGTGGAGCTTGTTCATTGATTCATCGAAGACGAGTCTTAAATCTGTTTTGCTGCACAATGGCAATGCTTTGCCATCAGTTCTAGTTGGTAATGCAGTCCATATAAAGGAAACCTACAAAAAAATGAAACACCTTTTGAGGTGCATTAACTATGACCAACATGAGTGGAAGCTCTATGGCGATTTGAAGGTTCGTGCTCTCTTGCTTGGTCTGTAGAATGGATACATACGGGTAATGTTGTCTTTTCTACGAATGGGATAGTCGTGTGAGAGCTTCCCACCATATCAGGACACATTTTCTAATCAGACGGTCACTGGAGCCTGGGAGGAAACGTGTTTAGCATCCAGTACGTGTTGAGTCCAATATGATATTGCTACCACCTTTGCACATCAAGTAGGATCTGACGAACAACTTTTCAAGGCCATGGACAAAACACAAGCAGCTTTCAAGCACCTCCTTTGATAATTTCCAAGGCTACTCGAAGCGAAGATAAATGAAGGTGTCTTTGATGATCCTCACATTCAACAACTTCTTCGAGATGATGCATTTTGACCGTACACTTCGTGGCAAGAACAAAATGGCAAACATCTTTACAGTTAGTTGGAACGAATTTTCCCGGAAAGAACAAGTCAAACAGTTGGTGGATAACCTCACACAAGGCATAGGAAAGCTTTAGTTTCAACATGTCATTAAAGATTCATTTTTGAACTCATATCTAGCTTATTTTCCACTGAACTGTTTTTCTAAGTGTATCATAAACAGGACAGGTGAAATATTATCTTGTAAAACGCTATAAACACACAAAATTACCAATGTTTACAATGTATGATTACAATTCTACTATACACACAATATACATAGACGTAAAATACGTTATGTTTAAAAAATATCTTGGAAACAGTAGCTGATCAGTTGCTTAATTATCATATTTGAATTATGCATATCCAATATAAAATAAATAGCACATTGTATACCCAAAGGGGACACCTTCTAACAAATTGCAGACCGACGCTAATTAGTCAAGGGTGGTAGGTGGTTGGATGTGTAAAAGATTAAATTAATTATCATTTGTTAATGATGTTATTGACCAACTATACTATCATAATCCTCGTTTTACTTTATGTAACAAAATAAAACTTTAAGCGCAAACAACTACTGATAAAAGTGGTTCAATCTTTGTCAAACAAAATGAGTAACACATCTTCATTGCTAATGCAGATGTGGCAGCTACGTATCATAAAGAACCCAACGTATGCTCATTGGGTATTTGAAAGAAGTTATTCAACACTTGCGTACGTTTCAGTAATGGTAGGCAAATATAATGGTTGATAAGGGACATCTGAGTAAATCTGAAAATGCGTGTTGTAAATTAAGGATAGAAACGGTATTTACATTTATATCTTTGACAACAATTATCGTTTGGCTGATGATTATTATTTACTAATCTGAATGAGTTTCATGTCATTTGATATAATGTTTCAAATGATGACAACGGCAAGAGCTGCAGTGTTGAGAAGAGATGACGTATGATGTATATGATAAAACAGAATCGTACTTGTCAATGGACATAGCAAAGAAACTAATCTAAGAATTATTAGCTGAGTATTAGGTGTACGGAAAACATTCCAGACCAGTTGATCGATATGTTGGAGTTCCACGAGGCTATGTTATCGGCCTCGTTCTCTTCATTATATACACCCAGGGGATCTTAAGTGTTACAAATGGTCACCCTGTGCCTATCAATTTTACCCTGATGAAAGTTAAATATACAAATCTATCTGCCAAGCGCATTCTGCGGCTACAATCCAATGTGCATATCTGATGTGAATTCATTGATGATAAGTAGCAAGATGCAGATAAATGAATATAAAACTGAAGTCATTCATATCACCACTTAAACGTTTTCTTATCTACATCCGTTTAATCAAGCAATAGATATTAGCTAAATCAGCATCAAATTTACATAGACAGGACGAAATGTAGGTGTCAGTCTGGAACGTACGCTCTCATTACACCATCATATACATTCGAAATATTCTTTCGGTTGATCCCAAGCTAAAGACTTATGTGTTCCTTAATCTTTCAACACTGGTAGTATACTGTATTTCACTTATATCTGCGTCGTCTCAGTATCTGCTACAGAAACTTCAAGGTATTTAGAACTCAGTTCTTGATCATCCTTAGAGCACGTGGAACTGAGCACACTTCCCTCTGCTATGTACCCTTCACTGGCAACCAGCTGGATCCAGTTTCCGCTACCAAGCTTTTAAAAAATGACGTTAAACACTACAACATTAGCTACCAACATCATCTGACTTTATTTGATTTTACTAGAATATCAAGAAGGCCTCTTTTGAAGCTAGTGTTATTATTATTATTATTATTAATATTATTATTATTATTATTATTATTATTATTACTACCACTACTACTACTACTACTACTACTACTACTACTACTACTACTACTAAACCAGTTAATCAGGCACTAAATATATTATGAGGATACTGAGATTTACATTCGAAATGTGGACTTAATGAGACTCACTACGATCAGGCTACACATGAAAGAATGAGGACCCCAAAGGGACACACCGCAGTCAGATTAATTTTCTTATATCGTACACAAATACATTTCCCTAAGCTGAACGCATACCAGCATTCCAACAGCACTTGGATTCCAAGGGTTGACACTAATATGATATATTAGTGTACACTAGACAGACTTTGCTCATCACATGTACATGGAAAAGACGATGAACACATTTTGGTGTCATGGATTCATGGTTACATTTATGCTTCAGTTAAAAGATAATTTGTGACCATACTCTACACTTTAGTGATGTGTTTTCTTCCACCACTTTGCTTTTACAGCCACAATAAAATATATTTCAAAATGAATACAAACTCTTTCCAATGTTTTTCTTTGTCCAAAACTTAGACCCGGTCTTGAATATTTCAGAATGATAAGCAGTCGAATAAAATATCTAAATTTAAATATGAACTCCTTGGCAGAATAACTGATCAAGTAGACTGTGTCCAGGACTGACCTCGTGGAGGCTTCAATTACATGTTGTTTCAGTGGTACTATACATTACCGATGGAAAATAATGGTAAACGTTCAATTCAAATCAGTGCATACATTTTTCATTGTACAGACCATAATTTCATCATAAGCAATCTTAAATCTGAATAAATTTACTGATTAACAGAATGTTGGAAATTTATATATATATATATATATATATATATATATATATATATATATATATATATATATATATATATATATATATATATATATATATATATATATATATATATATATATATATATATATATATATATATATTGATAACCATTAACAATGTAATTTGCCAAAAGCGGTACCAAAAGAAACTGAATTAAGTCACATACACAACCGCTTTCATAGATCACGGACAGAGTGTATAAGCTGTGGTAATACAACTGCAACATATTGCAGCCACTGAGGTATAAATTAGAAACTACAATATTGGTTATCTCCCAAGCCTTACCAATCTACTCAGGGCTTCCCAAAGTTGTTTACTAGTATCGCATTGATATGTAACAGCAATACCTGAATTTAGAGAGCTCAAAGGCAACTAAATGAATTACAGAATGACACTAAGTACCAAAAATTAAAAATGCTTCATGTACATAAGATTATAGAAAGATGCAGGTAGACAGGCCGTATAATACAAATATTAAACTAGTCATAAAGATGTCGCATACAGCGACTTTAGACATCACAGCTAAAAACAAAGAACGTGCACAACAAGGAATGAACATTTAAAACACTTCACCTCATAAAAGTGTTCTTGTTTATGAATCGAAATTGCGCCATATAAGCCTAAACTTTGCTGACAAAAAATGCTGCCATTCATAATTGTTTGCAATAACTCACTTTACGGACCAATGTTACCATGGCGTTGTAATGAATAAAACGTGTTTATGATACCATATTGAACCGCAAGTACTCCAGGTTATCCGCTCCGGCACAACAGAGTTAATAGGATAAGCTGATTGTACTATATTATCTCATTTGGGTAATGATTAATTAGCCAGTTAACACATTTTGCTATCATGCCAACATTAGAAGGTGAGTGACGTTAGGTTCGCTTGGGACTCTTATTGCTGTAAATGTGCAACTTTTGGCAACCGAAACATATGTTATCGATTTGATTGTCTAGCCGCGAGTTATAATTTGAATATTTGTATAGCTGTTTGAAAGTATTTGTATTCACAACATTAAGCAGAACAGGGTAGGATAAATTAAACTTAATGAGGCATTAATAGGATGTTATGACTTTTCAATATAAATATGAATCTGTATGCATGTAATTAATTTTAATTAATTAATCCTAGTTGTTTTTTATAATGAAAGTATGACTGTAAACGAGTAACCAATACGAGCAGATTTAATATTTCCTGTGCTACTATTATGTGAAAGCCATATCATTGACGAGAATGACTCAAACATGAATAACAGATGCAATAACGTTTTTGGATGCATTTTCGGTTCCGAGAACCATCAAAGTTTCTTCTAGCTACAGATTGGTAATTTTTTGTTCAGTGTCAGAACATTAAACGGATAATCGGACAAAAATGACTCGTAGTGTTGTGTGTTTTACATTGTCAAAGCATAATACAATACACATATATTTCCTATAAATAATTATCTCGGAGTGTCTTAAGACATGATAGAAAATATGCATGACAATATCTAAGTCGAATTTTATTATTCACAAATGAGGCTTTTTATTAATGTCCTAATTTCTCATTTCAAACTTGAAGCAATTGTGACGTAGTATTGACTAACGTTATGATTCTATATTTAAAGATATACGACAATGTTATATGCAAAGTTCTCATAGTTTTCGAAAATAACATAATAATTGTCCCCATATAGTTTTTTTAGTTCCTTAAAAAAGACGCAAACTTTAACCTCTGTTAAATATTTCTTTGATCTACACGTATCGCAGATAACTGGATAATATTATTAATTATTTCGGGATCTGAACTAATTTCCAAGGGGCATTGTCTATATCATTAGAATTCTGTCTCATTACTGTTTAATCATAATAAAACAATCTTATGGTCATTACAAGCCAAATACATGGCCGTCAGTGTTCAGGCAAATATAATCGTCAGCGTTTTTTTAAACAATATCAGTTTAACATATAAATATTCGTCACCAAATATTGCTTTCGTTGTTAACATAAAAAAAGACTATTTACGGAAGTGAACATCAATCACATGACCATCTCTGATATTGTATGAAAGGTTATTGTATATAATGTGTTTGCAGAACTCAAAACTAAATGTTGGCCACATCAGTAAGTAAGATTTTTATTAATAATATAGCACAACTAATATCAAGTTCCGATGTTATGCGTTTATAAGGGGTATGAGAAAAAAAAACAAAACATGACGCCTCTTAGGCCAGCATAACTTTAGCACAGTTGTATTGTAGTACGGCTATCCTCATAGTCGGCACGTGCCTGGAAGGCCGTTATGTATCTTGTATGATCCTATATAACAGTTATAATTTTACCTATATCAGCATGTCCAGAACGGTTTTACAAGTGATTGATCTGATCATTTTGTAATTTAATTTACTTCAGGATCTGATCGTATCATTGTATGTAAGGTATGTCCATAATAACTTACAGTGTCAGTATAGGTTAGTGAAATGTGTCATTATGTTTGAAACATTTTACACACTTTAAAAGATAAATGAGCAATAAGTTTACGTTTCTCCGTAACGCAGGTATTTCAGATACATGTGCAATGGATATAACTGCGACCAGGATGTTAGCGGCATAAAGACTATTGTACCAGACATATTTGTGTAGAAATACACATCCATTTCCGGTTGTTTCTGAGCCAACTCCCTCAGATTGTACATTTAGACTGCCAATCCAATTGGTTTTGTACAAGCATGTTATTGTGAAAATCGATCGAACCTAAGTCCCGGATACATACGTCATTAAGATCGTACTTTCACCAGTGTGCAACATACCTTGTTAATGTCTGCTAAAAGTGGAACACATGCTTATGACAGAAGGATTTTTGATGCAAACAAGTTTAAGAAACATAACGATCATGTATACTACATGAGGAAATGTTAGACGTTTTCAGTCAATGATGTTTGCATATAAATCATTTAATCTAATTGTTTAGAGAATTTATAGTTTAAGCTTTCATTTTATATACCGTTTATAGTTGGTAATCATCATTATTTTTTTATATTGCAGCATGTTTATTCTGCCTTGGAAGGCTTTAGCGTACTGGTGAGTAGATATTCTTTTTTATTTACGCGATAAGAAGTTTCGTCACCAATATTCAGACATAACGGTGCCCAAGAGCCGTTAAACTCTCACTCATGCAGGAAGACACACACACACACACGTACATAAATGCATGCACTGCTGCTACACGCACTCACACACGCACACACATACATACATACATACATACATACATACATACATACATACATACATACATACATACATACATACATACATTCATACATACATACATACATACATACATACATACATACATACATACATACATACATACATACATACATACATACATACATGCGTACATAATTCGAGCACGGAAACATTACTCATACTCATTTAGTCGCAAGGGAGTTGCTTTGTAAAGTAGAGTGGGAGAAAATAGAGTATGATTGTTCTTGAGATGTGTCTTTTTGTACATAATAGGTGTGAAAGGACAAGAAAATAATTTGAACCGCATCTAATCTTGAAATGTAGATTATGTCAATTTAGAATAGTAACTCCATATATCGTGGATAACCTGTACATTTTCATCACTTGGATGTTTGTGTCTCCTTATTTATTTTCTCCATTAGGACTGTAAGAATACTGAAATTGGACATCATTATTATGCTTCATTAAACATATGCATCATTACAACCACAAGTATTACTTCAAGATCAAACATTTCTTACAATTTGCCGATAATTCATTGGGAGATCTTTAATGAAGACGGTTTTGTTTTCAACCGTCAGTTCAGGCTTGATTAACAATTTCTCTGAAAATATTTAACAATGAAAATTTGAATTGCAAAATCTCGTGATGAGAAGTATGCATACAATTACATGAAAATAGCTGTTCTTCTGAAGGGCAAAATGAGGAGGTTTATGGAACTCTTTACGACACGGGAAAATGTATCTAAATGTAAACAAATAGCTTCGATATTTCAATATATATCATGAATGACTTGGTGTGCGTGTGTGTGTGTGTGTAAGATAGGTGCATTGTATGTATGGACCTTTTGCAGCATAACATACGTTCTCGAGCTTCTGCGAATGTGCGAGAAAAACTATTCTCATAAAATCAAGTTTAATATCTGACTTTGTAGCACATGAATCACAATATTTAGTACTGAATACTCCTAACCGCTTCACATTCTTTATGATAATTATTCCAACAGGTACGATTCAAACAATCAATACGTGTGTAAACAGCAAGTTGTGTCTTAGTTTGTCTGTGTAATCTTGTTCGAAGGATTTATCCCCGAATTATATTAATGGCGATCATGTAACAAGATTCATGTATAGCACAGAACACGGGAGTTAAAAATGTACACGGGATCATTAGTTAATTCAAACAATTTGTTCGTATCAAATTTAGACGTGTATTAACGTTGATTTCGCAGCAGTTTCAAACGAAAGCCATCATTAGCATTTAATACAAGATATTAATATGTTTCATAGTGTGTTCGTTTGTCTAGATCAGGGGTCACCAACCTTTTTGATACTGAGAGCTACTTCATGGATACTGAGTCATACGAAGGGCTACCAGTTTGATACACTCTTCTGAAATAACAAATTTGCTTAGTTTGCCTTATACATTATTAATAATGTGAAGACTCTGATCACGTTAATGATTTCTCACAATAATTACTAACAATGACAAGGTGGAAAACAGATATCAATATTCAGCACCTTATTTCTATTTATCTCAGTAATTGTTAAATTTTCAGATGATCACTTACATTACATTTGTTAGGAAAAATGTCCCATTTTCACTAGCCACTGACAAACCTTTTAAACAAATCATGAATTATGTTGCACCATGTTTCAAAAAGTTATCAATTATGTACATTGTAATGTCTGTAATGTAGTGAAAAAACTTAAATATTTTTAAATAAATCTTGTCATATTTTAAACTAATAACCAAATCTGCTGTATTTTTAACAAAATAATAACTGTTACATGTCATGAACACACATTTTAAATTGAACAATTCTTCAATATTTTAATTAAACTTTGCCATGGCACTGACATGTTGCCACTGACATCTGGTATCATTTTCTTTGTTAGTGGGAAGACTAGCCTTGCATGATTTTTACCATTGTATTGTAATCTGGTGTGTAACTTGACACTGCAACTATGAGTGGCTCTTTCAGATGTGCGTCAGTGAGGCGTGTTATGTGTTTGTTCTTGATGAAGTTCATGTCAGAAAATGCTGATTCACATAGATAAGTAGAACCAAACAGGCTGGCAACCTTCATAGCTGCTGTACACACACCACTGTACTTCTCTGTGTCAACAAGACACCAACAGTTTGGTGGAGGTCATTTTGCAATGTTATGATTTCAATCTCCACCTGTCCAGCATCTAAGCTGAACGTTGTACTTAGTTGCTCAGCAAAGCTTGTTGTGTCCATATTCATGAAAGGATTGGAAATGAATGATTCACAAGGCTCAAGCTGATCAAGGTCACAAAACCTATTCTCAAACTCTTGCCCAAGTCTGTTTATGACCTCACAGTACTTGTCTGCAACTTTGTCAAATGTATCAGATGCAGAAGCATTGTCTTTCAGCACTGACTGCACAGAGAGAAAGTGCAGCACCTTTTTTATCTGTATATCCACAGAGAAAATGTTAATGTTGGCTTTAAATGCATTTAAAGCACTTATCATATTAACAACAGTCTTGCCTTTAAACTTGCAGCTCGAAGTTCAAGTGGTTTAGTTTCCCAGTAATGTCCGTCAAAAATGCAAGGTCAAGTGTCCACTCTGTGTCCTCTAGCAGTGAGACGTCTTCGCTTTTGGACTGCATGATCTCTTTGATTTCACCCAAAAGTGACAAAAGACGAAGTAAAACTCGTCCTCTGCTGAGCCATCTGATTTCTGTGTGTAGTAGCAGGTCACCATGTCCTCCAATAGCACTTTGAAAATCCTGTGCTGTGTTGCTTTGGAGCGGATATTGTTTATGATTTTCACAACGGGAGTCATCACGTACCCAAAGCCGATCACTTTGGCACACAATGTCTGCTGGTGAATGATGCAGTGGTAATGGGATGTCTGGGTCACCTTTACAGTGAGCGATGAAACCTGCATGTCGCCAATCATACATAGCAGGAGCCCCATCTGTGGTCACCGCTACCAGCTTTTCCAATTGTACCTTTTTCTGCACGAAAAACTCCTTCACTGTGTTATAAATGTCAACTCCCTTCGTAGTTGTCTTTATGGGCAGTACTGTCAGGAGTTCTTCTCTTGTGGAGAAATCTTCAAACGCCATCCGGATAAAAACCATCAGCTGCGCTGTATTACTGCTGTCCGCGGACTCGTCGCACTGGATGCTAAACCACCTGCACCTCGCCAGATCCCGGTCCAGCTGACCGACCAAGTTACTGGACAAATCTGACACTCGTCTAGCCATCGTAGATGCCCCCAGTTGGACGTCGGAGAGAGTGGCGATTACATCGGTTCCATATTTCTCGTCTTTAAGTACAGTGTTAGCAATTATCGTCATTGCTTCTTTGACAACTTCTCCGTCTGAAAATGCCTTCTTCTTCTTGATCAGGAAATGCGTAGCTCTAAAAGAGGCTTCGGTTGCTTTTTGTGACGTTTTCGCCAGCCTTGTGAAAAAAGCCTGTCGCTTACCCAAAGCTGTCTTTAGCTCAAGGGCTTTTTCTGCCCGTAGTGCGCTTCCTGATAGGAAGTTAGCATTGTAGTTTTTGTGATTCGTAGTGAAGTGTCTCTCCACATTGTGCCGCTTTGCCGTTGCCACAGTCGCTCCGCATATAAGACACACGCAGGTTTCTTTCACAGTCGTAAACAAGAACTCCGACTCCTATTCGTTGTGAAAGTGATAGGTTTTCTTTCTTTTTTCTGCCATGTTTTTGGGGTAAGAAACTGCGTTCAGCGCCAATCTTCGCTGCGCCCGCTAGCTCACTCTCCACAAGCACTGTATTGTCACACGCACAATACTGACCTTCGAACTAGACTACGTCAGAGTTCACCTAAACTTATCTAAACTTCATGTATAAGAAACATATTTTTAAGATATTGTCATTTTTTAAATCTATATAAATGCAAGTGTGATTAAAAAAAAGAATAGCAACAGAATAAAATACAATTTTATACTCAGCTGAGTTGTGTTATTTTAGAACAGGCCTGCGGGCGACTCATGTGGTCTTTGAGGGCGACCTGGTGCCCGCGGGCACCGTGTTGGTGACCCCTGGTCTAGATACTAACAAAGACTAATAAAATCGATTTATTTGTGTTAAACTGAGTACGTTTACTATCCGCTTGCAAAGTAGTATCCTCGGTGAGAAACTTTTGCTGAAATAAACGAGAAAAATCCAATAAATGGCAAAGGAAGCAGAATTTACTAAAAATTGTGAGATATTAAATGTAATCGTCTATCTTGTTTTCTATCAAAATTTCTTCTCCGTAATTGGATTGGGCAGGGTAGCTATTTTGAGACGTGGATTTTTCTTCCCTTCCATTACAAACTCTAACATTGGTGACTTGGCATTGTAATTTAATTTCATCCATCTCAGGTTTTATAATCCGACTCATACCGGAATAATTGCAGAATAAAAAAAGGAAGAACTGATAAGAAAGATTGTCATATTGTCCTTTATGTGTGTTGTTCGTCCATAAATTCGACGAGGACCACACTAGTCATCCGAGCGTAGGAGGAGCTAGTTCTGTTCTGTACGAGAGCATGTGGCTGATGAAACCAAACCTAGCTGGGAATATTCGTTTACATAAAGGGCAGGGGACATCTCCTGGAGGTCTGGAGGTTTGATGGCAAGAGCGAAGCACAGCCCTTTTCTCCGTCTACTTCGACTTGACAAAGGCCTTTGATACTATCAGCAGAGAAGGCGTGTGAAAGGTAATGGCCACGTACGGATTCCCTAGAACATTTATATCCATGGTGAAGCATTTACAGGACGGCATGGAGGCACAAGTCCAGGACAATATAGAGTCATCCGATCCATTCACAGCAGCCAGTGGCGTCAAGCAGGGTTGTGTACTGGCACCAAGACTGTTCAGTCTAGTGTTCTCCGCCATGCTGACTAATGTTTTCAGGGACAGAGAGGTTGGGATCGGCATCAGGTACCGTAATGATGGAAAACTATTCAACCCCAGGAGGCTTCAAGCGAGAAGTATGGTTTTGACAGACACCAACAAGGATTTCTTGTTTGCTGGTGACTGCGCCCTCAATGCTAGCTCAGAAGCTGACCTGCAATGCAACATTGACACGTTCTCCGGCTCCTGCACAAGCTTCGATCTCACCATCAGTACCAAGACGATTGAAGTCCTCAATCAGCCGGCCCATAGAACGCCCTATGTTGAGCCCAACATCAACGTCAACGGGCAAAAACTCAAAATAGTCAACCGCTTCACTTACCGTGGCAGTACACTGTCACCGAAAGCCATTATTGTCGACGAGGTGAACCTTGGAATTGCCGGAGCCAGCGCAACTTTAGGCAGGGTGTATGCCAACGTCTGGACTAGAAGATCCATACGTATCTAGACCAAACTAAATATATACAGGGCAGTTGTGCGCCCCCACTACTTTACGCATGCAAAACGTGGACATTGTACCCACGCCACACCAGGAAGCTGAACCACTTTCACTTGAGAAGACTTAGACAAATTCTCAGCATCCAGTGACAGGACAATGTTTCAAACACTGAGTTAGTCGTCCACACCATCCTGATGCTGCAAAAGCAACACTGGGTGGGACATGTTGTACGTATGCGAGACCACCGGCTGCCTAAGAGACACTTCTATGGCGAACTACAACAAGGACAGCAATCCCCCAGAAGTCAGAAGACACGCTTCAATGACTATTTAAAAACTGTATTGAAAGCGGTCAACATAAAACCTGATTCACGGAACCAATAGCATACGATCGGGTCACTTGGCATTCCTACGTTCACAAAGGTTCCACGTTGTGCTAATCAGTCAGGGGAGCAACTGTAGAGCTGAAAAAGCAAGCTAGAAAGCATGATTGGCCTTTATGATGTTCAAGTGAATAGATATTATCAGACTGAATATTTGGTTAGAATTGGTTGTGTGGTTTACGGAGCAGCACAAATAGGTTATTTAGTCCAAAAGGATCAAGGTTGTCCGATGATAAGATTGTAACCCCCACCCATTTGTGTGTTAGCCACAACAAACTCATTTGACTCTAAATCAATATAATACAACAGTGTTTGCCTCCAAGGGTAGAGAATATCTGAGATAAATTAAAGTGCTTACATGCTTTATACCAAATGGTGTTGCTAGTGTCTTCATATGAAAACATCACATTTATCTTTCCATTATTATCTTTTACTGTTATAAAACTGAGGTTGAATGCTTAATATGTCTAATCAAACTGACATTATAATGTCACCTTTAGGAATGGTGATAGCCCTCTAAGTTATACAGGTTATGTGGTATGTAATATGTGTAGTGTGTGTGTGAGAGTATGTTTTCATTCACGTCCGTTCTTGAGGTATAGAAAGCGTAGCGATCGTAATTCGCGCCATACCCACAATTTTTATTACAAAACAACCCAAATCCAAATTTAACAAACGAAATTATTTTACTATATATTAACGAAATCAACAAATTAGAAAAAAATCTAAGAAATATTTAAAAGCATTATGGAGTAGAGTTACATCACGGTTACATCATTGTGGAAACTCTCACTCCATTAGTGTTTTAAACATCATGATCATCAATTAATTTTTTGGGCATTGTGGGGGTGGGGGGATAGCATGGTGGATCGGCTTAATACACTGGATAGTCAATTGGCTAGTTGTAAGACATCAGTTGTGAACCATTACATCATTGTGGAAACTCCCACTTCCATTAGTGTCCTTAAATTATGATGATGGATAACAAATGAATAACCTTACTAAATATAAGTACATATATTATGAACAATATAAGATAACTTCAAGAACATTGTGGGGGTGGGGAGACAGCATGATGGATCCGCTTTAACACACTGGATAACAAATTGGCTCTTCATCAGTTGTGAATTGTACCATCATTGTGGAAACTCCCACTTCCATTAGTGTTTTTGAATAATTATTCACATTATTAGAAACATAAACAAAAAATACACTCACCTACTTTAAATTCAAAGTCATTGTGGGGGTGGGGGGACAGCATGATGGTTGCTCATAACACACTGGATGCTGGCAACCAACTCATTCGACTCAAACACCAGTTGTGGAATATGCCATCATTGTGGAAACTCTCACTTCCATTAATGATTTTGAAAGTTTTATTACAAATTCTAGAAACATAATTAAAAAATACACACACCACCCTTAGAAAATTTAAGAAACATTTAAACAAAATAAGAATAATTTATGATAAGTTCAAAACCACTGTGGGGGTGGGGTGGGGGACAGCATGATGGAACCGCTTAACACACTGGATTAATAATTATCAAGACGTATGACACCAGTTGTGAATTGTTACATCATTGTGGAAACTCCCGCCTCCAATAGTGTTACTGAATAACTACCCTCAAATTATATAAACATCCTTAGATAATACACTCACTTATTTCTGAACTTTAGGAAATCAATACACACGTAATACAAATCCAAAATAGAAATACAAATCCAAAATAGAAATACAAATCCAAAATAGAAATATTAAAATATTAAACATACAAACATTATGGGGGTGAGGGGGACAGAATGATGGAAAGACGGATTACACTGAATGGCAAATTAGCCTGTTATAAGCCATCAGCTGCAAACTGTGACATCATTGTGGAAACTCACTTCCAATAGTGTTTATAAGTAAATAATCACATCCTTAATTAATATCACCACCAATATAGCAAAATTTAAGAATAAATTAGAAACATTTTGGGGTGGGGGGTCAGCATGATGAATCTGCATAATACACTGGACAACCGTTTGGACTGCTGTAGGCCACCAGTTGTAGACTACAACATCATTGTGGAAACTCTCACTTCCAATAGTGTTTCTTAAGTAAATAAGCACATCCTTAATTAATAAAAACACCAATTTAAAAAGAAATAACAATAAATTAGAAACATTGTGGCGGTGGGGGGACAGCATGATGTATCCGCACAATACACTTGATAGCCGAATAACCTGTTGGAAGCCACCAGTTGTAAACTGCAACATCATAACATCATTGTGGAAAGTTCCACTTCCATTAGTGTATCTTAAGTAATCAAGCACATCCCTAATTAATATAACCACAAATATAAAAACAAAAACAAAAATAAAATAACAGAAACCTTAAGATCTAATTAGAAACATTGTGGGGGTGGGGGGACAGCATGATGAACACGCATAATACACTGGACAACCGATTGGCCTGCTGTAAGCCACCAGTTGTAGACTGCAACATCATAACATCATTGTGGAAATTCTCACTTCCATTAGTGTTTCTGATAAATTGCACTTAACAACACAATCAAAAACAACACATAATACAAAAACAAACAATATGAAATACATAAATAACGTCAATTAATTTACCACAATTCTCCCGACTCTCTTTCCTCCTTATTTTTCTACTTTCCTTTCTTTTTCTTCATCTTAATGGCATAGTATAAATTATAATTAGTTTTAATTTATCTTAAACCTACGGGCCGATAATGGTTCAATCAGCATTTATTTCGGTAAACAGGCTCTAGGAATCATACTAGAGATACCTGGGTTGAATCCACACAAATAAACAGCCCAGTTTATGGCGTATGCCTGTGTGACTCTCAATCAAAAGAAATAACCATGCTGATTAACCAATTTTTTTCGCACTAGAGCGGAGTAAAATTTAATTAAAAATTACATAGATCCCCAAATTAGATTTATAAGGTGGCTTAATCCCAGAGCTATCAGGACCCACTGCACAATGCGGTAATTAAATAGTTAGATTAATAGGTTTAAATTATATCCCATAAATTAGATTTATAAGGTGGCTTAACTCCAGAGCTATGAGGTCCAATCGCACAATTCGGTAACTTAAAATTAGAATAATAAGAATTATATATGACCCCAAATTATATGTATAAGGGGGCTAAATTCCCATAGCCATCAGGGCCAACCGCACAAGGCGGTAACTAAATAGTTATAAAAAATAGGAAACAAAACCTTAATTTTATGAGGTGGCTTACTCCCAGCCATCAGGGCCTTTTTTTTTAAAAAAAAACTATAGTAACTATGCCATCTCTATCTTTTTTCTAACTAAGCAGCACAAATGATTCATGATAATATCAAAATTCAATTTAAATACGTCAGACGATGGATACTGTGGCGCCATCTTTTCCTGACCACCCGAACCGCCTTTGCCTCTTCCAACATATACCACCACTACCAACGAATGCGTGTAACTAATCCCGTTCGTTTAGAACAGTAATTATATCTCGTGAGGCAGAAATGTCTCGAAATAAGATAAATCAAATATCACCAAATGGTGCTTTAATGCGTAGGGAGGTGTGGCACTTTACCATCTCCCTCGAAAAAATCAATTAGCTTCAAATGGGGCAGTAAAGAGTCGTATCTGCCTGAATGGGCGAACACGACTTAAATTGAAAGAGTTAGTTAATTCGCGCCAATCGATAATGAATAACAAAGATGTCGAGTAATATGGTAGAGAAGATGCAGACGTTGCAAGAAGTATTTGATGATCTGGGTATGGTGACAAAAATGCTTGTCAGGATAGACCATTGTTGTCATAGACCCCACTGATTGAAAATGGACGTTATTAATAAAGGAGAGGGAAAGACATATTAAGGGATCTTATCAAATAAAAGAAGGAGAACAGTGGCTACAACGAAAAGGAACACATCAATGTTCACGTGGTTAAAGAAGAATAAACTGAGAAGAAGAAAAAGGTGCAGGAGGATGTTTTCATGGAGAAGGCGAATGAAAGAAGGACAAAATGAGAAAGTGGTGGAGTAAAAGCAGGAATGACAACCATTAGACGAAAACCAAATTCCCTATTCATGGCCACTCATTCGTCTCGAAAATACATATATTCTCTTTCATAAAAACTTGTGTTGTTTGTTGTATTTTTGTCTGTTTTTGTATGCCTATGTATATTTCTCTAACCGTGTCTCTAACTATTCTATATCTCTATGTATCTTTTGTTTCGTCCCTACCTAAAGACAAGCGTATTCAGGTCAGCCCTCTTGCAATACTGTTCCACCCGGTTTAGCCAAGCAACTTGCAACATTGTTTTCATTATTTCACCTGTATTCAGTACCGTGATGTCGCCCCAGTTCAATTAATATTGTCAACAGACATTCCCAATACATTGTCGATATACATTCCTCTGTTAAATTTCCATTGTAACTAAACAGTGCCACAATGATAAATTCAAGTATGTCCATAGGATACAAGCGCAATATTTTAACATTAAGTCCTCAATGTCACTAAGGTATCCCTACTCATGTATGTATGTGAGCATGGTGGATCCATGATGGGTGGGCGTGGTCATCACATGTGGGCTAAACCAGTTAATAACTGTGTGCTTTATGTACATATATGTGTGCGGGTGTAAGAAGGCCATACAAAGACGAAACCTATAATTTGTAAATTTTTGTGCATGGTGGATATATTTAGGGTGTGAACGGCCGATACAAGTTTGGGCCAACCCAAAAACTCGGGAGAACTGCTGTACAGATGACTGAGTCAAATGTTGTTCCAATTGATTGTTGTTTCCATTAGGTACAATTTGAGTCATTCTGATTACATCAGATTATTATGAATCTTTTATTTTGATTACATGAGATTATTTGAATCTTACATTCATAGCATGCTATTCTTAGAAGCTCAACTTAGTTGTACGAAATTACATGAGATCATTTAAATCTTACTCTAATTACGTTAGATTATGCGAATCTTACCGTCACGCCATTGAATCTATGAAACATTATCATTTGTTGCCCTATTTTGTGACTGTATTTATTGAGTTATTGGATGAGACTTATGTACGCGTGAAAGAAAATCGCTGTAAATGTAGAATATATATATATATATATATATATATATATATATATATATATATATATATATATTTCCATCTTTCATCACTATGTAGTGTTGTCTTTGATCTAAGCATACATTCAGGTGTATTCTTCTCTTACATCATATAACGTCTCTTTTTAAAATAAAAATTATATATATATATCTCTTTTCAATCACTACATTCAGAAATCTTGAAACATTAGCTCGTTAATATTTCTTTATTTCATACTGCCTCTTTGTGTAATATGATTTTGATATGTCTTAAAGTGTGCTAGAGAGAGAGAGAGAGAGAGAGAGAGAGAGAGAGAGAGAGAGAGAGAGAGAGAGAGAGGGGGGGGGGGAAGGGGGAGAGACAGAAAGAGATAGAGAGACAGAGAGTGAAAGTCAGAGACAAAGACAGAGACAATCGATTGTAACAAACAATTGCTCAAATGAAGCAAAATTAATAATATATTTCCCGGTCTCTGATGGGCTGAAATAATATATTCTGAGTTTGGATTGGATGAAAGATGTATGAATGTTTTCCCCATAGCATTAACTATGTCATTCATGAAACATCAACTTGTGTAACTCGAAAAAGAAGTCTGAAAGGTGGCGAGACCAGCGCTCCGGTCAGTCGGTTATTATTTAAAATCATGTTATATTAATTACAAAATACAAAGGTCTGCAAGGTAGGTATACAGGAGAAGCCATTTTGCAAACTATCCAGTCTTTTTCTTCCGTGTCAATAGATCAGTAACTACCCAGTACATTTATCATCACGCCTGAGGACAGACGACGTATTAAATGGATAAACTAAAACGAAACATGTACTAGTAGTCAAATCCGTGTATTTTATTCCAATCACCCCAGTTTGAAATACCTGTCAAATTAATGCCACAGTTTAAGCATCTATAAATTAGTTACTTAAGATCCAAAATACGTAATCAATATCACTTAAGGGGTACATGTCATGCATTCCTAATCTACTCGTAATTCTTCATTGCTAGTAATGTGGATGTATGATAACGACGGTCTACATGAGATCTATCGATAAATAAGCAGGTTTATACCTCCATTCGATTATACACAGATTACAAATTATTGGTGATATCCAATCTTTCTCCGGTTTCATGGCGTCCACCCTACTATACATTTTAATTGAGTGGACGAAGCAGGCCTGGCCTTAAGTCAATGCAAACGAGGCAACCGCTTTGGGCCCCGCGCTTTCCGAAAATCAACTCCACAATGCATTTTGTTTTTCTTGGGGTCCCGCTCGTTGCGTTTGCTGCCTTGGGCCCCGTATGCTGCCTAAGACTCAACACAACCTAGTTCGGGGCCTGGGACGAATCTATAGATTCTGCCTGTCTTGTAACAACTCTCAATCTTCATTTATAGCAGCAGGGTTACACATTTAAATATAAACCCTGCTGATTGTCCTCTCTAACGAGAGAGAGAGAGAGAGAGAGAGAGAGAGAGAGAGAGAGAGAGAGACTGAGAGAGACAGAGAGAGAGAGAAGGGGGACATATATATATAGAGAGAGACAGACAGATACAGAGACACAGAGAGAGTCAGTAGCCATTACGAATCGTGCTTATCTGATAACGGGGATTAAGAAATTCGCTTATAATCATATAATATACAAAAACTGTTTCTTCAGGACTGGTGGAAAGTGAAATACCGATATTCGTTAAACATAAATGGATTTTTTGTAACCCAAAACAGATTGATTTTATTCATGCACCTAGACGTAAATCATTAGACATATTGCAGGTTCCAATTATTGACGCCCATTTTATTATAGGAGAGCCATACTAGGTTAAGATTTAGCGCGCGTTGTAACATGTATATATGTGAATGATACTTTTAACTCATTACCGGCTAAATCATGTCGAGGAAATAAAAGGTACATCTCTCTCCGTACTACATTTATAGAGACAGGTTCAAATGCTGCTAACGGTTGTCGATGACACTCTGTATTGCAACTGTATGATAACGACTAGTCAGCTGACATTGTGCTATCAGGCTTATCTCTAATGGTTTTTACCTTGTCACGGAAGAAATTTGCAAACAGCCCTGAAAGGCTCAATGGAAATAAGATAGTTTGAAGTGGTGTACATTTGTTTCTTGATATTAGATTGTTAGTAATGTTAAAGACCTCTTTGCAGCTGGAACTTTCCTTGACTTAATACGGTAGTTGTATAATTTGACTAAATCGAATATATGCTTGTGACATTCTCCTTAGCGGCTTCAAAGAATTGTTTATGAATAGTGAGTCTGGTGGAAAGCCAATAGCTCTCCGCTTTACGGCGGTTTCTTCAGCTGTGCGAAGCTGGTCCCTAACACTGCTATACCACGGAGAACACTTTCGAATTGACACTCTGCACTTGATGGCTGGGGTGTTTTTCAAGCAATAAACGCAGGCAATTATCGAGTTGTTCTGTTGCAGGAGGTAAGCAAGTTGTTAGGTTTGCTTGGATGGTATGCATTAGTTTGGTTCTATTGATCATACGGAGGTTTCTCTTAGTATCAAATAAATGTGGAGGGTTAGGGACTGGTACGTTCAGATGGCACATAATGCAGATGTGATCTGATGCAATTTCGAAGGATACAAGGGTGGATCATATAATATTATCATCAGGTCTATGAAGAATCCAGTTAAAATGTGTCCCTGTCTATGGGTGGGATGGTTAACTGGATGTTTAAGGTTGAAAACATGGATGGAATCTAGAATTTTGTATGTGTATGGATTTCCAGGACAGACAAAGTGAAAGTTGAAATCTCCAAGAATAATCGGTTTACCACCTATCGAATTTCCATACTCGAGAATATTCGTAAACTGCTCCAAAAAAAAGATTCAGTCAGCTTTTTTTTCACTAGGATGGCAGATGAGGCAGATCTCTGCGCACATGTACTAACAGATCTCTGGCCTTTGCTATAATTTGTCTAAAGTATTGTATGAATAGTTGGTTACTTCGTCATCTTGAAAACTGTGAAAGTTACCTGATCCGATTCATTTGCAATGTCCCAAACAGTATTGTCCTAGTTTATTTGAACTGGCTTTGTTTTCAATTGGTATAGTGTAGACTAAAATACATTTGTTAGCACTATATTTATCACAGGTGATTAATAACTTTAATTATAACTCGCACTGATTTTTAAAAAAAATTGTTGGGGTATCCTTTCTAAATCTTTGTTCAGCCTGGGTCATAATTTCACTGATGATGCCTATGAACATATCGGGATAGTTGGAAGATGTAAAAGTTGTATGATTTTATATTGTCATTACGCGCATCCTTATTGACGTTACTGTCCGATTGGCAGCGTATACATCAGGCATGTGCAACATACATCCCTCGACCTTGTTTCATTTGCATATTTACATCATATGACATGGCTTTGCAAAATGTTTGTGCGGCCGACGCTTTGGATGAAGTTGCATATGCCTGGAATACATGAGATTATAGTTCCCTTACGTCATATGTCTGAAACGTTTATGTGACGAAGTTCAGAGTATACGAAAATGGTCATATGTGTCATTGACAGAAACGCTAAATCAAGTTTAATCTCTTTAAATGTGATACATATTGATATGTTGAAGTTTTCAACCACAAGACCATATAAACAATAAGAAAGTACTAAATTGTTCCTGTGTAACTTGATAACGTAACATTGGCTAACGTAATTTGTTACGTAGGATAGCCATACTGACTACATGCAAAACTCATTCAAGGAGAAGACAAAACGGGATAGGCATAACGTGCATAAGTGTTTCTAAAACGTCTAATTTGTAATTTCCTAGTTGCCTAAAGACACAATTATTTCATTAGCTAAGGAACGATCCTGTATGTGATGATACATTAAATACCGTAGCGAGGCCAATAAATTACAATGTATTGACCAAGGACATGCCATATAAGCGGATCCGATGGTAGGATTCGAACCCACACTTTTTTCAGACTGGAGTCGGGCACGCTAAAACATAAATCACCAAAGCACATGCCTTTAACGGTAGTCATGTGTGTGTTTGTTTGTGTTGATTCGGATTTTGGACGTAGCGTTAACTATGTTTCAGTCATATCGCTATAATGTCTGCAGTATATCAGTTAATACTGATTTTTTTTTTACTGGGGCATCATGATGCATACATCACATGTGTGATCGATAGCGCTTTTATGATTCTTCGTTAACTGTGTCGGTCGAAATCAAAATTCTTTAAATATTAAATCTTATGAATAAAGTAGCATAGTTCCAACATTTTCTCCACTTTGAAAGTTGCAAATAACTTCAATTTTTACCGATCCATATATGAGATGTACATGTAGAGCGCATCCTTATTGTTTTAATATGGAAGACTAAATCAAAGATTCTAAAATTGAATAAATCTTTGAAAGTGATGTAAAAAAATTATAGCTTGGATCATGTATTATCCGTGTCACTGGTATGAATATTGCAGTCTGTATGGTTGTTATTCCAGTGTAGTGTGTAATGTAATTAAAAGTCGTTCTTTAGAAGTATAGGATTTTTCATAACTTTTCCATCTTTATTTTTTTCTCTTCTGACATTACAATGTATGTATGTATGTATGTATGTATGTATGTATGTATGTATGTATGTATGTATGTATGTATGTATGTATGTATGTATGTATGTATGTATGTATGTATGTATGTATGTATGTATGTATGTGTGTGTGTGTGTGTGTATGTGTGTGTGTGTGTGTGTGTGTGTGTGTGTGTGTGTGTGTGTGTGTGTGTCTATCTATCTATCTATCTATCTATCTATCTATCTATCTATCTATCTATCTATCTATCTATCTATCTATCTATCTATCTATCCACAGAGAGAATATATGCGTAGTATGTAATCTGCATCACTGAAAAATCGCGGGCACGAGATGGATATTTTTTTTCCTTTGAATTAGTTGTTTTTACAATTTGTGGTACAGAAAAGACACAGCGTACATAATATATATGTATTTTATTGATATCAAGTACGGATAAACATGCTAGCATTTCCAAAGCAGTAAAGAGTGATTGCAAGCATCTATGTATTAACGGAATCAATGAACTCTGCAATGATATGTCCAGTGTGTCCACTACAAAATATTGCTCTTAACCGTAAGCGAATAATTTAAATCTCCTTTGCAAATTGATAAGTTGCTCCATTTAGGTCTTGAACTTTATTCTCATTCATATTGATTCAATAAATATAAGACATTTATCATTTAAGCAAGAAGGCTGGTTTACAGGAATGTAGAGTACTACAAACACAACATAGTTCATGGATAACAACTTGAACATTAAGCGTGCAGGCTTTCACCTTCAGGCTAGAATATTTATTCGCGTGAGAAATATAAATTAAACGTACTAAAGAATCAGCAAGAGGTATTTACAAGCGTAAATATATTTACATTCATTTAAGTCATTATTAGGATTTAATTAACATTCCTAACAACCATATCAATGTGTCTATCCACAGTTTCTAACTTCCCTTTCCTGTATTGTGCTTCTTGAAATAATATTTGCACATCATTCATTAGTCTAAAGACATTGTCTCATGGCACAGACGAAAAATCCGCTACGCTCGCTGGATTCTTTTCACAGAGAGAGAGAGAGAGAGAGAGAGAGAGAGAGAGAGAGAGAGAGAGAGAGAGAGAGAGAGAGAGTAACACAAAAACAAAGTCTACGTTATGACCAGAACTTTCCCTCAGTCATTACTTGTGGCATTTCAAAATATGTCAGAATGATTACAAAACTTTGTTGTTATACACGCTAAGTACAAAATGGGAAATAATTTTTAAAATTATCCAATGTAGTTCTATGCTAGAAACAATTGACTTATCATTAATCAGAACCTTGATTTTCTTCACACGGTTACCCTGAATGCAACGACGTATTCGATTAATAAAATACAACGGAACAATAACTAGTGGCCGAGTTCAAGTACTTTTATCAAATCCGTATTTACACACTTGCCACGTGACAAGGAAATGTGATATTGACAAAGCAATGCGATGGTTGAGATCTTAGATATATAATTAGTATCACTTGAGAAAACATAGTCACATATTACAGGATTCCTCGTGATCTTTCTCGCGGTTGTAGTGTCGAAGTAAGGCGCATTTCAGATCTAACCAGGTCAAAACATCCAGTGTAATGCAAAACATAATCTGTATTCAACACATGCCCATTTCATGGTGTAAACACAACTAAAATCATAATTGTGTGGATGAAGCTTCAGTATTTGTCCAGAAATAATGCTTAGTGTTCATATTAAACACCTTACATTTTATACCTGGACAAGTGAAATGCCGTTATTGTATATTTCTTTTTCAAAGAGAGAGAGAGAGAGAGAGAGAGAGAGAGAGAGAGAGAGAGAGAGAGAGAGAGAGAGAGAGAGAGAGAGAGATCAGTCATCAAATAGGTATAGGGAATCGTGTTGCTCCGATCTTCGCGACATGAAATGCACTTACTCCATGTAACACACATGATAGCTTGCGTCAGAAACTGAAATACCCATTTTGATTAAACAAAAGTATTTCATCCAAAAACAAGCGACATAGCATTTGTACATCCACCAACATTTAAATATAAATGTAGGTTATAAGGAAAGATAGGAAAAAATGTTTTTATTCTTCTTCTGAGTGGCACTGCACGACCATCGCAGTTTTAGTCTTAAAATACAACTTCATATTTTCCAATAGAAATGCAGTAACCTTTATATTATATACTCATTTAGTTTCCTTCCAAAGCCTTAATAATAAAAGAATACACCACAACAAACAAAGTAATTGCAATTATGCTGTATTTCAAAATAAACGCTCAACCGTAGATTCATTAATACTCTAACAATATTAATTCACAAATATCTCTTAGCAGCAACTTGTGTACTTCGTAGTTCGCTTGACTTCAATTTAATAAAGTTTCGTTTTGGTCTGCTTAAACTTGAAACTTGCTGGAATGTGTTGAATGAATGCGCATCGAAAAACTTTTGCAATTGGTCGGGAAATTGGTGGATTTTGTTTCTCGGTTGATCCATCTCAATTCGGCATTTTGTTAATGCACATGTAGTAAGGAGAATATGAATTATGTTGGAAATGTAATTTCGGAATGTATCAGGCTTTCCAAGACATGGTACATCTGTGATATATATGCGATAGCCCTTGAATTACGATGCTTTTCTATCCTATTTTGAGATACCCAAAAAAACACTAGTCATAGTCTGAAGCATTCCATTTATGAAGATTTCTCCGAAATAACTGCTTAAATTATCAGGATAGTATTTTCAATATTGCGTATCTCACGACTCTAACGGACATTACGTTTATTCGTTTGTTTGTTTGACAGTTTCATTTGTGACTCAGTAACCTTGTCCACATGGTTAATATTGTCATCGACCGGTGCGATGTCCTATTGGATAAAGCGTCCGCCACGGATTCGGAAGATCGTGGGTTAGAACCCCGGCCGAGTGATGTCAAAGCTAAGACCCGTCTGCATTGGCAAGAATATATGTCTGAAAACTAAATTCAGACTGTTGAGAGCACTAGTCATATCAATCTTTTAGTATTCGTGTGAGGCCTGAACCCTGACAGCAGAATTACAACGAAAAATCCAGGCACTTGAAATGAAATGCTACAGAACCATCCTTGGCATCTCGTACATCGACAACATCACAATTGAAGAAGTGGGTAACACCATTAGGCACAAAGTATGTCATTATAAAGACTTTCCGACCACTGTCAAAAAGAGAAAGCTGAAATGGTATGGTCATGTCAATTCAGCCAACAGTATATCCACAACAGTAATGCAGGACAGAGTCCTGGAGTGGCAGAAGGAGAGGTAGATAGAGAAAAATATTTCAGACCACATCACAGAATGGACTAGAAAGAATGTTGCGGAGACACAGGCATTGGCACATGGTTGAGACACGTTGACCGAATACAGCAGGATGAATGATAACTTGAAGTGAAATAGCATATGGAGATCAAGTATTATCACACACATTACCTAATTTTAATCGTCTTCTGAGAATCTAGCCCTGATCTGCGTAGAAGATGCATTCTCAATGTGAGTCAGTAATTAGCTTTCACGTAATAAGCAATAATATCTGATTCCCTTGACATAAATCGAGACTATAAGAAGTTTGGATAGATAGTTGCAAATATACACGCAACAGCCCAAAAATGGCTAACCCAAAATTCTGGATGAGGATGTGGAATAAGAACAAATAAAATTGTAACCAGAAGAAAGTATTATCATGCAAGTTTGGGAAATTATAATTCATCCCCTATTGAGATCCGAACACATATTACTCCACTCATCATGAGGCCAACACAACCGCTTCTTTATGGGTAGAGGTATTTCTTGCGAACGCGACACACTCCATGGCAACCCAGTAATTAATTATCATTTAAAGGCACATTTACCCAACAGACAGAACAGAAAGTATTATCAGCGGCACATACAGGAGGTTGCCAGATAACGTAAATTGATTTTTTATGCATGGTAAAAAGGGCATAACCATACAGATTAGACAATATGTAATGCTTCCCTTATCCCAGTATGAGACAAACTGATTATCACGCAGGTTAAAAAACTTGCGATTCGTCCTACACCGAAATATTGCCTTAGAAAAAGTTACTAGTAGCCATGACGGCACAACCTCCCACATACTCATTTTTGTGAATAGAGGCGTGTTTGATGAGCAAAAACGTATTTCCATGGCAATTCAGTGATTAAATCTCTTTTAAATGCATCATTGGTCAGGATTCATTTAACAGAAAAGCAATGGAGATTCGGAAGAACAAAAGCAGTGACAGAGACGTCTGCAATATACAGCATTTTATTATATAACGTGCCTGAACATTGCCAATATTACAGGACAAGGATGCCATAACAAATGGGAATGTACTCGAATTAGTGTTTTCTGCTTACAAATGTGGTTTAAGGCAAATTGTTTTCTAATTCAGCGATGTTATAAAACAACCAATCTTGTGGCGAATGAAATAACAAATGGATGGGAATACTTTACAGCATATATGGGCACAAACACACACACATACACACACTTATTACCATTATAAGGTAAGAAAAAACAACGAACTATACAAAGTTGTAATACGCTTCCAAAATTTGAACCAGTGTGTGTGTGTGTGTGTGTGTGTCTGTATCTGTGTGTGTGTGTGTGTGTGTGTGTGTGTGTTCGTTCATCGATTCGACGAGGAACATTCTAGCTATCCGAGAGTTGGATTTGCTGCTTTTGTTCTGTGCGTGTGCAGGTGGCTAATGAGGCCAATTTTTGCACGGAATGTTCGCTTGCATAACGAACAAGGGATGAGTGGGACATCTATAAAAGGGTTGATGGCACGTGCTCTTCTGGCTTGACTCTTCGGCTCTGCAGCTGCTGTCGTGCTAGGTTCGCACAATTTGCAGTCTTTGCGCTGGGAGGAAACGCTACGCGACTCGATCTTTTGCTGTTTGCTCCCAGGAATCAGGATTTATGTTAGACACTTTCAATCAGCTTTCAGATTCTCTTTGAAGTGTTTATTCTGGCCTCCGTAGGATAGCTGTCATTGCTGTACCTCGCCGCAGAAGAGTTTCTTAGGCAGCCAGTGGTCTGGCGTGCATAAAACATATCCCGCCTAACGTTGGACTGCATCATTATGGTGTAGATTCTGGGTAGACCTGCTTGTGAGAGTACCTTTGGTATATATATATATATATATATATATATATATATATATATATATATATATATATATATATATATATATATATATATATATATGTAGCACGTTAGAAGATGATACAATCCCATTTTTGACCAAGATTTAACACTTTAGGAACCCATATCTTCCCTTGACGCTTCATGGTTTGAAAAACAAAATACGATTTAGTGCTCTTAATAACGTAAGTATCTTCCACTTTGTATCAAGCGTCTCCATCAATGGTCCCCTTCACAATAACCATATCAAACTCACCAGTCGCTGTAAACCGCCTTCCAGCACGTGATCATGTACAACAAAGTATACACTATTAGTTTGAAATGATCTTCGGGACCTAGATCTGGTCCACATAGTGGGCCTGTAGATCGTGGTATATGACCCTAGCTTGAAATGGTGTTTAGGACCTGGATCTAGTCCGTATAGTGGGATTGTAGATCGTGGTATATGATTTTAGCTTGAAATGATTGGTATAATGAATATAGAAGATCTTGAACTATCTGGTATTCAAGCAATCAAAAATATATGTTGACATAGTTGACAGGAACAATTCTCACGTTCTTTAATATTTTAATTGTCCTGATTTGATTATCTCCTTGAAAAAAAAAGTATCAATACTGCATATTTTCTGCCATAAAATATAAACAGTTTTTTTCTTTTACAATCTTTCTTATTAGATAGAACACAAACTATCAAAGGGCGGACAATGAATAGATAACGCCAATGCATGTGTCCTGTAATCAGCATTATTTCATAGGGTGTTGTTAGTGACTTACAGCAGATGAATGGACACAATATTATTTCATTATAATATTAAACAGAAGTCGTGTACTTAATTCAAAATGTACGAATAACGGGATGGTCAAGTGCTTTCCGATATTGCGGAGGTAACCTAATCGTAACAAATGAATGTATTCATTCGAAATAAAGATCACATATTTGCTTATCATTGCTATTTGTGTTGCTGTGTAAAGTAACTTTGTGGCTAAATGGATAATTTATGTCACAGACATTATGATTACTTTAGCATTTTCGGTTTTAGCTTTCATATTCAGCCGATTGAAGCAACTGGCTGATGGGTTTGAAAGAAATGAGAACAGAACAGACAAGAACGTCAGCTTAGGCAAACAACTGCTAATTTTGCGACTTTTGTGTGCAGTATAATTTTACCAAAAATGTCTTACAACTGAATTTGAAAACAAATCGTCGAATGCTTGTAACATATGTCACCATTGTCTATTACAGACGCTAAAGCAACTATCAGAATTCCCAAACCATTACACTTACTTGTTTATGTGATTGGTGATCCATTGCTTTTCATTTTCATTATTGTAAAATCATATCACGATTATTATTAGTCGGGCTATATGACATTAAATGTTTATTAAAGCATCTTATGGAGAACTGGCAATACAATCCAAAGAAATTTTTCAAATCAATCGTAACCAAGGAAAGCGCTGGTAGGGAGAAACAGTGGCAACCCATTGTAAGATTCTGTCTTTACAACTTCTTTTATTAACTGCTTATTATTTAACAGGAATAGCTAAACATACATGGACGGTTATCTTACTTCCTTGTCCTGGAATATGTTGGAATAGTCTATATTTTTGGTTGAGTCTATTTTATCGATTTAAGCGACTTCAGTTCTGGTATACAGGCCTAATTTGTTATGCCTTTATTTGATGATTGCCCTTATTTACAGCTTGAGAGAACAAGAATATTTTTACACGAATTGGTAAGTAGTAACTTATTATTTATCATCATGTTTTACGACAGCATTTTAGTCTTTAGTTTAAAATGACAGACTACTATATGTATCTCTTTGGTTAAATGGGGCCATTTCTGGATTCATTCCCGGGCGATCCGCTTTTTATTTATCCTTTTGCCGCGAAGAGTAAGGGGTACAAAACATGCATTTGTTCGCTTGTGCAACTCAATAAAACGCATATATTATAATAGAGAAAGATACCTGGCAGTATTTACAGATTAAAACATGCACCATTCTTCAGTGATATAATAGTGAATTCCTCTTGAGTCGGTCCATTCTGTAACTTGAAATACTAACTAACGTATCGACAACTAGTAATCAAATACTGTTTATTTATCGTCCCAGTTGACCCATGACCAATCCGACTATGAGAAAACGGATAGTTGTCATGCAAATAACTGAAAATGCGGTTTTGTCGAATACCTTACCGACTAAAATCTGACACTGGTCATCTATTATTAAATATCATGAACAAATTCGCTGTGCAAACATGTATACTTTTATTTTTTATATTTTTAAAAAGTTAAAATAGTGAATCGACAGTTCCGTTAAAGAATGTGTGCAAATTATCACGAAAGATCTGTAACTTTAAAGACATTTCTACGCTAATCTGAAGCTGGCATCAACAGGACATCTGACTGTTATGTGTATATTGTACTCAAACATATTTTATCGGGTTGCGGATGGATTGGCGTAATATTTGACAGGCCTTTTCAATGTATTATTCTTATTTATATCAGACGACCTATATCTTGACTACCTGATGATTCACCGTACAGGATGTGGACAAGAACTCTCCTTTGAATAAAAGCATATTTAACTTCGACCTAAACTCCAATAGGTGTTTTATTCCATGGTGTAATGGACACTCCTAATAAATAGCGTTGTTAGGGAGATGTATCGCATAAGCAACCTTCAGTTTCATTTGATTTATTCAGTCATAAAACTTCATGGCATTTATTGTTCGAAGCCATTCAAACACTAATATAAATCACTGACCTTGTGACAGAAAGACTACTTGACTTATATTAGTGGTGTGGACAAAATACTACGATAAAATGCAATCCTTTCTGATTGAATCTTCTATAAACAATAATACTATGTCCCTAAGAATACTACTTCTGCTACTACTACTACTACTGCTACTACTACTACTACTTATTATTATTATTATTATTATTATTAATTTAACTATTGTTATTATTATTATTATTATTATTATTAGTAGTAGTAGTAGTAGTAATAGTATCATTATTATTATTATCAATATTATTATCATTATTATTAATATTATTATTGTTGTTATCATTATTAATTTTATTATTATAATTATTATTATTATTAATTTTATTATTATTTATTATTATTATCATTATTATTACTATTAGTAGTAGTAGTAGTAGTATTTGAAAAGTGTAGCATATATTTGGGAACAAGAGAGACCCATCTGCGATCCAACCCTCAGGTAAATAATAAGTCATTTTATACAAAAATCACTTACATGCGCTCTGGTGTGCTCGCACATGCACCTGCATATTTAAAATAAATAAATGAATATGCCTACATTAGTCAACATGTTCATTTATGAATACATATCATACACCGATACATACACTTACGAATGTCAGAAGTTTTACAAACTTACCTGCAATAAAAAACATAATGATTCACTCCGGATACAGTAACACAATGTCTGTACATGATGCTCTGTTTCAGTTACGTTATATGTATCTAGAGAAATGTTGTTAGTATACCTATGTGACGTCCTTCATTAAAAAATATTGATTATTTTTTGTGTTTTCTGGTAACTGTAGACGTGAAAAGAAAATGTTAAAGAGAATCGAAATAACGGTTTCGTAATTATTTCTGAATTTATCATTTATAGATATTTAAACAATGTTTGGCGTGTTTCTCCAATTGCCAGAACCAAAGTCAAATAAAGTTTAAGTGACTGGGAGAATTCAAGGGGAAGTGCTGTCAAGAAAAAATAAGATTAAATCGTTCTCAGTGCCCTGTCTACAAAATGTAGTTTTATGCCTTTCGTGGCTGTTCAAAATCACCTTGGAAAATTGATAAGTTGATTATTTGTTTTTGAGTTTCTCTTTTCATTTTCAAATGATCAAAACATGAGTAATGCTGGAACTTATATGGCTCGCCTCTTGAACACCGTTTGCGCTCAGCAATTCACCTAAGAACGCATGGAAATAAGTGTCGAATAGATACTAATGAAGTACCAGCAAGAGGTAATTACAATATTTTATTTTTTTTTACAGTTTTTTAAAGTCATTGTTCTCCTTTGTATTACTAGCGGTAATACAGTTATTTATTCCTCTCCCATTCTCTCTTTTCCTTTTTTCTGTTTGATTTAACTTTTACCATAATTCATAGCTTCCGAGACGAAAGACATATTCGTATTACTTAAGAGAGAGAGAGAGAGAGAGAGAGAGAGAGAGAGAGAGAGAGAGGGGGGGGGGGAGATCAGCCTTGGTGAATTTTCATATTTATATAATAATGAACATTATAATAGATGTAAGAAAAAACATCAGCAGCAATAAAGCATTAAATATATTACAGTATTGCGTTCCTCGTAGCGATTGCAACATTATCATTGATTACATGCGCATAATAGATAAATCACAAGGAAATTGTATACATAACGTTACGATGACCATTTTCTTGTAGATTACTTGGTGTCAGCTCACTTTTAAAGTTGTCGAGGCTAATTTGTTTTCCTGTCACTCCAGGATTCAGCGCATTTTGTCTCTTATCCATAATTGGGGAGCAGGGAACGGAAATCAGACTGGATTGCGATACAATTGTGTACCATGTTAAATTCATTTAGTAAAAGGGGATTATTAATGCATTTGATCGTGGTTTTCATACGTCACCAATAATCAATGACTATAAACTAAGCATTGAATTATATGCCTAAAATAGACAGCACGCGGAATGTTATATAACTGTATTATTGCGCCTTGGGTGGAACGTTTTTATTGGAAATAATGATTCAATCTAGTTCTATAGCTACCTTCATGATTATTGTTTGTATTGCTTGACAATATGGACAAAATAAAAACATTACGCCCACCATCTGTATATATCACCATCTCTATATATGAAACTATGGTGAAAAAATGACCCTAAGGCGACAAGCATAATTTAGAATTCGCGTGACATAATATCAACAAGGTAAAAATAGCGATAAGATTACTATGAGTTTTCCTTGTTGCTGGAAACACTTTTCTTCTTTACTTACAAGGATGATCATTCGTTGATAAAAGGAAAGTTAATCATAGAAAACTAACGAGATTTTGTTTGAATCTATAATTCTGTCATATATAAAAAAAATGATAAAAATGACATATGCATGTCGGTTCACTCTCCTAAACGTTAATATCGATTCAAGGGAGATAGACTCCAGGGTGATCACTATACGAACATATATCAGTGTGAAAGAAAGGTCTCGATGTCCTAAAGTTTCCAGCAAGGAATACAACATTTAACGGTAATTATCTGTCACGTACGAAGTAACATCGAAAGTACCAAAGTCCTCGTCATGGAAAAACACCATTACTTCTTCGTAACGAGTCAAGATCAAATTTTCACGTACGTTTACCACGTGTTTCATGAGTTTTCCGTCATTCTTTTGATGAGTTGAACGTATTGAATAAGGTCCACCAAAATTTTCAATCGGTGTAAATATTGTTGATGAATCAAACTTTGGTACTGTCAGGGATGTTTAATGTCAACGTGTTTTGTCAAAATTTCATTGTGACCGATAGGACATCGAACACATTTACACAGGAATTTATGCAACAAACACATCCATATACTTGATTTATTTATTTTGTGAGTCGGCTCCTACGTATAACAAAGGTATAACATGGGCCTGTAATCCAAACAAGTTGCCTCTTGGATTCACAATTTTGCAAATCACCATATTCCGCCGTTGATTATGCCTTGAAAGTCTGGATGTGTTTTAAAGATTCGATCACAGTCATATGCCAACATTTATACTACTTGGTATCCTTAACATTTCTTAACTTTGACGTTATTAGTACGTTTTCGCGTGCAACTCTTTTTATAACAAAACCTCTACCAGGTTGGACTTCTTAACTTTATTTATGCGGATAGCAGGCGAATTATCTACGACGCAAACATCTCTGAAATTCGTATACGATCTGTGAGTCCTTAAATTCCAATAATCTACATAATATCCATTCTTCTTTTCGATACCGTTTCAAGCATATTGTATCAACTTGTTGTGCGTTTCGAATGAAGCAATATAACCAGAGCAAACCTTTGCTTAAATAACGGTGACCGTCATAATGATATCATTGAGGTGATACGTTTCTCTCTTGCTACTGCATAACAGTTTACATTTTTTCTTCGCATGTTTTAATTTAAGCCACAACAGATATTTCGGCAAATACATCTGATTTTGTTCGTTAACAATCAAGATAAAGCTTCATTTAGTAGTGGGAAGTTGATCCGCCGATATATTTTTGAGTCGTTAGTTGATTGTCTGGCGTGAAACGTGTTAGATGAAGGTATCTTTACCGTTGATCAGGTCAAACTCATCAGTCGTTTGGTGTACTGTTTTTTACCACACCTTTTGGGAAAAGGTAATTCCATAAGTGTCAGAATTTAACCTAAAACTAAAGAGTCCAGACTACCATTAAACAACGAAGGTCTCAAACGATCTTGACATATAACTTGGCACAGTCGATTCAACTCCTCTAACATAAGACTCCAGTGAGTTCTTAATGTCAACGGCTAATTTCCCAGCAAGAACCAGAGGTTTTTTTATATATATCCTTGTATGTATATGTGAACGCCAACCTTTATGAAATTGTTCTTGAGAGATTTTTGGTTGAACAATGTTTAAGCCATAATTTAAAGATATCTATAAAATGATACAAGCTGAAACCAAAAATGAAGATTAAGCTAAGATATTCAACCTCCAGGCAATAATCTGGTTAATAATTACTTGGCTACATACCATCCCGCCCCCATACACGCACTTACCCGGTTCCCCACATGTTCATTCACCAAAACCTTATACGCCTTGGTGATCGCTCAAATTACAGTACTCAGCTGTAGACAATTCAGTTTCAAGTGTCAATAAAAACTATGATTGCCTTCGGATTGATCAATACATAACATGATTTATCCTGAATATATATGGCAATTAACTTCAACCGATATTTTCTATTTTCTCGTCATTGATATTTGGCATCAATATCCTAATCTTTCAGATGGAGGTAATCATTGCTATCGTTTGGATGATCACCTTGACAACAGCAGCAAAGACCACGCTTATTCCATCGGCAAACACATTATGTGTCAGTAGCGTTCCCTGCAAATGTACAAGGGACATTGAGAATCGCCTGATTGTGGACTGCTCCAACATGAACCTAAGCGAGATTCCAAGACTGCCAAACGACACGGTTTTCCTTTCTTTGAGCAACAATGAAATATCAGTGGTCAAAAACAGGACGTTTTCAAATCTTCCACATCTGTTCTCGTTAGACCTATCAACCAACTCTGTTCGTAAGATTGAGCGGGATGGATTTCAAGGACTGGAGAACTTGCGACGTCTTGACTTCAATCGGAATAATGTTCCTCTAACGATCCAAGGCTTCGAACCGGGTATATTCCGATCGCTCAAAATGCTTTGTTATCTTAGCATCCAAAATGTCAACGAAAAGATAGACAACTCTTCTTATCCTGATCAAATTTTTGCTGGGCTAATACATTTGACCATATTAAAGATTGATGGTTTACGTAACGCCATATTTGGACCAGGATTTTTAGAACTCCACAATCTTCGCATGCTTACACTGTCGAGTGATAAATGTAATGTAGAAACAGTATTTAACAACACATTTGCAAATCTACCTTTTTTGACTGACTTAGACATATCATTCTGCTCCATCCATAGGGTTGAACCTGGTGCATTCATTCCCTTACGACATCTCCAATATTTAGATATATCAGACAATGTAGCTATTGGTCTTGATGGACTGCGTAACGCCTCATTCGGACTTATCAATGGCTCAATAACCATTTTAAAAGCCAACAAACTTTATCCAACGTTCCACTTGAGTGTTCAATTAAACAGCGCTCACTTAGAATTTTTAAATCAAACAAATATCAAGGAATTATATCTGGACGAAAATCAAATAGAGCTTATAGAGGACGGCTGGGGCATAGTTTGTCCAAAATCAATGGAAAAATTATCTGTGGGCGGAAACAAGTTTACCTTTGGTTTATACGTATTCCAGGGCAGCAAATGCACAGGTTTGAAAATTTTTAATGGAGGTTATCAACATGCAACACATATGCCATTCTCATCCACAAGCAATGCACAGAATGTAAGAAAGCACATTGAAGAATTTCCAGTTATAACACCTTTTGAAAGTTATAAATATAATGTAAATGGAACACAAAACAATCATAACAATGTTGAGAACATTTGGGACTACTTGTCATATTGCAACATATCCAGTATTCAAAGATCTACGAGGAATTTTAACAGACTTCCACCCGATAGACAGAGTACAAGTTTACCTCAACTTAATGCAAAAGATAGGAACATTAATCATGCAAATGATTTTGATATAACGACTGGCTTTAACCATACAAGTTTCCCAATTATCGTTCCTCTCAACATGGCAGAGTTTCATTTTGAATTTGCGCACCTTAGATACGAGATACCAGAACTAAACTTTAGAAATAGTTCAATCACATTTATGAATGTTTCAGGTAACTCTTTTTATAAATTAGTAGGGCCATTGGTGGGACTGGAAAGGCTTAAAACCTTAGACATTTCTGACAATTTATGCTCATATATAAGTGACAGGTTCTTTGAAAATTTAAATAAACTTGAATCACTCTTTCTTGAAGATAATATACTTGGCCTCATTTTGGCGAAAGATACTGACGGAAGGATATTAGGAAAATTAAATAATCTTAGAACATTGGTTTTGTCAAATAACCAAATTATGTCACTTCCTTTCCAAATATTTTCAGGACTTAATAGTCTCGTATTTTTAGATTTAAGTCGGAATTATTTGCAGACATTCAACATTCGAATGGATCAAATGAATATCAGTCATCTCAATATAAGTCGAAATTTATTGAGTTCTCTTCCAGTCAATATACAAAATCAACTGACTGCTCAGGCCAATATAAACGATGTCACCATCGATTTGACAGATAATCCATTTAAATGCGACTGTAGTACATTGGAATTCATGAAATGGGTACACGATGAAAAACGTCGAGTAACGTTCGTTGGCTTTGATAGCTATACTTGTAATGTGAATGACAACGAACAGTCTTTTATAAACTTAGATAATCTCATTTTTGCATTGGAAAAGAAGTGTGCTAACTACATTGTAGCTATTTGGATCTCGTCTATTAGTTTTCTATTATTTGTCGTTGTACTTACAGCGGGAATTATGTATCGTTACCGATGGAAACTTCGATACCTGTATTATGTGACCAAGAGGAGATACAGAGGTTACAGCGGGCTCTATGAAAACGACAGAGAAAACTACCAGTATGATGCTTTTTTGTCTTATGCAGATAACAATCTGAGATTTGTAAAATTCACACTGCTGCCAAAAGTGGAGACTGATGGACTTCATTTGTGCATTCATCACCGTGATTTTCTGCCAGGGGAAGAAATTGCTGCTAACATTGCGAACGCAATCCATCGAAGCAAAAAGACAGTTGTTCTGCTCGATGATGACTTTCTGGGTAGCTACTGGTGTATGTACGAACTAAACATGGTTAGAATGGAAAGTGTTTACTCAAGAAACGGAGAAAATATTCTTATCCTGCTTCTCAAGGAAGGGATAGACAAAAATAAACTTCCACTGGAATTAATGGACCTGATTCAGAAACATACTTACATAGAAATTCCAGAAGATTTTGTAAACATCGATATGACAGAAATTTTTAATAGGCTCAGGGAAACTATCATTGATTAATATGAAATGAAGCTCTTTTCGATTTATGCAAATACAGGGTCATTGTCTAAATCTCACCAATGGTTTGTACAAGAATAAAGGATGTCCTAGTAGCGCTTTAGATGCAAGATAAGGTTTTGTAGAGACATCAGTTATTGGTAATTAACGATGTACGTTTGGTAGTGAATGCAATATAATTTTTCAGAGGCACTGTAGACAAATAATGACATGAGATGGGTGTATGAGTGATTACTACTTTATGAATGTAGTTTGCTTTGTTGATAGCAGAAAATGTTTATCGAGATAATTAAATATATTATTTCCATCCCTTTGGTAATCCAGAGTTAATAGTTATTCATGTAATATTATAAGATTTTGAAGCATGATTATTAAGAGTAACAATAGAACACGGACAAATGCTGCACTCTAGTCATATGTTTATTAATGAAATATTGTATAAACTAACTTTGAACACAAAAGGTGTTCTAAATGGTTTGCAAATATGTGTAATTTAAAGTACAGAAGAAAAGGTATAGAAACATTTAACCCACTGAAGACAAGTGGCATACTTTATACATGATGCGGTATTTTGTCGTTTGCTTAGAGTACGCCTATATTTGACTACTGCGCTGATCTTTGATCAGACTGAGGAGACAGATAGTGTATTGTGTGATACGTCACTTGCACCATCTTCCGCCATTTGGGATAGAACTTATTTTTCTAATATCAACTCGACTCAAAGATTCTAGTTATATCCCATCACGGCAAAACTTGGACCGTCTCAATCAATATGGTTTCACTATTACATTTAAACCTTAATATTATATAATTTGATTTATCATTGTTTTCATTTCATCTATTATATTTAAACAAATGTTAATGCATTAACTTCGTATCATTGATCTTTTATATGTATATATTTACATTTATTGAGAGCGGTAAATCATCCCGAAGATTGTGACATTTTCTTGACAGTTTCATAGTTAGAACGGAACTTTTAATGAACGTTATATATCCTGGATTGTGATGATGTGCCCAATCCATTTGCATACGTAATATTATCTTCGTTCCAGTGGCATTATGCCTGTCACGTCGATATTTATATTTATTGTATGTGCTGCTGATAACAATAAAATAAAGAGATATTACTTTGTATGGTCTTGCGAGTTATACGTATCTCCATGGCTTGCAATACTTGTTTCTGAATGTACAGCATCCTCTAACATGTGCCTTTTAGCAAACCGGATTCAAGGGAAGACATGTGGTGTGGTCACTGTAATAAGCCGTTGCGTTAATATTAGTTAACGTTATCGCAATCACGAAGACTTTATAACTATACATTTGCCAATTTATCCTTTTATTCCTTACTTTGTTAAATCGTGCTAAACTGTTTTTGTGTCTTTCTCGAAATCTGTACTATCTTTATTTATATATTAGTAAACATTTGAGATTGACTGATTGGGAAATTATATTGTTTCTGTTGTAGCAATGAACTCGAGTCTGCTATTGGGAAATATTGTTTTATTTTTACTGTTCGAGCAACTTTCCAGAAAGTCACTATATTGAGCGCTGATTCTTACGAGTTCTGTAATAGCGAACATGCAGAGGTGAGTAAACGACACGAAACTCACGAAACGGAAACATTTCCGTGTTTCTAAACAAAGAAACTTCAGAGGAGTTAAATTCTTATTTTAATTTGGTTTAAAGAGCATCTGTTGTTGAAATTTTCATCATACGTGTGTTCATTTCAATAGGCTCGAATCCTTAGTAAATTCAGGCCAGTTGATCTAGGTTGTGGTGTTCCACGGGGGTCTTTTCTGGGACCTGTTCTCTTCATTCTTAAATTCACGTAGTCAGTACGCAACTTTAAGTGTTGCTCTAGACAATGCTCTCACATTGCACCAGCATGTCATGAAGATGTGCAAGGCTGCATATCTTGAGCTGAGACGCATCAACTCCATACGCAAATATCTTTAATTGATGCCACTAAAACACTTATGTGTTCAATATTATTTTCAAGACAGGACTATTGTAACTCAGTTTTGTTTGGTTCGTCTCAATATCTACTCCAGAAACTTTAAAATGTTCAAAACACAACTGCTCAGATCATTCTTAGAGTACAACGCACTGAACACACCTCCACGCTGCTCTGTAACCTACGCTGGATATCCATTTGATCCAGAATCAAACTCAACATTTGTTCTCTGTGCTACGTTTCAGTGACAAACTCCAGTCCAGCAAAATATCCGATCTCTCCCATATGTATACACCAGCAAGACACTTGCGCTTCTCTTCTGACAATCATATACTCATTCTTCACCATGAAAACGAAGTCATATGAATAAAGTTGTTGTGCATACCATGACCCATCAACGTGGAATGAATTGCACATTGAAATTAGATAGAACGACACAGAGCTCCCTTTCAAGAGTGCTCTTAAAACTCACCGACTTCGACTACAATAACAAACCTAAAGATCTTAAAATATTTCCTACCATTAATATTTTCAGCACTTTATTGTTTTCCAATTTCATGGTGATTTTTTGATATTTCTTTTGGATTTTTTTTTTTACTTGTATTCGTATCATCATAGATGTTGAAGAGCGCTTGAAGCTTTCAAAGATTAAGCGCTATACAACGTCTTCATTATAATGATTATAATTCACTAGTGCATGGAAAGGCAACGAAATAATTTACTATCTATGAGACACCTCAACAAAGCAAATCAACTACTTCTGTATTCTCATGGACAGATGGCATATATGTATATATATATATATATATATATATATATATATATATATATATATATATGGATACCGTACCACTAAATAAATATAGAACCTAAGTTTCCTTCTAAAGATGTTTTCAATAAAAAAAAAAATTTTCATTTTGTCTTTGCTAGCTTAAGATCAATAATTCCGTATATTAAACTTACTAATATATATACATCAAAACACTTATTAAAGAAAGAACCTGTAAATGTTTACTGTTTTTAAAATATATTTATCGTGACACCAGTGACGCACACATCAAAGAAAGACAACTCTTTATTTACATTGTTCTAAGACTGCAAGCATTATCGTTGATTCTCAGTCAAGTTATTATTATGTGCCAGGGACGACATTGACCTGTCAAATTCCTGTACCTTAGCCTATATTGGCAATAATAATTACCGTTTATATTTGTGAATTAGGTGTTTCAAGGTTGTGCCGTTCTTGAAATCGATGTTAAGCCTGTGTGTGTGTGTGTGTGTGTGTGTGTGTGTGTGTGTGTGTGTGTGTGAGATTAGGATGTTTAACATAACTTGAACAAATTTTCAGTCTAATCAAATGACGAGATTAAAGAACTTCACAAGGCCACAGGCTGAGCATGGTTTGGGCAGGAAGTAGATTAAGCTTTTAAACGGTTTTTGATCAAGATCTTTGGAAATCAGGTACTGAAGAAGTTCAAGAGAGATGCAATCGAGGATTACATCCCTGTCTTTCGGGATTTTGAGATGAAGAAGCGACAAATAACACCAAATGGGGAAGATAAAGTTGTCATTCTAATCCCAGCTAAACTGAAAGAAATACTTGAGAGCAAACCGGGAGAAACATTTAATAAATGTATCGCCCGAACTGGGTTTGCCTCTGTTTTCGAGATGATTAAGGGAAGCAAACTTAGGATTAACAATTCAGTAATGAAAGGTTTCTTTGCAAAATCCATAAAAACCATTAAAAGTGTCGTAGATCATGTCAAGGCCTTCCATGACTCTGATGTGTACGGTATAAATGTTGCCCTCATGGTCGGAGGCTTTTCCGAGTCTAGTATGCTTGTTAATGCTTTACGAGATGCATGCTCTTCGTGGAAGGTCGTGGTGCCTGATGAGGCAGGTCTTGTTGTATTAAAGGGGTCCGTCATTTTCGGGCACAACACCGCTCCAATAGCATATCGAGTTTCCAGGCATACATACGGCTACGGAACTGCCCAACCATTTATTGAAGGCATACACTCAGATGAACATTTTGTTGTATGTGATGGGGAAAAGTTTTGCCGAAATATCTTCAATTTATTTTTGCAAGAAGGAATTTTAGTATATGATGGGCAAATTTTTGTCGATAGAAAACCTTTTAGGTCAGAGAGGGATGGTGATAATTTTGGTATTGAAATATATGCAAGCAATGACAAAAATGTACCCTATACAATGAAAACAGTTGCACTTACCTGGGGATACTTACAGTGGACAAGCTAGATGTTGATGTTCCAACTGAAGACAGATTTGCGTATGTAACTATTAATGTAACGAATTCGGAACTGCAAGTAGAAGATACATATCCCAATACGGGCAGATTAATGAAGACGTTTATAAACTTTTTGAAGGAATGTGAATGAATATATAATTTGGGTCAAACCTGCGCTGCATGTTTGACTCCATGTTGATGATAAATTATACCATATGTATTACATCGAAACAAAATTCTAAATGTATCTTTCTCGTAACCAAATTGACAATTTTGATACTGTATAACGTTTCACCATTTTCACCAAACGCTTCTCTTGCATAGGCGGATCAGAAAATTTACACGCAGCTCTTTATTTCTAGTTTGCAAAAGAACGAAATATTGATGATCTAAAGATACTTAATACATTTCCAGGCCATTCGCAAATTAGCACGTTTAATTAAATAAGCTCATCAGATCATTTACTATTGAAACTTAGTTGGAACACATAAGGAATTAAATTGGAACTTCATACATTTGGACTTGTGATACAAAGTTTGGGACAATGTAAGGTATAGTAGACAGTAAAATAAGTTGTTTTTAGCTACTCATTTTGCATGTTAGGAAACAAGTTATTTGTTGAATTGTACAAACCTTTATCTTTTTTGTCGTGTTTTTTATTACTTAATATACAACCATTGTGTCAGACTCACTAGCATGACGACCTTGTAATTAATTCTCATCTATATGCCCAGTCATTGTTTTTGATGTTTGCTTTCTCGTAATGGAATATTTGCAGGAGAGTTCAGGCAAAACGATGGGTGTCGTGTACTCGATGACCTGGGTTAAAATCTCTGTATTGAATGAATTAAAATTATCTAACGTGAATAATATTTTTACATATATATGTATATATATATATATATATATATATATATATATATATATATATATATATATATATATATATATATATATATATATATATATGACAAATAAATGACAGACAAGAATGAAATTTGCTCAGTTTTTATTACTGTGAACTGCGTTACCCAGGAGTGGCTTCATCATCAGCATCATTATCATCATCATCATCAGCCCCGTCGTCTGGTAAACCGTTGGGGCGCCGCACAAGACCGAATAACAAGTTTTCTTCATTCATTTGGATTTTCCACCTTTCTCAGTGAGTCGCTTAATGTCAAGCCTGTCCACTGTCGAATATTATCTTCCCCCCCCCCCTCTTTCTCTTCCTGTCTCTCTTCTTCTTTGTACAGTGCATTCAAGATGGTCTTCGCAAGTTCTGATAATCGTGAGACATGCCCACACCACTGCAGTGTAGGTATTCTTACGGTGCTCAGAAGATCTTCGTGAGGTCCAATGGCTTCTCTGATCCTCTGTCATATTTCTCCATTGGTGACACGCTCATTGTATGTGACGTCGAGGATCTTTCGGAAGCATATTATCTCTGTGGTCTGTATCCGTTTCTCTACGTCAGCTGTTATGGTTCATGATTCACAGGCATATATAAATATGGAGATCGCCAGTGAGGTCATCAGTCTAACCTTTGAGATTAGTGCGATGTCCTTGTGATTCCAGATGCGCTTTAGTTTTGTCAACATTGCTGTTGTCAGTACAATCCTGGAGAGTACTTCAGGCTTTGTTACTTCATATGCTACCGTCCCCCCAATACTTGAAACTGTCAACTATTTACATCTTCGTTCCTTGGTCCCTGATGTATTTAGTCTGTTTAGCACTTTCCTCAAAATGACTTTGCTTCTACGACTGAATGTCCTATAGTTTTGGGACTGTTGCAAGTTGTATTTCTTTTGGATTTTGATAATCAGTAATCAACAGCGGTCATACTCCTGTTTGCCAGATCTAGTTGCATACGTTTGTGACAGCGCTAATCATTCTACCCCAGCTGCAATAAGCTCTGTTGTGATAATGTCTGCACCTACTGACTTACTCTTTTTTTAGCAATCTCACTGCGGCTTCTACTTCTTAACGCAGGTTGTGTGGATGTCGTTGTTTGTTACTGGAGGCAGGAAACCTTTGGTACTACAGAATAAACTCCGGCTCGGTGGTTGTAAGGTTCTGCGCAGTACTCTGTGCATCTCTTCAGAATGTCATTTTCTTCTCAAAGTTAGATTCCAGCTTTGTCCTCTAAGGTGGTAGCTCACCGTTGTTTTGTTCTTGTTAGATATCTGACCAGTTGGTATAATTTCTTGCCGTTGGTCCTTGTCACGTTTGCCTCATTGTCTTTGGACCATTCCTCTATCTCATTCGCATTTGCCTTTTTGTGCTTTTCTAGACTTCGAGGTTGACTGCCTTGTGTTGCTCTGTCATTTCTGCATAATTCATGTTCTTACTCTTGTCACATAGGTTCAGGATCTTAGTTGTGACCCTAAGTGTTTTAACTGGGCGATGTTTACCAAGGATATCACTGGCTGTGTTGGTCGTTGATGTATTGAAGGTGGTGATCAATTTTTCCATATCGATAGTTTCTATGTCGATGGTGGTGAGCGCTGTAAATGTCCTACCAATCATAGCCTGGAAGGTGGCTTCGTATACTTTATGATCCTTCAGTTTCTCGAGATCAAACTTTATTCTTGTGTGGCTCTCGTTCTTGACCTTCTTTAAATGTAGCCTGAACGTCATCATCTGCAGAGCATGGTCACTCTCTATATCTGATCTGGGAAAGCATCGAGACTTGGCAATGTTTAGACATGACTGTACGGGCCTCTTCATCATTATTTAGTCGATCAGATTGTGATACTCTCAGCTTGTATTGTGTCATGTCCATCGTCTAGATAATGTGTGTTGACGAAGGTGTTTGCCAGCATAATGTCGTTGTAATTAGCGAATTCCAGGAGACTGAGTCATCTCTCGCATGTGTCTGCATTGCAAAAGCGCTTTTAGTTTCTTTTTCAGTTCATGTAAGCGTCCTCTCCTATTTTGTCGTTCCACATTTCTTGCACAATCAGAACGTCTTCAATGGGAGTTTTTTCCACAGCATCTTGTAGCTAGTCATATAAGTTTTCTTCATCCACGTCATTACAATATGTTGTTGGGTGTATGTTTGTATTTTGGTGATCTTGAATGCAACTGGCCTGACTCGGATGATGACGAGACCGCTGAAGATTGGGCGACTTCCCATAGCAGTGATTACTGTTTCATTTGTCGTTTTATGGACGTCTTAATGTAGTTGAAAGTTCTTTGTTGGTTTACTCATTGATGTGCGAGAAAAGTGTCTGCAGTACTATGTACATCATTTCAGAATGTCATTTACTTCTGAAACATAGTTTATAGCTTTGTTCTTTAATTAGATTACTCACCGTTGTTATGTGCTTGTTTGATATCGGGCCGGTTAGTATGCCTTCTTGCTGTTGTTCCTTTTCAAGATTGCCTCAACGTCTTTGGACTGTTCTTCTATCCAGTTATCATTTGATTTCTTTTCATGCTTTTCTTGACTTCGAGGTTGACTACTTTGTCCTGGTATTCTCCTTCTATATCATTCCTTTTCTTCTTCAGCTCTCTCCTCTTGTCACACAGGTGCAGGATAACATCTATGACCCAGCGTATCTTGAGTACTTGATGTCTACCAAGGATCTCGCTGACTGTTGTGGTCGTGTATATATTGAAGGTGCTATTCAATGTGTCAATGTCGATATTTTCTGTGCTCTTAAAAGAACGTTGTATTCTAGTTGCAAATGTTTAGTCTGTTTACCAGTTGCTAGACGTCAATAGTTTTATATCCTTATATCAGTAATATTTTCTTATACGTTCTATGCGTTGATTTTCGTTTCATTTCTCCTTTAATTTAGTTGATGCTCTCTATTCCAGTTAGGAACAATATTACTTTCTCATATGAGTTGTTTAACGCATTATTTTGTTACATCCATTGTTAGACTTCATTCGCACGAGTTTATTGTCCGATTAAATTATCATTCAATTACATGTATATTAAAATTATACAGCTAAGTCAAGATATTGTTTTCGTTGTCTTCGCTAAAATGTAATCCCAATCCAGATCATCATCTTACATCACAATTTATCGTCAAGCCCTTTGATTTGTTTCGTCTATTTGTTATATCAAGTTAAAGGCAAAACACTGACATAGAACCAATAATAAGGTTTCTTTTCGTAGGTATAGACATGATACGTTTACAATTTAAACCCCCTCCAACATATATTCCTGCGGTAACAAGTCATTATTTTGGGTACTTACGGAGTCAATCTTTTCCTGTGATATTCGCATTTTCATAGCTACTGTCTAGTGATGCGTGTGTGCTTTAAGCAGCGCTTTGTACGTTCAATTATTTGTTCGTCAATCGTATCTGCGTTTCTATTCAAAGTGTTCCGATGATGGACAACATACACGTATAAAAACGCAATACGTTACGTTTGTCATGGTTTTTAATTATCTTAGCAATATATTTGAAGTTTGTTTAGTCTTTCTCGTTCTTATTATTATTGATAGAGACAATCGTTTACAGGTAATGCCAATTATCTCTAAGGTTATATTTAATTGTAATTAGAAGACGACGATTACGTCAATATTTCGCTTATGTTAATATGCTCCTATGAATCAGATATAAGTTATACCCATCTGAAAATTACTTTAAATTTACCCTTGAAATAAATATGAAAAAGTCGTTAACATTCATTTGCTTGGTATGCTTAAACATCTTAAAAGCACAGCACATTACATGAAACATTTTAATGGTTTCTTCACTGACGTTTGTCTTTGAGACATAATTAGTTGCAACGTAATATTATAGTTTTGCTAAATATCCAACATGTGTTCCAACATTTTGTTTCAGGAGCTTTATTGTGTTTAGATATTTATTTCATGACACTCTTATTTTTTACGTGAGTGATAAAAAATTTTGTACACGTACACTATGTTACGAGTCCATGCTCCTAAAATGATTTTTGTATAAATAAACATCATTCATTTCTCTGTAATAAAATATCAAAATAAAGATGAACTTAAGGTACTGCGAAGTAATATCATATAGTCATATAATGACAGACACAAGTACACAAAATTTGAAACACTGAAAAACCTCTTGTGGAAATCCAAGATAAGTCCAACGCTGAAAATGCGGATGAACCTGTGCTGGCCTATAAAATAATAATCTGTCAACAGTGTCTCGTTAAATAAAAAAAAATACACTTAAAACTGTTCCCTTTTCCTTTCTCCAATGGAATACTGCACAACAATGATATAACTGGATTATGCCAGACATTAACTCAATAATTAATGCCTTTTACAGTGACATGATTATGTTGTACTCTACTTGACCTCAGGATGCAATTAATAATTTGTAAGAAAACAATTACCTAATGGAAAATAACATTCAACAAAGTAATTTTTTCCAAATAAAATGTTAGCTATTGTTAGAAAGTATGTTTCTATAATTATAATATTTAACCTGGACAATGCAAGGTAAACTATGTAAATATGTAGGAGAATTAAAATAACCCAGACCAAGACGCAAATAAACATATTTACGTATAACAATACTGATCCTGATATTAAACCCATCCTCACAGAGAATATCGTAGTAACATAACAACATTAAATGAAAAATAATTCAGGTAAAGTAGAAAATATAATTCTGGACAAGGGTAACACTTTAATATTATGCTACCTTACATAATCATATAATGAAATATTTTTGTAAAGAAGCTAAGCAGCGAAATATAACAATTAAATACATATGTAAAACATCTTGTTGGAAAAATGACTAAGATCACTTCTTGCGAATCGAGTAGGGTTCCAATCGTGATAATATGGACTATTTATTATCGTGTGTGCATACGATACATTGGAATCGGACCATTGAGCATGGATAGTTAACCAACCTTCTAGCATCAAACATATCATTGTATTACCTTACATATTTTGTTATCTTTTACTTGAAATATATAGATTGTTCACCTAAGTTAAAAAGAAAACACTCGAACGATTAAAGGAGGTAAGAATAAATAACCGCTATTGTTAATCAAGGAGTTGTCTTGCTTCGCACGTGCAACGTGTTGACTTAATTCATATATTCACGAGTGCAGAAAACTCACGCAATCAGGTAATGTAAAAGTGGAACGAGACCATTTTATATCCATCCAGTCGATCTGCCCATCAAATTATTACCTTTGCTTCGGCACCGCTCCTAAATGCATGGTGTGAGGGGAGCTTATTGTTTCTATGTACACGTATACCTTCTTCAAAGGGAATGACACATTCATTCCTAGATAGAAGTTAAAGAAACCAGGAAAAGGATATTCCTCCACCTTGACAGTGAGCTCGATGTTGTGGTTCAGTTTTAGACTTGACCGTAATTACATTGCGTCATTGACTAATGTGTCATACGTAACTCGGTCCGCTCGGCCATTTTGTAAATACGTATTTGTTCAGCTTCGGAACGCATTGTTTTTAATTGACTTGATTTCCAAATGTAGGCTGCTAAATAAACGTACAGCTCGCAGTCAGAGAAAAAAGTTATTGCGCTTGCTAATGTCAATTCAATGAGAAACATTTCCAGTAGTTAAAGAACCCTTGACTGATCGATAATTTCAAAGGACGCTATGCAAAGACAACATGAAAATCATGCATTCCTACTACGTGGGTTACGTTCCTGACTTTGGCAGTTTGCATTGGTTTTAAGTATAGAATAAACATACATTTTATGTAGTGTCCTTACTGCCCTTATTTTATGTATAAAGAAATTATTTTGTAAATTGTTGTTATTACAAGAACTTTAACTCGTTAATATTATATCCTTAGAATACACAGTTTAACCTGACTTGAAACGAGCACCTGTGGCAAGAACATATTACCTAAACTTGTACATTTAGTGTCCTTGACGGCTAAAACAAATTGTAAAGAAACACGCCGATAATGTATTTCACAATTGATTAGTTCTGTATTGATTGCATTGCTTTTTGAGAATCGGACATTGAGAATACAGTTATTCGCTTTTTATTGTTTGTATTCAGGTTAATGTAGCTCAAATTGATATTAGTGCACATGGGAAAATCTATTTTGGTCAGGGATGTGTTTGCGTCGTGTTGAAATTTCCACAAACACAATACGGAAAGACGTTTCAAACGGTACAGAAAATGGTACAGAAATACCCATACATTATCCATTGCGCTTGCTGCAAATTTACACAACTTCATCTTTCACGCTTCAAATTTTTAAGTATGCAGATGCATCGTTACCAAAATGAGACCTCTTTGCGTAATAATAATAATAATAATAATGAGGACTTTGTATAGCGCCAAATCTTTAGAAGTTCTAAGCGCTTTACACTATCTAAAATAATTTGGCTCTTCTACAGAAAAACAAATGACCAAAACAATGAATTTGGAAAACATAAAAAACATGCTGAAAACATATAGAATACAAAAAGATTATTAGGTATCTAAGTTTCTCCTTGCAGTCAAAGATAAAGTGAGTTTCAAGAGCACTCTTAAAAGGGACCGCTGTGTCTTTGTGTCTACTTTCAAAAGGTAATTCGTTCTACATTGCCGGGCCTTGGTATACTAAAGAACGTTGTCCATACGACGGAAGAATGAGTATACGATTGTCAGAAGAAGAGCATAAGTATCGTGCTGGTGTATACACATGGGTGAGGCCAGATAGGTATGCTGGACTGGAGTCTGTCAGTGAAACATAACACAGAGAACAGATTTTGTGATTGATTCTGTATCGAATTGATAGCCAGTGTAGGGTACAGAGCAGTGGTGAAGTGTGTTGTGAGGTGTGTTGTGATCGAGGTACTCCAAAGATGATCAGTGCAGCTAGGTTTTGAACTTTTTGAAGTTTCTGGAGTAAATATTGTGACAAACCAGAAAAAAACTGAGTTACAATAGCCCAGTCTTGAATGTACTAATGAACACACAAGTGTTTTAGTGGCATCAACTGAAGTTATTTACGAATAGAACTCATGCGTCTCAGTTCAATATATGCAGCCTTGCATATGTTCATAACAAGTTGTGCAATGTGAGAGTGCTGTCTAGAGTAACACCTATGTTTCGTACTGACTGTGAGAATTTAATGTTGGTGTTGCTGATATTTATTGTCTGAGGTAATGGATGTGAATGAGAAAGTCTTTGTGTTGTGATCAGAATAGCCTCAGTTTTATCATCATTCATCTGCTCCACTCCATGTATAGTAGCATAAACTTCAGTTGATGACACGTAATGACAAGTTACTAATTCCAATTTGTCATTTGAGTCATCGTTTTGATTAAATTTGAAAATTCTTCACTGTGAAACTACTTTATATACTTAAGTGTAGGAAAATGAGACTGTATATTGTCAGTAACATATTTTGGCTGTATACAAACAAAGGGGAAATACATTACAGACCACCTTTGGTGCAGTATGTGGACAAGACGTTTCGGATCACCCTTGGATTGTATATTGAGCAATGGAATTGACCCTAGGGAATCTAGGGTCTGTATACTGACATGGAACAGTTGGGGTGTTGTATAGGTTCGTATATGACGGGTAGGTAGGCATAGTTCGGAATGTTGCAGGTAGACTGTGGCGGGCAAGTTGTTCCAGTTACGGGATTAGTTGAGCTGGTTTAGCTGCAAGATGGTAGCGGGTGGCAGGTTGGTTCAGCTACTTTATAAACTATAGCAATAACAATATGGCGGAGGTGATATTGGCGGGAAAAAGACTTAGACATATTCATAAATAACACATACAACACATCGACATAGATTGAAACGGTACGGCAAATGCGAACATTTAAGAAAAAACATTCTGCGAACCTTTTGGGACAAGGAGAATTTAACATGTGAAAATTTAACATGGATGATACTCTAGCGGGACAAGGGGAAGGTGAGCAGAGGCTGGGACCGTCAAGGGACAGGGCTGCTAAAGAGCCATGCACAGTAGACATATACAAATGAAACCCCTAGTTGGATATATATAATACATATTACCAAGACATGAAATTATGTTCGTGGTTTGTGCAATGTATTTTATAGGGATAAAGGGAGTTTTGTAGAGCCAAACAAAGACCAATGCATACACACACACAAACATACGCGAATACATACACACATCACACACAGAGGGAAGAAGAAATACAAACCCAAATCCACTTTAAATGTTCTTCTTGTTCCAGCGAAGTGGACTTCATTACCACGTCATTTTCGTTTTAAGCTTTGGTATGTAATACGGTATCCTACAATTCCGTGTCCATATATTCTACAATATTCATAGAGGGTTAAGTGTCTTGCATACTTTCTAATAATCTAAACCGACATCTATCAAACTGTTGAAGTCTATCTTATAATCGCATTCGGCAAACAAAATGACTTTCACCGTGTTTGTTATGGGTATTGGCGTCGGACACTGAAGTTAACACGAATTTGTCTGGATTTTATAGTGTGAAAATATTAACTAACAAAGTGTTCTCCGTTGTACAGCAGTGTTAGGGACCAGTTTCGTACTGCAAAAAAACGATACCGTAAAGTGGATGGGTTTTTGGCTTTCCACCAGACCCACTATTCATAAACAAATATATGTAGCCGCTAAGAAGAATGTCACAAACATAGACCATTTAGCCAAATAATACCACTATGGTACTAAGATCACTGAGAGTTCCAGCTGCAAGGAGCCCTTCGAAATACCTAACAAACTAATGTTAAGGATCTTATGTACACCACCTCCAACCACATTCTCTGCAGTAAACATACGGTACCTATTGGCAAATTTCTTCCATGACCAATTACAAACAATTATTGATACGCATGACAAGACAATTCCATTTGACTCGTCACTATAAAGTTGCGATATAGAATTTTAGCCACAACCATTTTGAGCATTGTAACCTGTCTCAATGGATTTAGTACGGAACATCGTCATGAATAGTGCACCAAATTCATGTGAACTTGATCCGATTTCAGCATCACTGCTGCTTGAGTGATTAGACCCAATATTGAATTCACAAACTGATGTTATTAGTATCTATCTGTCATCAGGAGTATTTCCATCATTTCGAAAACTACCATTGTAATGCCCCTGTTGAAGAAACCAACACTCGACCATAACAATTAAAAGAACTATCCCACAGTTTCTACAGTTTCTAATCTTCCGTTCAAATACAACAATCTTATGAAACGTTGTTCTAACCTAACTTGTATCTAACTGGAATTCAATCGGTCTTTTTAATAATGTACAGTCTGCGTAATGCTCTTGCAGCATTACTGCAACGACTCTTCTGAAAGTATTCAAGGATATTCTCTCTGTTTTAGATAGCGGTAGGATTACAATCCTCACCTTCCATGATTTGTCTGCAGCATTTGACAGAATAGATCATATATTACTTCACTGTCTCCAGCATGTATTTGGCATTCTCAATACAGCCTCAAAATGGTTCAAGTCCTACTTAGTGAACAGGTCACAAATTGTATCTGCAAATCGTATACACACAAGCTCAGTTGATCTATGTAGTAGTGTTTAACAAGGGTCTCTTTTTGGATCTGTTATCTTTATCATACACACTCAGCCGCTCTCAAGTGTCATATTATCACCCAGTGTCTCAACATTCGTACGCTGATGACACCTAAATATCCAAGTATTGACACCAACTGAAGTTGATGCTACCGTTAAAGGAGCCGAGATGTACATTTCTGATGTGAAATCTTGGATGTCATGGAACAAGCTGCAGATGAATGATGATAAACTGAGGCCATTCGGATCACAACACAAAGACTTTCTCGTTCACTTCCTGTATCTTAAACAATAAATATCAGCAACTTCAACATTAAATTCACGCATTCAGTACAAAATTTAGGTGTTACTTGGACAATACTCTCATACTGCACCAACCTGTCATGAACATATGCAAAGCTGCATATCTTGAGCTGTGACCTATCATCTCCATTCGCAAATATTTTTAAGCTAATGCACCAAACCCTTGTGTGTTCATTAGTACTTTCAAGACTGGACTTGTGTAACTCAATTCTGTCTGATTCGTCTAAAAATATACTCCAGAGATTTCATAAAGTTCAAAACACAGCTGCACGGATCATCTTTGGAGTACCACGATCAGAACACACCTCAACACTGCTCTGTATCCTACACTGGCTATCCATTTGATCCAAAGTCAAACACACTATGTGGTCTCTGTGCTACGTTTAACCGACGGACCCAGTCCACATACCTATTCGGCCTCACCTATGTGTACACACCAACAAGATACTTAATCTCCTCTGACAATTGTTTGCTCATAATTCCAACTATAAACAAAATGTCATATGTCCAATGTTTTTTTGCATTCCAAGTTCTAGCAACATGGAATGAATTGCCCATTGAAAATAGACAGAAATACACGGTGATCTCTTTTTCGTATGCAAGAACAAATTTAAAGACCTAATACTGTTTCGTACCTTAAATAGTTTCAGTGTATTTTGTTTTCAAATATATTGTGTTTTGTATTAATATCATTACAGATGTTGAAAAGCGCTGGGAGCTTTTAAATATTAGGCGCTATTTAAGGTCCTCATTATTATTATTATTATCATTATATTAATGAATTGATGATCGAAGCTGGACGCAAGACTCCAGTTGTTACTGTTTAGGAGTGTTTCAGGGAAAGATTGCAAAGAAGATATCCGATGCAACTGCTCAGTAGAACTGCTCACAATTGTTGGTCTTCTTGTTGCAAACTAAAATTGGCAATGACATTGCCGATGACACAATACACCATAAGACACACGTTTACCACTTGGCACTCACATGGGATGCATGTGTAAATCTTGTAGGAAAGAACTGTGTAAAGGAATGGTGACTGGGGTTGTAGTGTCAGCTGAGGCTACGTTGAAGGGCATGATGGTCCAATCTTATTATATTCGATAACTTGCGATGCAAGAATAAAACCTTTGACGATATCCTTTTAAAAGTGCTTTGACTTTTTCACACGTCGCTTTCCCACTTTTCGGGTTCTTTGTTCGAAAATGCTTTCGATTACGTACCCATTGTCTTCATTTTTGGTTAAGCGATGTAACTCGGGCATATAAGACCTTCCTTTCAATACTTCCCCGTTATTGTCTTCCAATTTATAAACGGCAGGATGACGACCACGCACTCGTCCAGTGAAATGAACCAATTCGGTGGTCCAGTTGATATAGTAACTTTTGTCGAAAGCTCGTTTGGTTTTGCCAACGCTGACATAATCTGCTGCAGCGACCACTTCACCCTTCTTCGGGACAGCCACCATTGAGGAAGTGCCAAACTTCGTTGTCAGATGTCATTTGTTGTAGGGCACGTCAGATGCACAGATGTTACAATTGGGTCTACAATTGGACAAGGTACGGTGAGACTTCGATGAACTTGAGAGTGTGTTGATGCGTAAAATATTTCCACAGGCGTACTTTCAAGCTGCATTGGAAGGAAATATTCCGCGATGCTGGCTTTTGTTTTCTGGATTCTCATATTGTAAAAAAATAAACGTCACGGTTGTTTAATTCATTTTGAAGGTTTGGCTCAGACATTTGATGTCTTTGCTTGTTTCCCATTGAAGATTATTACGACCGCATTGTTTCAACACCAGTTTCAGGTCTCATACAAACTCACTCCTTGGTTTTAAAGTCGATGGCACTACACAGGAACAATTAGAAAAGACGTCGATGACACATGTTGCCGCGATTGTAGGTGGATAAATGATAGACATCAGCTAAGTCGACTTGCCATTCATGATTGATGCCTTCCACTCTGGGGGAAATTTCGGAAACGTTTCGTCGAATGGGTTTGTGTAAAGTGTACTTGATTTGCCTATGTAACCATCGTGGCACTTGACGTAAACGGAGAAGTTTCAGGCAGGGTTTGGCAGTTCAATACAATTTCCGAACGCCTACGTAACCTGCAAGATCAACAGGATTTTAGCAACTGGTGGATAATAGCTTCTCCATTTTTATAATAAGTCACACCTTCTTCGCTGATGGATGGAGCTAAAGGATGGAGTAGAAGTCAGGGGTAATGGTATCGTTAGAGGTGTTGGTTATGGCTTTAATATTCCTTTTCTTTTCACTTAGTGTTTCTATTCTAATTTTGTGACTGCTGTTGAAAGAGGAGTGGGTGGACAATATGTTTTAAACGATAGAGTTCAGTTGTTCCCCTTGAGAATAGGTGATGGGGTCAACAAGGACGCTGTAATATTATACGGGTGACTTGGTCTGTCTTGACCGATGAAGGTGGTGGTAGTGTTCATGGATGTTTCATCAGAGCATTACAAATTTTCAGAGTTTGTTGATTGCAAATCGTGTTGTAACTAGAACGTCTCGGGCAACTGAAGATAGGGAGGTACTTGAGGAGTCCTCAGTTCTTGCCAACGATGGTGTTCTATCCGTCGTTTGTAAGGTACTAAAGCACGTTATTGTCTGTCCATTTGATTCCAATGGTCACGTATAATACTTGTTCTCTAGAGGCCTGTTATCTTCTTAAACCTTTTGTTTGTCACAGAATTAGGCGAAAATTGAACTGATTTCTGTTCTTGAATTGCAAACGAAACTCACCATTTTCTTGATTTCGTCGTACACGCATTACCTGGGGTGATTAAGTGGCGTGTAACGATTTGCATGTGCCAATTTGTAATTTACATGAAATCCGAAATACTCGTTGTACGTGGTGCACGTCAAGCTCGATGTGATTTTTGTTCACCTATTGAGAGTATATAAGGCGATGGATTTCTCATTATTATTTACGGGAACTAAAATATCTAATCAAAGGATAGATAACCTCGTCTTGCAAATCTCCAGCCAAAGGGGTGAGTGTTAAATTTACATTTCGTTTTATTGTGAATTTTATTCAGATTATCGTATAATGATGCCTTTATTGCAATGAACGTGGAATATTTGGAATTACTAGTCACTTTTAGACTTTAAATACAATATCGTAATCTACGGCTTAGATTATTTTTGAGACCACTATTATTAGTCTGGTTTTGTTTATTATAGTTGATTCCGGAGATCTAATAACATCGTTGATTCCGTAGATCTGATAACATCTGACAATCATTGATTCCGTCTGATTCAGTCTGATTCCGTCTGATTCCGTCATTGATACCGTAGAAGTACATCACTGATAGCGCATCTAATAACATCGTTGATACCGTCTCTGATACCGTAGCTGCTAACATAGTTGTTACATTGTTTCTGATACCGTAGCTGCTAATAACATCGTTGATACCGTAGCTGCTAATAACATCGTTGATACCGTAGCTGCTAATAACATCGTTGATACCGTAGCTGTTAACACATCTGATACCATCTTTTGATAAACGTCTTTGATATCGTTTGATTTGTTGTGGGACATCTATTGTTTGTTCTGGAACATCTCTGTATAAATATCTGAATGTGCTTGTGCCGTTAATTTGTGCAAACGGAATTGAAGTATCTGTCTGTGTGTCGAACTGTCTGTTCGTCAACATCTGTGTAACGTGTAAATATCCGGAAAGCTAGAAGTCCGAGTGTCGGAGCTGTCTTAGAGTTGTAAAACGTCCGGGTAGACATCTAGGGGAGTGAGGAACCGTTGGTTCGGGTAGATGTTGTATGCTGTCTGAACGTATAACTGTGGTGGATCCGTGTAGGGAAACGTCCGATAATAGTATTGGTCAACCCTCGGTTCTCGGGGAAACTGGGAGACGATTCAACTGTTGCTGAATCGTGCGGTTATACAGGGGAGACACATAGGTGTATTGAAATTGTAATATAATTTAATACATTGTTGTATTTGCATGCTTACGTCAGATCACAATAATATTTCAAGTGATCACATAGATATCAATAAAAGCTAGCAACTTGATTGAATACAAGTATATGATCGTGCTAGTTATCGCAATCCATCGTGCGATAGATAGTTTGTCGTTTGTGTTTATTTTTTTCGTAAATCATACTTGCATTTATCTAACTTTCGAAAAGGATTCTTGGATCTGTGTATAATCCAAGAGATCCCTTTACATCTGAGATTCCTTTTGTATTGTTATTTAATTTGTTCATGTATTGTGAATGGTTGTGAGTGTAATTGTGGGTTGAGTGCATGAATTATTGTGTTGTTACATCTGTATTTTTTCATTTATAATTTATTACATAAATTTATATTTTCTTTCACAAATTGTGTTTGTATTGTTCATTTAATCCACCCTCCTTTCGGTAACAATTCTGTTACATTGTTCCCCGGAGTCCTCCTAGCATCGTTCCGAATACTTCTTTCGGCAAGGAAACTAACAACAAGCGCAACAATTCTTCGAGGTTGAGTGGTTTTACACGGGACGGACAATATTCCCCAAGTTTTGGCTAAACGAGGAGGCAGTCCTTTCCTTTCATTTTCAGTTTTAGCAAGAGAGTGGTGTGCACATCTTTCACGGGACATCTTTTTTATCATGAACACAAAGCACTGAAAACCATTATTTTTTTTTATGGTAGAACGCGTTACCGCTGATTGTCGTTACGCTGTATCAACTTGATGAATAGGAATCCCACATAATGGATGGGTTCGCATGGAGCTATAGGGGGTTTCACGATTGCAACGGATTTACTGATCGTAGCGCCTATAATAACCACCCTTAGCTCCAATGCGCATGCCTACAAAAAAATTCAATTCTGGATTGTTTTACTGTTCTACACTTGATTAGCGAAACATAAAGTCAACAAAAGATATACAATGAATCAATTATATATGTCAAACTAATTTTGTTCATACTAGGAGAATAATCAGATAATCAGATTCAGTGTCCATGCTTACATTATATCAGATAAGTAAATATATACTTTCCATACTTTAAGAATGTAAATTATTTAAATTAAATACACTGTCCATATTTATATTATTATTCATTATCCATAATTTCAGATACATTCGTAGGAGCATTTCACCTTGCTCTCCGATTTTAATCATTTATTCAACATGTTTGGCTGCATAACGTTTAAGAAAACAATTTCAACAATTTGCATTTTTGATATGTTGATATATCTTTCTTTCTCAGCTACTTTCGCAAGGCTGATAGTTCGTTTATGACACGAGTTAAGAAAGTTATAACACATGCAGCTGATATGTAATGCTAAATATTTTAAATCAGATTTCTTTTTTAAATTTTAAAAATGGAACAGTATTTTAATGTACTCAGATGAATTTGACAAAGCAATAATTACATTAGCTATCATAAAAGAGTGCAAATAATGCTGATGGAATATTTATTCATAGTTTGGTTGTAAAAATTGTAGAATTTTCAGAATAATGACATTTTAACTTGTTTTATTTTCGTAAAAAATTTTAAAACATCAAGTATCGAACGGAACATGCAAAAACTTTAAAATTTGATGTGGTCTTTAGACAAGATTTCTGATTGCCACCTGCAAATTCATTTAGAACAGCCTTCTAAAAATTAGATTATTTGTGTTTAACTTTCCTTGCATTAAAGATGTAAGTTTTAAAAATACAATCATTTCATAGATTTCCTCCTATTACTTTGGTTCGTCTTTTAAATCAATATTAATCAACGTGACCGGATGTAAAATTGCAAACAGTATGATTTGTTTTTTAAAAAGAGACTGCTTGTAAGAAAAGCCATATAAGTCAGTAATGAATGGATAATCACACATATTCATCTTTGTTGTCTTTATCTATCAATCACTCGTTCTATCTTAGCATCATATCATACTAATTTTTTTACATGAAGTATGTTTATGTAATATAAGTATGCGAACGCATTAATTCAAGGGTATACATACCCAATTCACTAGATGAAATGTGATAGACACACAAACAGACAGACAGGCAGGTGAGAATCACATGTCATATACATGCATAGTGTCTAACATAGATATTTCTCCAAATAATCTACTCAAAAATTTCCATCCGTTCAAGGAAAAAAAAATTGAATAATCGTCAAGGAGACTCGTAATGCGCCTGTCTGTTCAAGCACGGATGACATTTGTGCATTTTGAAAGCAACTCAAGTTATTTAATGAAAAATATAATTAATATTAATACCAATGCAAATTCTATATCAAAAATAAAAGAACCTTAAAAAGTTAGAAATTTTTTGTGTTGTCGTTCAACATCAACTTACTGCTATGATTAAAGCTGTAAAGAAAAATAAACATATTCTCAATATTCGTCAAGCGAGATAAATTGCTAGAAACGTTTTACGCAGCGATACACTTTGCACAATCAAATAATAAAAACTAGTACATAATGTAGTAGCGGAAAGATAATGAAGATCTGAAATGGGCAGAGAACATTTATTTTAAACCTGGCTGCAGCGCAAGTTAGTAAATAAAATTAAAGCTGTAACAACAATTTATCATATATATATATATGTATATATATATATATATATATATATATATATATATATATATATATATATATATGTATATATATGTATATATATTTAAATACAGTGAGATATCTATCCTGCTTGCAAAATTTGAGCAGTTTGTCCTGATTCACGCTGCCGTCTTTAATTATTGAACTATCCGGAAGTTAGCTGCACCGATACGCCCTCTGGTGAGCTAGTAACAGTGAAACCCCCTATATCGTGACAGTTCTTTGACAAATCCAATAAACTCTGTTACATACATGATATCTCTTAGACTTTGATTTTATGAGCAGGTACTTTGTGATCAGTCACCGCGGCAGCTAACGAGGAGGAGGGTGTCAGCGTTGGAGAAATTCTTGGACACACGAATTTACATTGTTTTATAAAACGAAGGCGAACGTTTGTCAAATTGGGTTTTGCTGGCATCACTAGCAACGGAGAAGTGGAAGAACCTGATGCTACTGGAAATGCGGTTTCCGTCTCTGCAGGTCAAAGACTCTTCGGAAAAAAGAACTATTTTCTAAGTTTTAATTTGGCGGGGGGCATCTAGGTTTCTGGGGACTTTTATTTTTCTGGTGTTGTGACCTAGTCTTGAAACAGCTCCTCTTTCGTTTCTTCTGGGTCTGTTGTCTTTTTTGGGATTAGCGTTTTCCATCGGGAAGACCTTCGGGGCGTTTGAATCACATTCTAAGAGAGACTGAATTATGTTACCTCCTGGACAACCGCTACCTCCGGGTTTTAAAATGATTTGCTTTTTGGCTTGAGTGTCGATAATGCAAGGATCAGTCAGTAGCGTCAAGCCTACTATGTTTAACTCACAAATGCTTTTGGTTTGATTTGGAATGTGAAAGATGCCTTGATATCACCGTAAACTATTGTTGTACTCGTCACATTTTCAGTTGTACACATGTATAAACATACAGCGCCATTTTTACTAAAATGAGACTTCACTGCGTATTGACAAGTTACTAATGCCGATTTGTAATTTGAATCATAGTTCTGGAATTAAGATTTATTATTTTCAATGTGACATGACCTTATATAATCTAGTGCAACAACGTCGGACTGATTATATTTTAATAATGTTTGATGTTGCTGCAGGAGAATCTTAGCAAAGATTAGATTAATCTTGGATCAGAAATAAGTTTCTTATGAGAACTGCAGCAAAAAAAATCAGAACATTTCGTAACGAAATTTAAGAAATGTTTTTTAACATACATTTAAGTTGATGGTATAATTTTTCACGGTTCTCTTCCTTTCCTGGTCACGTTGTTCTACAACAGTATTAATTTCAGAAATTATGGGTGGTTGCTTGTGATGGAAAGGTCAAGGAAACTATACTAATAATAATTTAACGTAACGCTTTTAAAGTTTGTAAAACAAAATTAAACCTGTTTATGATGTTGGTGGGTTTAACAAGCATTTTGAGTCCGAAACTTGCTTGTCGGTATTAGAATCAAAATACAAATTTTACAAGAACATGAAATGAATAAAGATCTATTTAATTGATACGTCCAGATCGAAAGACAGTACATGGTCTATCTAAATCAGACCAACACGAAATTCAGTTTCCGTTGGTCTTTTCTTCTTTCTAGTTTTTGAAGAATCAAAACGCGACCAATCTTGCGAGCACAGTCGTGCTTTGATTTGTACGAAACGCCTATGACACGAATCGAGACGCGGGCCATTTTTTTTAACACAATGCCAATACATATATAATTGTTTAATATGCAATCGCTGACGCTATGTAACATAATTTGTTGCTGTTTGTACTTATATTCATTGCAGATATTAATCAATCTTTCAGGCTTCGCTTGAAATGTGCACCGTTTATTCAATGTTGACGTTTCAATAATTTATACACGATACAGGTAGTCATTGCATGAGAAATCGAAATATTTTCTTATCCGCTATGATGTCAAATGCACATTTCCAAACAGTAATTTCAATGGGTAAAATTATATTGAATTTCGGGAACTTGTAAAGCTAACTTCAAACTTTTATTTATTTGTAAAACGTTGTGATCACACGATTTACACAGATTGCAAACATCATAATTAGATCAAAGACTCAAACGGTGCACGGCTGTAGGCATCAACTGTTTCAAACTGAACCCACCCCCACCCATGTGATTGAGCACCAAGACAGAACAACAATTTAAAGCGTTGATCAAGTTGGTTACATTTACCTAAAATGTATGTGGACAAGATATATAAGACATGAAGGTGGTGGGATAAGAAATGTACAAGGGCATATTTCCAGCTGCGTTTCAGTGTTCAGTTATTGCACTGCATGATTCACAATTCAATATATCTAATCTAGTACCAATTCATTTAGTTTCCTACCAAACTGCGCGTTCAATCTTGCATTTGCGTCACCGTTGCATGCATGGCTCATTAAAACTGAAATGGTATAAACTATTACCACTACCAAGGCAACATTAAATTTACAAATAAGATGCCAGGATAAATTCATAACATCTACAATAATGAAAATCTTGAAAACGGCTGAAAAATTCATTACAGACCCTATAGTATGATGCGTTCCAGACTAAGTTTTTAGTTTCTTACATAAATTGAAATCACTTTGCCATTGAGGTTGTCAAAAATAATATATTTTCATTCATTTCTTTGTTTTGTTATTTCCACTACCCACCACCAATCTACTCTTCACACAATTATAAAAAAAACATTAATCAGTCGCTACGATATTTCATTCCTTCACACGACAGTTTGGTATAAAATTCCACATCTCATTTTTAGCTATACAAGTATTATTTGATTCGTTATTTAAAAGAGGTTACAGCTCTTAATGGATACGAAAACATGCAGAAGAAATGCATGCTTCTATTCTTTTTTATCAAGGTTCCTGGTATTTTTTTCAAGACAGAGACTTTTCATTTGCAGTTTTAGTGTAGGTTTATTTAAATCTTTATTCAAGTCAGATATCCACTGAGACATTTTCTAATGAAAAAGATTTAACTGCGCGGGAGAACTCACATGATTTTTGTTTATGGATATTTCTTTTCTTTCATATGTCATTAGTGCACGATTACGGTGGTGAAAGTTAAGACTGACATATCATGATGAATCATTTAATAATATGATGACATCGCTGAGGAGTATCCTTACCATAAATATACATAACAACATAATTTATAATAGCATCTGCGTACAAGACCAATGCATGTATGTGCTCTCATTATGTTTGAATATGTTAGAATTTGCTTTCACTTGTTTATATAAACCAAAGAGGGATTGTTTGTGAAAATAGCAAGCTTTGCAATTAATTTTAGTATACAAGATATTCAAATCATTAGGTTTAATAGTTTTCATCGTCATTTACAATTGACTGGATTGCGTATTAGAAGTCAGCATTTTCCGGTAATAGGATAGCTTCAATCTTATTTTAGGCAATGACTCATCGTTGATGAAACTAATGGTTTCATTCGACGTCTGCCGGTCGACCAGTCAAAGTTCCAAATTATGTATTCATCAACATTATGATCTTGATGGGGCACCCGGGACATATACAACTCTTTCTCGAAATATTTCAAAAATTATCAGAGAATGATTGATAGTGATCTGCAATCACCGATGTTACACAATTCTTTCTTCCAAGCTTGAATGAATGAATTAATTCTTTGAATCCAAAATTTATTGTACAACTTTATCTAATAACATGGATCATATAACCCTAGTCCTAAAAGGCTTTTAGGAAAATATGCTTTTCAATGAATGTTTTCATTTTGCTTCTACTCTTTAACTTAATGTTAACGTTATTGCTGGCTCATTAACTGAATACATGGTTTCATAGTTTGCATTTATTGTACACTATGAGAAGAAATTGCGAGATTCTAAAAAACGTTCAGAATAATTTGTCGTGTCAGGAGAAAAATTCAATGTTTTCTCAGGGTACTGTAATTATACCTCCAAAGGCCAAAATTGAAAGACAGGAAAATTATATGTATTAGAACAGAACATGCATATCATAATATATATTTATTGGTATAATGTGGATATTTATAAGTTATAATTTATACTTTTTGTGGAATTAAGGAATACGAAAGAATCAATCAATTCATCAATACATTGTTTGCAGGGTTGGGTACGAAATCTATGAAAAGAAAATGTATGGAGGCAGTCGTGCCTCAATAAGCACACAGCCGAAAGGTAGCCATTTATATGATAGCTCTAAAACGTCATATTGCCTAAACCTAAATTAAAATAGGTTCCGTGTGTCATTAGAACTAGAAAGGAAAACAAGTAATAAATTAAGGCGATTGTTTTCAAAAACAGTCTTCGTTAAGGTAAATACTGTACTTGCACCAAACGTACAATATGTTCTGGAATAAGCACGGCCTCTTTAGGGATTGGAAAACTTCGTAAAACTACTCAATTGACAATAACCAAAAATCATAGGCTTATAAAGCAAAGAGATAAGCAAATGCAATTCTAGTGTTTGTGTAATAATGATAATGACTTTGACGTTATTAAGCTATTCCTTCAGACCTACTTCTTCTGCTTGTCAGATGAAAGGCAGAAGAAAACAACTTGCATTATTGGTAATGGTTTCTCCACTAGATTGCCATAATTTGATTTTATTTATATAGCGAGTGCGTCTGATCGAATTAGTGAAAGTTAACATGGAGTGGGGTTTTATACTGTTTTGTTAATATAAGAAAACGTATATGTATTTGCAACTTTCGTACTGGAACTAGTCGCTACCCATCATTGCATCATATGTGTGTGCAGCTCGATCATCATTTATGCTTGCTACGTTCCACGTCCTATACTGCAGGTTTAAGGAAATACTAAATATGTTATGGGAAAATTATTAAAACTGACCCAGTCTATTTCTTAAATTTCTTTGATAACAACTACGCATTAAAGGATCGTTTACGAACACATCTACTTTTATTTATGACATTAACTACTATTATTTATGTTTAAAACATTAATTTTGCAAGCATAAAAAAGCAAAACATGATAAATAATAGAAACGATTCATGCTAGTTTAAGATAAAACAACATTGAATCTTGCACGTTTTTTTAACTGATTGTAGCGCTTGCTTGAATATTGTAAAAGAACACTGACGTAATCATGTCATGGCCGAGGTCGAATAAACTACTTGAATAACCAAAACGCTTGCAACAATTTATTTGTACATCATGTATAAATGTATTTAAACCTTTATAGAACCACGTGACCTCATCCTTTTCGAACAGCACGGACATAATCTATTAAAAAGATTAGTTTTCGGAATCATTATACAGACTGATAGGAGTGCAAAGATTTGAAGGCATATGTGTAATATTGTTTGTACTTTTCCTAGGCCGCACTTATTGTAAAGAGTACTAAAACTATATTATTTCATGGCAGGTAGTCTTCTGTAATGGAATAAAAATAATTAAGGTAATCGATGTAAACTATGGTTCTTCCTTTTTGACAGCAAATTGGAATAGTATTTCACGGCTTAAATGAAGCATAGGGAAAACATGCATCTAAATAAAATGAGTGTACGACTTGTGTTACTTAATTTATCTAGCGTATTTAAGGAATAACTATTCTATTATAGTGCTATTGGAAATGCGTATGGAACATAAATACAAATTGTAGCACAACATAAACGGAAAGGAAAGATCTAAATAATGATCACTAACTAGGGGAACTTTTAATGCTTTTTTTGTTGTTATTGTTAGCGAAAACGTCGCAATCATTACCGTAATGCAGTATATTCCAACTTTAGTATACTGCTGAACACAAACGTTTATTAGTTTTAGGTTACATACTACTCATATAAACATATAGAAGTTATTTCGATTCAACTTGCAGTCAAACCAAATGACGGGTCAACAAAATATGTTGAAAGATTACCAGACGGAAAGAAAGAATACAATGCTTTAACTTTAAAAAGGAAAGTGTCAATGGTTCGGGAATAACACGATCTTTTGTTATTTCCCAATAAAATATATGTTTTATGTTTCTTTGTAGTTATCCTAGGACGCATGCTGATACGCGAAACATAATTTGACAAATATTAAAGAAACTTTTCAGGAACGATTAAGGGATCACAACTTCAATGCCATCGACAGCTTATTCCAATACAATCATTTTAAACACTATCTGAACAATATATGTTTTATTTATATGAAGTTATTAGCTAAAAAAGAATATCTTAATGCATGATTTGTCAAAGTTAAAGAACTGTATCGGATTAGAAACATAGGACGTATATGAGGAAGCAACTTTGTACCAAAATCTAAATATCAAGTTTCAATATTATCTTAGGTCTTTCATGTGGAGAAATTAAAATATAGACTTCTAATGATAATTTATGTCACTTAGAGTTATCGTTCGTAATACGATTGAATGCTATGAAAACCTTGTACGCTATTGCCCATTGATGGCCGCTTGAATTCATTATGATATACAGGTCAGTTGTGATTGAATATTCTTGCATTTGCAATATATTTATTTATAAGCCTTTTACCGTGATAACAAGGTTAGCAGGAATTGCCATGCCTTACAGAAATAGGAACACCACCTGACCAGCTTCATAGGACTATAAAATATTCTAGGAGAGATAGCTCAAATGCAACTTCTGTAACCAGCAATGACCGTTTCTTAAAAGCACTGACAGTTCCAGACAAATTGTATAACGATGGGATGCTGATAACTCTTGCGAGCAATATGCAAAATAATTTCGGACTGACAAAAAGGGAAGAGCAGTGCACGATCATAACTTATAACACAAACATGAGCATTCTACCAAACTTTATTAATGTTGTCATCATTACTTTATATCTTGCAACCAAGTTGAAGATAAAATTTACAACAACTACATACATTATCCGAAATCTATACAAATTTACATTTCATTGAATGACGTCTTAGACAAACATGTTACCTGAAAAGTTTGAAAGAAAGTACTTTTTGTAATCTGGTTATTACATATAGTGCTATTCAGCTCATGCATAGTAACGTCAATTGCTATAATTTCAATACATTTAGTATCATTCATTTTAACGAGGAAATAATAAGATAAATTGTTTCCCTGTTTATATGAACGCATCGAATGCCACATAAAGCTTTTAGCAGAAATGTCTCTCTTTTATCTTTGATCGTTATACTGATAGTTAGTATTGTTTAAAAGCACAATCATTTTGTTTGATAGCAAACTGTTGTTTAACCAAACATTCTGTTTTGTTGTGGAGGGTTCTTGGAATGCGTAATGTAATTATGGTGATTCCTTTTATCGCCATCATTGAGACATTCATTATTTAATACTTTGATATCTGATGAGCGCCAGTCTCCTCTGAATAGTCGAATACATCGCTTTTAAACACTAAAAGCCATGTCGAGGCATTGGTATGCATCCATTTTGTCATAGGTCTCAGTACATTAATTACTGGTCTCCATTATACCCTGAATTAAAAAACGAGTTCAATTCCATCAACTCTATGCTAAATTTAAAACCATTATACACAGTTTAACCGGTACGTATTGCATTAACAAATAAATAAATGACAGAGTAGCCATTAGTTTCAATTATGTTGTGAACAAGCATATGTATTTATAAATCAAATTGTTTCCTGCCAGGAACTAGAAATATCTACTGTGACTTCATATATAGTCACTCGTTGACTAATATGCCAACTTGATGCGATGACAAATTCATTAACTTGCTACATATAATTTGGCTAATGTTTGCAAACAATCTATTTCATATTAACCTTTCCAATTAAAATCTTCTTTTTCTGAATATTTCAGCAAGGTATAATCGCGAACACGTTGTCTTACACCATTAAAGCATATCATTGTGCAACATATAGACATTTCAATTTGTTTCTTACCAAGCTGAGAAATTGAACAGCATTAAATTAAAATATGATCGAATATATTGATGGTCACACTAACTTAGCTTTTGGCAACGCTGTCTAATACAGTTTTGCTCAGTTTGCTTAAGAATATTGGAACGGTAATTTTGACGCATTCGGGGTACCTTAACTCGTATCTCTTTTGGTGTAATTTCTCTGACATTTACGAGAAAAATGAAACATGGTAAAACTTTATAAAGGGAAATTTTGCCCCTATGGTGGGGCAACACGCCCTCTCCGTAAAGGTTTGTGAAACTACAGGAATACTATTGAATTGTAAAATCAAGCATTATTTCTATATGGGCATTTTATACATGGCAAAGATAATGAATCTACATTCAAATTGGCATAGCAATGCGAATAAGACAACAGCTACAAAAATGATCAAATCTAAATAGTCCCTAGTTTCCATAGATAATGAAGAAAAACACAAAGCCCAAAAGTCGCGAATGCTTCTTGTAAATTCTGTATTACATTAAGCACAGCAAACTTTCATATTGAGGTAGGTGCCATAGGATTTGGTTAATCAGTTACCATAGAAGGAGAAAAAGCGTCATCTGTGATCTTATTTGGATTAAAATGACAAAGCCCACTGGCTTCAAAACCAGTGACAGCTCTCTGTAAACTGGCAGATCGGTTTTAAGCTGCAAAAACAATTGTGACAACTTAAATCGCATTTATTCCAGGATTGCGTGTCATCCACTTAGCAGACTCCAAACTGAACGTACTTTTTAGTGCTTTGAAAAATTGTGACATCACGAGGCTACAGCTGACGTGGAATAAAGGTTATCAGAACAATCCCGTTCTCGCGTGCACTGAGAAAAGCTTTCAACGTTGTATGGCTTTCCTGCCCATTAGGAAGAAGAGTCCTTCGATTTCACAAAAGTAGTGATAATGTTTCAGCGATTGCAAGCAATTTTTACTGTCTGTCCACCCACTTGGGCTACGCAAGCCTAGTAATCTGGCTGGTGCGCCATTCATCAGTGATGGAACCATTCGTTTACGTGGGTAGATACATGCTGATGAAAAGGTACCGGCCACATTCATGAGACATATTACAGTAATAGTTTGACCACGTTCACCGCTTGTAACTTTACCTACTGATCTAACACCCTTTTTATGCAATTACATTCACTGGCATGTGGACAACAATAATGACCGTTTTATCCATGTTCTATACTCTGAGGCCACCAGCAAGTGTCGCATGCAGATATTACTTGTATACTTGGTAACAATTACCTACATGTGGTCGGTTAAATCCCACAGCTCTGCGTCATTTGTTCTAAGCCCAAACAATGACTTTTTCATGGACTGGATGTGCTCAACCAGAAGTAACTCATTATCAGGTTTGAAAACAGTAGTCATACTTCCCAGTTTTGACACTCTAAGTTACCAAAAAATACAATATCTAAGTTTAAGCAGAGTGTTAGCTGGAATTACACGATTCCTTTCGGCAGCTTTCAATGAAGTTCCACAATGAATTGCTTCAACAGTCGCTTTTATTGTATTGTCGCACCATCTGCTAGAAAGTATATAATAATATTAGACTTATGAGCGGATAGTTACAAAGTGTACAATATTTAAACAGCTTTAAGTCAACACGCCTACCCCCTTGGGTGGGCGTTTTACCCCTATCATACAGCATTGACAATTTTACAATAGACGGAAGTAACAACAGCTGTGAATCATGAAATAAGATACACAATGCATATCTATAATATGATGTATTAAAACATATATCTTGTTTACTTTAGGTAGTTTCAGTCATAAATACTACAAACAGATGGAATGAACTTTCTTTACAGGAAGATTCAATAAAGTAATATTCTTACATAACCGTGTGTCCGCCATTCACAAGCCCTGTATAACATAGGCAATCTTGCTCAATAAACACCAGGCCGTTTTCTAGCGCAGGGGTGTCAGGATGGCTTCAGGGTGTTTTACCCCATAACGGCATTTTGTTCCGCCCCACCCCCCACCCCACTATCCTACCATAACATGAACACGCGTCTTAACCATACATATATAGCATAACATTTCGTAACATCATTTAATGAACATAATGGAACAAAACAAATATAAATATTTGTAAGTGATATACATGGTTGAAATGCATATTAATATCCATGGGAATAGTTCAAGTGGAAAAGATAATATTATTGACTTGGTGGAAATCACTGTGGTGGGTGTATAAGGAGCAGTAACAGTATTGTGTTGCCTGGCTTCGGAAAGTCGTTTTCTCTAGAATCGTATTATAATAGACTCCTTAACTCTGCCAAAATGTCTGCGTACTGTCACTGTTTGACTTTTTCTCTCTTCTTTCTCTCCTGGACATTGTCTATTCTCTGTTGATTCTCCTTCTTCCTATCGTTTCCTTCTTCTTGCCTGTACTTCTTCTCTGTGTTACTGTTGAAGAAGAAAGGCTCGTTCTGCTTCTTCCTTTTGCTGTTACAAAAAATTGCAACAATTCTTCTCCGTGTCTCCGCTTAAAACCCTTGTCGTGTTGTAAAGGAGAAGGTGGCGAAGGTGCTGGTACAGGAACACATTCTAGGGAAGAAGAGAAAATCGATTTAGTCCCAATTTAAATCGCTCCCTTCTCGAAGTAATACCGTGTTGACATTGGTTGGCACTGTCATGCATTAGCTTCTCGTCGCCATGTCCGGTGAACCCCAATTCATCTTTTTTTTAGTTGCCATCATGTTTGAAAACTGCCACATGGACTCACTGCACATAGACACTAGCGCATCTATATAGGGAATTTGACTGAATTTTAGGATTGGTAAAAACAGTCCGTTCCTATCTTCTCATTCACTATAAGTAACTGCGATTCATTTCGTTCTCTTTACCTGTTCTCGGCACAAAATGTGGACTATTGTTGAATCACCTCATATCGTCGATGCTGTTCCGTACAAACTTACCCAAGTATGTTATATCATCCTGGGCAATCAACCGGATCACGGATACGAGCGTTTGGAAAATAGTAATCTATATGAAGAGACAAGGATATCTAACATAAGTCATCCTCTACAGCCAGAAGTCAGAATAAGCTTGAGAAAGAGAATAAGAACTATGATATGCGATATACCCTCTATGTTAACGAAATAGCGTTAACCAAACACTCAGCCATTTTAAGGGCCACATAACTGCCTCAAAAATATATTTATTATTTTTCCTTAAATTTATTTAAATTCGATTTTATAGTTTAATTGAAATAATTTTATATTCATCCATGTCTATCTTTGTTTATGTGTTGTATGCTATTAGTATTGCCCCTATACCACAATTCATCTTTCCCTTGTAGCTATACAGGCCCAATATTCCCTATGCTTAATTCCGCTTATCCCTAAACGTGAGGGTGTGCCAAATATTCCTGACCCGAAACGTGCCAAAAGGGAATCTGAAATGTCTGTAATGTATATTCCCATTGACCCAAATCGTGTTCAGGGTGTGCGGACAAGTGATGACACTAAACTTGCTGACGACAAGTTGACTGTGATTTCCATAGATACTAAATAGGCCCCATACACTACTTACATACATACATGCACACACACATACATACGCATGCATACAATATCAAACGAATTCGCCTCTGTATCTTCGCCTGTTTATTCAGTAACTGAAGAAGAAGCATTCTTAAAAATTGTTCGGAAAAGAGTCCTTACAAATGTTTAAATGTCCATGACTGCGGCCTGAAGACTGAAATCTGTGCGATCCTGGAACATTATTTGAGATCGTTACGTCAATTTATCTCATGACCTCCAACAATAATGCTTGAAACCAATATTTTACGTGATTTGTATTTCATCTCTTTGATATGTTATATATATGTATTGATCAGTTGCTTTGATATTACCTTTCAGCAATAATTACTCACCGCTTCATATATCAATATTGGTTGAATACTATCTTTCTCAGATGCTAAAAGAGTATATCCTTGATTAGAAACATAGTGAATTTGATGATAACCATATAAAGTAATCATGTCGAAAAGACATCTAATGACTAGGCAATGGTTCTTAGTCGACCAGACATAAGCAAACCATTTTAGCCGTGTAACGTGAGCCTAAGACATCTAATGGTACATTATTATGGTGTAAAGTTTAAAAGGAGTAAATATCGGTGGCAGCAACATCTCAAATCAACAAATAATTTATTCAGCGAAAAACAGATACAACTTTATAACAATATAAACTGATAATAATGGTTACAAGATCGCGGAAAAATAGTATACACCGAGCATTCACTTTTCATCCGCTTACCTATGCCGCAATCCCTCGTTCCTTCCAGCTTCCAGGCGAATCAGCTATTTTGATCACATTGATGCACCATGTATGGTTTTAATACCATCAGATAGAGGTGCATGACATGAAAAACACACAGGCATGATTCAATTTACAGGGTCTCGTTATAGCTGACTTGCGAGCTGCCACAAATTACCAATAATGAACAGATTGAGACAGGCGATGGGTTGGGATTACATTCTGGTTAAACATAGATATTTTAAAAAAATTATCTCAAAACAGTTTCTAGCATGATTACGACGGAAAATAACATTTATTAAAACTGACATGCCCAGGGACAGAATTAATTTTTATACCAAAATAAACTATTATAATACATTCATAACATTTTTAAAATTAATTTCATTGAAATCCGTTTTAATGTTTTAAACGTTGGTGCCTTATCCACGCGATATATTGCATTCAAGAAAGCTTTTATCTTTTGACATGTGACACGACATTAACAATCAAAGTGTATAGCCATGTTTTAAATAAAGGAGATTATATTGCGTTGTTGATTTGTGTCTCTACAATACACAGCCATTCAATGCCTATATCTGGGAGTGAAAGAGACACATGAAACAGTCACGTATTGTGCCCATTGCTTTATATGCGGAGTCAGTTCGACATATATGGGTCACAAAAAGATTTTGTTGTTTGAGCTAGTTTATTTTTACATTTATGTATTGGTTTTGCATGTCACCTATAAAACTGCTTTTATCTAAATCGAGTGAGGTGTTCTTCAAACGTGTGAGGCAATGTTATGGACGATTTGCAAAACGAAAGCAGTTTTCTAATCATACGCAAGGATCATATGTCAATCATAAATAAGAAATCCAAGAAAACACGATAACATAGAAGAAACAAAAATGTTAAAGTAACATTTTCAAAGCTGAGCTCAATTACCTCAGTCTGCTACTTAAATTAATAAATATTATCAATTACCCATTCGTTTTTTTTTCTTTCTGAAGTGAACGCCACGGTGTTTACATTCATATATATATATATATATATATATATATATATATATATATATATATATATATATATATCTTTCTTATGACTAAAAGATTTTTATTGCCGATTTATGATTACGGCATCTAAATTTGCTACTCTTGTTTCAAAGAGTTATTTTAGAAACTAGCATGGCAATATTGCTTCAAATTTAAGGCGTTTTCATAGTTAGCTAAAATAAAGTCTTGTTATGTATATACGTGATATCCGAAGATGATGTCTCACTTATAAAATCTGCAGCAAACAGTTAATCTTACTAAACTGTTTATTATCCCACATAATTAATCTGCAATAAATACAGTTATTCGTACAGAACAACTTGTAACCAAGGAATATATATATATATATATATATATATATATATATATATATATATATATATATATATATATATATATATATATATATATATATAAGTGTGTGTGTGTGTGTGTGTGTGTAATCACACTTTTCTAATTCATTTTAATGACAGCTGTCAATTAAAGATCTATTTTAGATTTACTTCAAAGCAGTTTCACTAACATTTACTAGTTGGATAAACACATATCAAGGATCGGATATTCCAGGTCATGAGCATGGGTCCTGAAGTCTTTTAGCAAGCAGCGAATAAACTTTAATTCATCTCTATTGCTATTAATGATAGTTCCCTTTGAACCCATTAAATTCCGACAAGAGGATCAATTTGGATTAAGAATCGTGATACATTTAACTCTGCTGCCAAGTATTTATATCGATTATAGAATAATCTAGCATTATTTCTGTTAATTGTCATGAACCATGCATAACGCATATGGATAATGAACAATAAATCTGCTTATGTTTGATCCACAGGGACGACGGTGTCATCTGTATTAAGACACGTGTTCATAAGGTGTGGTTACTCAAGTTTCATTGTTCGTTAAGGGGCGTTATTGTTCATTTCTTAATGACGTCACTGAGTATTTTGCTTGAATCACGAACTAGCAATAACCATAATGCGTCAAAATAATTTGAAATGTGTTATTTTTTAATTTGTGTTGCTACTTGTTCCATTTTCTGGGTTAACATCACAATATATTCATATTATTATTTATACACGATCGTGCCATTTTGAAGAAAATCAAGAAATTAATAAACACGTACTCATATTTGACTAATACTTCTACTGGTATTACTACTACTATTACCAATAAGAAGAAGAACAAGAACAAGAAAGTTTGTTTGTTTGAATTAGGATTTTTAACGTAGCTTTAACAATGTTTCAGTCATATCGCTACGATGTCTAGAGTGAGACAGTTTATAGTGATGTCTAGCACTGGGACATCATGCCGCAGACATGTAGCGTGATGTCTCACCCAGTCATATTATCCTGACAGCAGGCTTACCAGTCCAAATACTAACATCTTAATGCTGAGCATCAAGCTAGGCAGCTGTTAGTACCAGTTTTGTAAGTCTTTGGTATGACATGGCCGGGGATCGAACCCACGACCTCCCGTTTCCGCGGCGGACGCTCTAACCACTAGGCCACTGGAGCTGTCAAACAAGAACAAGAAGAACACGAAGAAAAGAGGAGAAGAAGAATATGGCTCTAGAAAATCACAAACACTTATGCGTTATATTAATAATATTTCACTCGTTTAAATTACGAAACAAATGATAGTGGAGGTGAAAAAGATTATGTTACTTACAAATTGCCATGAGTTCATCCAGAAATCACATTATTAGACCCAAGCTCAAATTAGGAGATTTAAGCATGTGCCAACGGTAGACACACCTTCAAGTTTCAAATTACAAGTAGTATAATCATGTTAAACAAAAGCTGATCATTAAAGACAAGTTCGAACATAATTCAAGCGATGTTTACTTATAAGCGGCAGGAGCAGCTAGCACTTTCGTTGTCAAATATTCATTTTTATGAAGTACCTAGCTTAGCACGTTATAATGCTCTTACTTTTTGGAGATAATTAATTATTGCTTGTAATTCGCAATCCCATAATGCCTACATAGAAGTGATCTGTTTTGAAAAACACTGAACATCTTTATATTGATGTAAATGGCTTTATATCCCTTCTCTGAAGGATTGTCGTATGACTCCGTTGTACGTTTTCACTATTTGGGGTTTAATAACTATGTTGATTTAAGTCTCCATCGCCATGTTCCGTGGTCTTAAACTTAGTTACATAAAAGAGCGAAAACCAAACCTTTTGTACAATTTAACAACCAATTTATTTTCGTACAATACAAGGAGAAATTTTTAAAGAATTTACAGTATTGTTAATTATTTCTCAGATATTTCTAAATGTCCTATCTCAAGAACAAATGTATGGAGTTCCGAATACATTCCAATACTGAATGTGCTATATTGCCATAACATCAAATATGGTGATCAACCAACATTCTATATGTGTCACAATGATATATCCCAAATTGTCTTCGAATGAATTCGCCTTACACCCAAAATGTCCCACTTTGTAATTCTACAGAATAGTTTAAATAAAATAAATCCTCTCAAAACCAAACACAACATTACTACTGAGTATGCTACTTCTTGACAGAAACGTGACTGAAAACATCAGGCTCATCGCCCAAGTACGCTGATCTGACACCCATCGGTTACTCTATCAAGGCGTTCAACCGCTACTCTCGCGGAAGTAGAATTGCTGTCATCACAAAGAATTCCATGGCCCAATATTGCAACCACAACAAAATCTTCAGTTTCGGCCACACATCCTTTGAATTAGTCCAAACAACACTCACTGGAACATAGGTCAGTCCATGTTTTCTTCCTCTACCACCCCTTTCCCAGAAGAACAAACAAGCAGACTGAATCTCTCTTTTCAGGGCAGTTTCAGAATCTCATGGAGTATGGAAATTCCAAAGGTGGCAACCTGATTATTCTTGGATTTCACCTTTCAAACTAAACACGTCAAAACACGGTCACATTTTAGACTGGATTCTCCATAGACCTGATGATCATAGTTTACGGTCCACCCTTGTATCGCACGAACCTGCATCAGATCACATCTGTATTACATGCCATTTGGAAGTATCAAACCCTAACCCCCCAACTTTATTTGCTACTAAGAGAAACCTCCGTATGATAAATAGAACCAAATTAATGCATGACATCCAAGCAAACCTAACAACTTGCTTACCCCCTACAGCAGAATAACTCATTAACTGCCTGCGTTCATTGCTTGAAAAACTTGTCCCAGCCACAAAATGCAGAGTATCAATTTAAACCTGTTCTCTATGTATATCAGTGTTAGGGACCAGTTTCGCACTGCTAAAACAGACCGCCCAGAAGAAAAGTGGCTTTGGCTTTCCACCAGACCCAATACTAATAAGCAAATCTATGAAGCTCCTAAGAAGAACGTACGATAGTCCATGCAGAGAAATTATCCCACAACATTACTATGATCATGGAAAGTTTCAACTGCAAAGAGCTCTTCGAGGTTACGAACAAGCTACATAACTAATAAACTAATGTCAAGGACCAAATGTACACCACTTCCAACTACCTTTTCTAAATTCAACCTTCAGGACCTATTAGCAAATTTCTTATGTGACAACGTACAAATCATTAGAAATACGCTTGACAACACAATTTCAACTGACTTGTCGTCACCATACAGTTGCGATAAAGACTTTGAGCTGCAACCTTTATCAGCATTGGAACAACCTGTCTCTATTGATTTAGTATGCACAATCGTGATTAAGAGCGCACCAAAGCCATGTGAACTAGATCAACATCATCAACGCTGCTCGAGTGCATATAACCAATATTGCCAGCATTAACTGATGCTATTTATACCTCTTTCTCATCCGAGGAATTCACATCATTTTTCAAAACTGCCATTATAAGGCCTCTGTTGAAGAAACCAACACTCGGCCATAATGATTTAAAGAACTACTGAACAGTTTCTAATCTCCCGTTCATATAACAAACCAACTTGTATCTCATCTGATTTCAAACAGTCTTTTTTAGCAATGCACAGTCTGGATATTGCCCTTGCCGCAGAACAAAATCTACTCCAATGCATGTAGTTAATGACAATATGTCTACTTTTGGATAGCGCAAAGAGTACAGTCCTCACCTGCTTGACTTATCTGTAGCATTTGACACAAAACCATAGTCAATTAGTTCACAATCTCCAGCATGTATTTGGCGTTGACAATACATCCTTACTGTGGTGTAAGTCATATTTAATCAACAGGACACTTATTGTGTCTGCAAAAGGAATATATACCAGCCAGTTGATTCTAGTTGTGTTGTTACTAAAACGGTCTTTTATTGGATTTGTTATCTTCATTATATACACTCCGCTGCTCTCATGTGGCATATATCATTGACCAGTGTCTCACCAAGTGTACTCTAATGACACCCACATATACAAATGCAGCCACCCAACTGAAGTTGATGCTTCCATCCAAAGAGTAGAGAGGTGCATTTCTGATGTGAAATCATGGATGACATGAACCAAGCTGCAAATGAATGATGACAAAACTGAGGCTATTCTGATCACAACACACATACTTTCGCAATCACATACTGTACCTTAAACGATAAATATTAGCAACACCAACATTAAATTCACACAGTCAGTATGAAATCTAGGTGTTACTCTAGACAGTACTCTCACATTTTACCAACATACCATGAACATATGCAAGCCTGTATATCTTGAGCTGAGACGCGTAAACTCGATTTGCAAATTACTTTCAGTCAATGCAACTAAAACACTTGTGTGCTTTTTAGTACTTTCAAGACTAGACTATTTTAACTCAATTCTGTCTGATTCTTTGCAATATCTAATCAAGAAGCTTTAAACAAATCAAACCACAGCTGATCGGATCACCCGTAGAGTACCACAATCATAGCACACCTCCCCGCTGCTCCGTACCCTACCATGGCTATCCATTTGATCTAGAATCAAACATAAAATGTATTCTCTGTGATACGTTTCACTGACGGTCTCCAGTCCAACATTACGTTTTTGGCCTCACACAAGATACTTATGCTCCTCTTCGGACAATCGTTTGCTCATTCCGAAAATGAAAAAAACCTTCATATGGACATCGTTTTTTTGCAATCCAGTACCCAGCAAAGTGGAACGAATTGCCCATTGAAATGAGAGGCAACAACGCAGTGATCTTTTTCAAGAGTGCTCATAAACTTACTTTCTAGACTGCAAGAACAAACTTATAGACCTAAACATGTATCATGCCGTAAATATGTTTATCATGTTTTTATGTTTTCTACTTTCATATTGCCTGTTTCTTTGTTTTGTTATTGTAGTCATATTCATTATACATGTTGTAAAGCCCATATAAAGCTGCTAATGATTAAGTCATATACAAAGTTCTCATTAGTATTATTATCGTTATTACTTGGGATGTGCATACATGTATGTATGTATGTATGTATGTATGTATGTATGTATGTATGTATGTATGTATGTATGTATGTATGTATGTATGTATGTATGTATGTATGTATGTATGTATGTATGTATTACCAATATGGAGACGGTTGAAGCCTGAGTGTGCGTTATATTTTATGTATACAATGACTTCGTCTGAGAAAGACACACGTGATTGTTTAAATTGATATGTACTGCTTTTGCGTTCGATTGTAACTCTATTACAGGATTTTTGGTTTTAATTTCGATTGTAACTCTATTACAGGATTTTTGGTTGACATCCAAGATGAAGTCTTAATGAAATATTTTACTTTATAATAATTAAAGTGCGAGAGAGTAATGTGAATATATGATGCAAGTTTCTAAACATTTATTTACAAGACCTTACGTGGAAGGTATAGTATGTCTTAACTTTTCGAATTAGGTTGTACTTTAGTCACGTACAACAACTTGTTTACACCTGACAATGATTTATTTATATCGTTTCTTAATGGCAAGGCAGGCATTCTAAATTTAGTTTATTAGGTGAAAAGTAGATAGCAACAACATTAAAATGTAAATCTCAAATTTAATATATTTTCCTGGAATTTCCATTTTACAACTTGATTGGTAGCAACCACAGTTTGCAACAAAATGGTCACTTATATTGCAGTTTAATTTACTTGTGTATACGTAAGCCGAACTTAGAAGGAATATCATTTTGCCAATTATGTATGATTCCTCCTTCTACCCTTTACAAATCAGAATCTATTTCATATACATTCGTCAAATCTGTATTTGAATACACCGCAGCAAAAATGACCAATCATACCAATCATTACGTTCACTGCGACTGTTTATTAAACACTTAGCATCATTGAATTAATTGTTCGTACACAGATCTAAATAGCATGTATTTGCATCGCACGGGAACATAACTCTGCGATACTAAATTGTGGTCAGTACGACTTATAGTTCTTGTTTTAGTGACCTCGAATATTTCTGCTTGATCTAACTTTATCTTCGACTCAGACTAGTTCAAATTCCTCCCTTGGTCAATTTTGCATACTAATATGCAAGATAGCTCCTACGACAAATGCACGTACGCTAGAAGAGTTTATTAAGGTTTAGAATATAGCACCTTGTGTGTAATGTAATATGTGTATAAAATAGCTTTTGATTTGTTGTTGTTTTAGGGTTTAACGCCATTTTGTAGCACACGATAGGCTATACATGGAGGCCAGTATCCACCGACCCACGAGAAGCTACTGGCAAGTTTTCTCACATAACTACATTAACCGAATCTTAGACTCAAACCCACGCAGACAGAGGTGAAATGGCATTGATCCGTAACGGAGAGCGCTTTAGACCACTCGGCTACTCGGGGCCCCCAATAGCTTTTGAATAATAAAATACAGTTTCGACTAATCCCTTACTGGATCAATGTGTGTGTGTGTGTGTGTGTGTGTGTGTGTGTCTGTGTGTGTGTGTGTGTGTGTGATTTGGATTTTTAACATTGCTTTAACAAATTTTCAGCCATATTGCTGCGATGTCTGAAGTGTGGCAGTTTATAGTGATGCTTGGCACTTTTGCATCATGCCACAGAGATGTAGAATCATGTCCCACCCAGTCGTATTATCTAGACACCGACACAAAGTGGACCAGTCCTAACACTAATCTCTTAATGCTGAGCGCTTAGCGAGACAGCTGTTTGTACCAGTTGTATAATTCTTTTATTATGACTCGGTCGAGGTTCGAGCCCACAACATCGTGATCCGAGGTAGAGGCTCTAACAACTTGGCCACAGATCAATTTTATTGTTCTGTATTTACTGGAGTATTATAAAAATACAACCGTTTTCCAGAGAAACAAAAATCAAACAAAGACTGTAAACGGAATAGTTAAATGGATTATTTATCATGTATTTACTTCATACAAGAAGGATTCATTTTCAAGCAAAATTGTAAAATACATACTTTTAATCCTATTGCAATGGAACGCATTATTTGTAATCTAGAACTCACGCACAAAAGTATTTTTGTTAAAAACTAATAAATGCATGTCACTTCTAACAAGTATGTTAACAAACTTTCCACAGCATATACTTGTTTTTAAATATGTTGCTGTCATATTTGTTTTAGCCTCACGGGTTATATAAACCTTAGCCTGTCGTCTCTACCGATTAGTAAATGATAACTGAACGTTGCCTAAGTGAAAAAACACGTATTAAAATCAAACTAAAAATAATGAATAATGGGACCAAACCACGTAAGATGGCCAAGAGGTGCCGAATGGTGACCCTAGTGGTGTAGTCTGGTGTTCTGTGAAGGCCACGTAAGAACGTCATGCCTGGGCTCCATCTTTGTCGGTACAAAATTCCTTACTTTTACCTCCTTTATACATATTAGGAAATTTCTTCAGATTCTGTTCAAACTCGGTTATAGAGAAAACAATGTAGACAAAGTTATATACAAATGTGTGTGATTCAGCTATCCAAGCACACGTTTGTCTCTTAGTGGGAATTTAACCACCAAATGTGTTATGTTGTTGCAGTGGTATTATCTATCCAAAGAAAATCAAATGAATTATGTCTCATTTGTTTATCAAAAACATTGGTAGACAGCCAAAATGATTCCAAAATAATAGTCTTCAAACTTTACTAACTCTGCGTCACTGAGAGCTAAAATAATGCATATCATTGTTGATAGTCTCTAGTTTTTAAAGATATGATACTGGGTCAGTATATACGACCCTTGATTTGGAAATAGCAAATGATAAGTGAGTGATAAAGGGAACGGATCTCAATTTAAACCTACATAAATGACTAAACTATAATGTCATAATCCTAGTTGGGATTTTACTTTATGTAACAACAGAAAACTTTATAAGTTCAAACACCTACTGATAAAAGTGGTTCAACCATTGTCAAACAAAATGAGTAACACATATCTTCATTGCTAATGCAGACGTGGCAGAAAAGTATCAGAAAGAGCCAAACTTATGCTCATTTGGTATTTGAAAGAAGTTATTCAACACTTGCGTCCGTTTCAGTAATGGTAGCCAAATATAATGGTTGATAAGGGACATCTGAGTAAATCTGAAAATGCTTGTTGTAAATGAAGGATAGAAACGGTATTTACATTTATATCTTTGACAACAATTATCGTTTGGCTGATGATTATTATTTACTAATCTGAATGAGTTTTATGTCATTTGATATAATGTTTCAAATGATGACAACGGCAATAGCTGCAGTGTTGAGAAGAGATGAGGTGTGATATATATGATAAAACAATTGTACTTGTCAATGGACCTAGCAAAGAAACTAATCTAAAAATTATTAGCTGAGCATTAGGTGTACGGTAAACATTCCAGCCCAGTTGATCGATATGCTGGTGTTCCACGAGGCTATGTTATCGGCCTCGTTCTCTTCATTATATACACCCAGGGTATCTTAAGTGTTACAGATGGTCACCCTGTGCCTACCAATTTTACCCTGATGAAAATTAAATATACAAATCTAGCTGCCAACCGGATTCTTCTGCGGCTACAATCCAATATGCATATCCGATGTGAATTCATTGATGACAAGTAACAAGATGCAGATAAATGAATATAAGACTCAAGTCATTCATATCAACACTTGAAAGTCTTCTTATCTACATCCGTTTACAAGATGCAGATAAATGAATATAAAACTGACGTCATTCATATCACCACTTAAAAGTTTTCTTATCTACATCCGTTTCCTCAAGCCATATATATTTTGCTAAATCAGTATCAAATTTACATAGGACGAAATGCAGGTGTCAGTCTGGAACGTACGCTCTCATTACACCATCATATACATTCGAAATATTATTTCGGTTGATTCCAACCTAAAGACTTATGTGTTCCTTGATGCTTTCAACACTGGTATACTGTATTTCACTCATATCTGTGTCGTCTCAGTATCTGCTACAGAAACGTCAAGGTATTTAGAACTCAGTTCTTGATCATCCTTAGAGCACGTGGAATTGAGCACACTTCCCTCTGCTATATACCCTTCACTGGCAACCAGCTGGATCCAGTTTCCGCTACCATGCTTTTAAAAAAATGACGTTAAACACTACAACATCAACAACCAACATCATCTGACTATATTTGATTGTACTTGAATTGCAAGAAGGCCTCTTTTGAAGCTATTGTTATTATTATTATCATTATTATTATTATTTTTATTATTATTATTATTACTAGTTTTAAACCAGTTAATCAGGCACTAAATATATTGTGAGGATACTGAGATTTACATTCGAAATGTGGACTTAATGAGACTCACTGCGATCAGGCCACACATGAAAAAAATGAGGACCCCAAAAGGACACACCGCAGTCAGATCATCATTAATTTTCCTATATCGTACACAAATACATTTCCCTAAACTGAACGCATACCAGCATTACAACAGCACTTGGATTCCAAGGGTTAACACTAATATTATATATTAGTGTAGACTAGACAGACTTTGCTCATCACATGTACATGGAAAAGACGATGAACACATTTTGGTGTCATAGACTCATGGTTACATTTATGCTTCAGTTAAAACATTATTTGTGACCATACTCTACACTTTAGTGACGTGTTTTCTTCCACCACTTTGCTTTTACAGCCACAAACTCTTTCCAATGTTTTTCTTTGTCCAAAACTTAGACCCGGTCGTAAATATTTCAGAATGATAAGCAGTCAAATAAAATATATAAATTTAAATATGAACTCCTTGGAAGAATAACTGATCAAGAAGACTGTGTCCAGGCCTGACCTCGTGGAGGCTTCAAATACATGTTGTTTCAGTGGTACCATACATTACCAATGGGAAATAATGGTAAACGTTCGATTCAAATCAGTGCATACATTTTTCATTGTACAGACCATAATTTCATCATACGCAATCTTAAATCTGAATAAATTTAAAAGGATGACAGAAATTTGAATATTTCATTACTGATTAACCGAATGTTTGAAATTTAAATATATATATTGATAACCATTAACAATGTAATTTGCCAAAAGCGGTACCAAAAGAAACTGACTTAAGTCACATACACAACCGCTTGCATAGATCACAGACAGAATGTATAGGCTGTGGTAATACAGCTGCAAAATATTGCAGCCACTGAGGTATAAATTAGAAACTACAATATTGGTTATCTCCCAAGCCTTACCCATCTACTCAGGGCTTCCCATAGTTGTTGATATACACCAGTAATACCTGAATTTAGAGAGCTCAAAAGCAACTAAATGAATTACAGAATGACACTAAGTACCAAAAATTAAAAATGTTTCATGTACATAAGATTGTAGAAAGATGCACGGAGACAGGCCGTATAATATAAATATTCAACTAGTCATAAATATGTCGCATACAGCGACTTTAGACATCACAGCTAATTTCAAAGAACGTGCAAAACAAGGAATGAACATTTAAAACACTTCACCTCATAAAAGTGTTCTTGTTTATGAATCGAAATTGCGCCATATAAGCGTAAACTTTGCTGACAAAAAATGCTGCCATTCATAATTGTTTGCAATAACTCACTTTACGGATAAATGTTACCATGGCGTTGTAATGAATAAAACGTGTTTATGATACCATATTGAACCGCAATTACTCCAGGTTATTCGCTCCGGCACAAAAGTGTTAATAGGATCAGCTGATTGTACTATATTATCTCATTTGGGTAATGATTAATTAGCCAGTTAACACATTTTGGTATCATGCCAACATCAGAAGGTGAGTGACGTTAGGTACACTTGGGACTCTTATTACAGTAAATGTGCAACTTTTGGCAACCGAAACATATATTATCGATTTGATTGTCTAGCTCCGAGTTATAATTTGAATATTTGTATAGCTGTTTGAAAGTATTTGTATTCACAAAATTAAGCAGAACAGGGTAGGATAAATTAATCTTAATGAGGCATTAATAGGATGTTATGACTTTTCAATATAAATATGAATCTGTATGCATGTAATTAATTTTAATTAATTAATCCTAGTTGTTTTTTATAATAAAAGTATGACTGTATACGAGTAACCAATACGAGCAGATTTAATATTTCCTGTGCTACTATTATGTGAAAGCCATATCATTGACGAGAATGACTCAAACATGAATAACAGATGCAATAACGTTTTTGGATGCATTTTCGGTTCCGAAAACCATCAAAGTTTCTTCTAGCTACAGATTAGTAATTTTTTGTTTAGTGTCAGTACATTAAACGGATAATCGGACAAAAATGACTCGTAGTGTTGTGTGTTTTACATTGTCAAAGCATAATACAATACACATATATTTCCTATAAATAATTATCTCGGAGTGTCTTAAAACATGATAGAAAATATGCATGACAATATCTAAGTCGAATTTTACTCCCAAATGAGGCTATTTATCAATGTCCTAATTTCTCATTTCAAACCTGAAGCAAGTGTGACGTAGTATGGCCTAACGTTATGATTCTATATTTAAAGATATACAACAGTGCTATATGCAAAGTTCTCATAGTTTACGAACATAACATAATAGGTGTCCCTATATAATTGTTTTTAGTTCCTTAAAAAAGACGCAAACTTTAAACCTCTGTTAAATATTTCTTTGATCTACACGTTTGGCAGATAACTGGATAATATTATTAATTATTTCGGGATCTGAACTAATTTCCAAGGGGCATTGTCTATATCATTAGAATTCTGTCTCATTACTGTTTAATCATAATAAAACAATCTTAAGGTCATTACAAGCCAAATACATGACCGTCAGTGTTCAGGCAAATATAATCGTCAGCGTTTTTTAAACAATATCAGTTTAACATATAAATATTCGTCACCAAATATTGCTTTCGTTGTTAACATAAAAAAAAAAACTATTTACGGAAGTGAACATCAATCACATGACCATCTCTGATATTGTATGAAAGGTTATTGTATATATAATGTGTTAGCATTACTCGAAGAAGAGCTAAATGTTGGCCACATTAATAAGATAGCACAACTAATATCAAGTTCCGATGTTATGCGTTTATAAGGGGTATGAGAAAAAAACAAAAACATGACGCCCCTTAGGCCAGCATAACTTTAGCACAGTTGTATTATATATAGTACGGCTATCCTCATAGTCGGCACGTGCCTGGAAGGCCATTATGTATCTTGTATGATCCTATATAACAGTTATAATTTTACCTATATCAGTATGTCCATAACGGTTTTACAAGTGATTGATCTGATCATTTTGTAATTTAATTTACTTCAGGATCTGATCGTATCATTTTATGTAAAGTATGTCCATGATAACTTACAGTGTCCGTATAGGTTAGTAAAATGTGTCATTATGTTTGAAACATTTTACACACTTTAAAAGATAAATGAGCAATAAGTTTACGTTTCTCCGTAACGCAGGTATTTCAGATACATGTGCAATGGATATAACTGCGACCAGGATGTTAGCGGCATAAAGACTATTGTACCAGACATATTTGTGTAGAAATACACATCCATTTCCGGTTGTTTCTGAGCCAACTCCCTCAGATTGTACGTTTAGACTGCCAATCCAATTGGTTTTGTACAAGCATGTTATTGTGCAAATCGATCGAACCTAAGTCCCGGATACATACGTCATTAAGATCGTACTTTCACCAGTGTGCAACATACCTTGTTAATGTCTGCTAAAAGTGGAACACATGCTTATGACAGAAGGATTTTTGATGCAAACAAGTTTAAGAAACATAACGATCATGTATACTACATGAGGAAATGTTAGACGTTTTCAGTCAATGATGTTTGCATATAAATCATTTGATCTAATAGTTTAGGGAATTTATAGTTTAAGCTTTCATTTTATATACCGTTTATAGTTGGTAATCATCATTATTTTTTATATTGCAGCATATTTATTCTGACTTGGAAGGCTTTAGCGTACTGGCGATTTGATATTCTTTTTTATTTAGGCGATAAGAATTTTCGTCACCAATATTCAGACATAACGGTGCCCAAGAGCCGTTAAACTCTCACTCATGCAGGAAGACACACACACACACACATACATAAATGCATGCAATGCTGCTACACGCACTCACACACGCACACACATACATACATACATACATACATACATACATACATACATACATACATACATACATACATACATACATACATACATACATACATACATACATACATACATACATACATACAAACATACATACATACATACATACATGCGTACATAATTCGAGCACGGAAACATTACTCATACTCATTTAGTCGCAAGGGAGTTGCTTTGTAAAGTAGAGTGGGAGAAAATAGAGTATGATTGTTCTTGCGATGTGTCTTTTTGTACATAATAGGTGTGAAAGGACAAGAAAATAATTTGAACCGCATCTAATCTTGAAATGTAGATTATGTCAATTTAGAATAGTAACTCCATATATCGTGGATAACCTGTACATTTTCATCACTTGGATGTTTGTGTCTCCTCATTTATTTTCTCCATTAGGACTGTAAGAATACTGAAATTGGACATCATTATTATGCTTCATTAAACATATGCATCATTACAACCACAAGTATTACTTCAAGATCAAACATTTCTTACAATTTGCCGATAATTCATTGGGAGATCTTTAATGAAGACGGTTTTGTTTTCAACCGTCAGTTCAGGCTTGATTAACAATTTCTCTGAAAATATTTAACAATGAAAATTTGAATTGCAAAATCTCGTGATGAGAAGTATGCATACAATTACATGAAAATAGCTGTTCTTTTGAAGGGCAAAATGAGGAGGTTTATGGAACTCTTTACGACACGGGAAAATGTATCTAAATGTAAACAAATAGCTTCGATATTTCAATATATATCATGAATGACTTGGTGTGCGTGTGTGTGTGTCTGTGTGTGTGTGTGTGTGTGTGTGTGTGTGTAAGATAGGTGCATTGTATGTATGGACCTTTTGTAGCATAACATACGTTCTCGAGCTTCTGCGAATGTGCGAGAAAAACTATTCTCATAAAATCAAGTTTAATATCTGACTTTGTAGCACATGAATCACAATATTTAGTACTGAATACTCCTAACCGCTTCACATTCTTTATGATAATTATTCCAACAGGTACGATTCAAACAATCAATACGTGTGTAAACAGCAAGTTGTGTCTTAGTTTGTCTGTGTAATCTTGTTCGAAGGATTTATCCCCGAATTATATTAATGGCGATCATGTAACAAGATTCATGTATAGCACAGAACACGGGAGTTAAAAATGTACACGGGATCATTAGTTAATTCAAACATTTTGTTCGTATCAAATTTAAACGTGTATTAACGTTGATTTCGCAGCAGTTCCAAACGAAAGCCATCATTAGCATTTAATACAAGATATTAATATGTTTCATAGTGTGTTCGTTTGTCTAGATCAGGGGTCACCAACCTTTTTGATACTGAGAGCTACTTCATGGATACTGAGTCATACGAAGGGCTACCAGTTTGATACACTCTTCTGAAATAACAAATTTGCTTAGTTTGCCTTATACATTATTAATAATGTGAAGACTCTGATCACGTTAATGATTTCTCACAATAATTACTAACAATGACAAGGTGGAAAACAGATATCAATATTCAGCACCTTATTTCTATTTATCTCAGTAATTGTTAAATTTTCAGATGATCACTTACATTACATTTGTTAGGAAAAATGTCCCATTTTCACTAGCCACTGACAAACCTTTGAAACAAATCATGAATTATGTTGCACCATGTTTCAAAAAGTTATCAATTATGTACATTGTAATGTCTGTAATGTAGTGAAAAACTTAAATATTTTTAAATAAATCTTGTCATATTTTAAACTAATAACCAAATCTGCTGTATTTTTAACAAAATAATAACTGTTACATGTCATGAACACACATTTTAAATTGAACAATTCTTCAATATTTTAATTAAACTTTGCCATGGCACTGACATGTTGCCACTGACATCTGGTATCATTTTCTTTGTTAGTGGGAAGACTAGCCTTGCATGATTTTTACCATTGTATTGTAATCTGGTGTGTAACTTGACACTGCAACTATGAGTGGCTCTTTCAGATGTGCGTCAGTGAGGCGTGTTATGTGTTTGTTCTTGATGAAGTTCATGTCAGAAAATGCTGATTTACATAGATAAGTAGAACCAAACAGGCTGGCAACCTTCATAGCTGCTGTACACACACCACTGTACTTCTCTGTGTCAACAAGACACCAACAGTTTGGTGGAGGTCATTTTGCAATGTTATGATTTCAATCTCCACCTGTCCAGCATCTAAGCTGAACGTTGTACTTAGTTGCTCAGCAAAGCTTGTTGTGTCCATATTCATGAAAGGATTGGAAATGAATGATTCACAAGGCTCAAGCTGATCAAGGTCACAAAACCTATTCTCAAACTCTTGCCCAAGTCTGTTTATGACCTCACAGTACTTGTCTGCAACTTTGTCAAATGTATCAGATGCAGAAGCATTGTCTTTCAGCACTGACTGCACAGAGAGAAAGTGCAGCAACTTTTTTCTCTGTATATCCACAGAGAAAATGTTAATTTTGGCTTTAAATGCATTTAAAGCACTTATCATATTAACAACAGTCTTGCCTTTAAACTTGCAGCTCGAAGTTCAAGTGGTTTAGTTTCCCAGTAATGTCCGTCAAAAATGCAAGGTCAAGTGTCCACTCTGTGTCCTCTAGCAGTGAGACGTCTTCGCTTTTGGACTGCATGATCTCTTTGATTTCACCCAAAAGTGACAAAAGACGAAGTAAAACTCGTCCTCTGCTGAGCCATCTGATTTCTGTGTGTAGTAGCAGGTCACCATGTCCTCCAATAGCACTTTGAAAATCCTGTGCTGTGTTGCTTTGGAGCGAATATTGTTTATGATTTTCACAACGGGAGTCATCACGTACCCAAAGCCGATCACTTTGGCACACAATGTCTGCTGGTGAATGATGCAGTGGTAATGGGATGTCTGGGTCACCTTTACAGTGAGCGATGAAACCTGCATGTCGGCCAATCATACATAGCAGGAGCCCCATCTGTGGTCACCGCTACCAGCTTTTCCAATTGTACCTTTTTCTGCACGAAAAACTCCTTCACTGTGTTATAAATGTCAACTCCCTTCGTAGTTGTCTTTATGGGCAGTAGTGTCAGGAGTTCTTCTCTTGTGGAGAAATCTTCAAACGCCATCCGGATAAAAACCATCAGCTGCGCTGTATTACTGCTGTCCGCGGACTCGTCGCACTGGATGCTAAACCACCTGCACCTCGCCAGATCCCGGTCCAGCTGACCGACCAAGTTACTGGACAAATCTGACACTCGTCTAGCCATCGTAGATGCCCCCAGTTGGACGTCGGAGAGAGTGGCGATTACATCGGTTCCATATTTCTCGTCTTTAAGTACAGTGTTAGCAATTATCGTCATTGCTTCTTTGACAACTTCTCCGTCTGAAATTGTCTTCTTCTTCTTGATCAGGAAATGCGTAGCTCTAAAAGAGGCTTCGGTTGCTTTTTGTGACGTTTTCGCCAGCCTTGTGAAAAAAGCCTGTCGCTTACCCAAAGCTGTCTTTAGCTCAAGGGCTTTTTCTGCCCGTAGTGCGCTTCCTGATAGGAAGTTAGCATTGTAGTTTTTGTGATTCGTAGTGAAGTGTCTCTCCACATTGTGCCGCTTTGCCGTTGCCACAGTCGCTCCGCATATAAGACACACGCAGGTTTCTTTCACAGTCGTAAACAAGAACTCCGACTCCTATTCGTTGTGAAAGTGATAGGTTTTCTTTCTTTTTTCTGCCATGTTTTTGGGGTAAGAAACTGCGTTCAGCGCCAATCTTCGCTGCGCCCGCTAGCTCACTCTCCACAAGCACTGTATTGTCACACGCACAATACTGACCTTCGAACTAGACTACGTCAGAGTTCACCTAAACTTATCTAAACTTCATGTATAAGAAATATATTTTTAAGATGTCATTTTTTAAATCTATATAAATGCAAGTGTGATTAAAAAAAAGAATAGCAACAGAATAAAATACAATTTTATACTCAGCTGAGTTGTGTTATTTTAGAACAGGCCTGCGGGCGACTCATGTGGTCTTTGAGGGCGACCTGGTGCCCGCGGGCACCGTGTTGGTGACCCCTGGTCTAGATACTAACAAAGACTAATAAAATCGATTTATTTGTGTTAAACTGAGTACGTTTACTATCCGCTTGCAAAGTAGTATCCTCGGTGAGAAACTTTTGCTGAAATAAACGAGAAAAATCCAATAAATGGCAAAGGAAGCAGAATTTACTAAAAATTGTGAGAAATTAAATGTAATCGTCTATCTTGTTTTCTATCAAAATTTCTTCTCCGTAATTGGATTGGGCAGGATAGCTATTTTGAGACGTGGATTTTTCTTCCCTTCCATTACAAACTCTAACATTGGTGACTTGGCATTGTAATTTAATTTCATCCATCTCAGGTTTTATAATCCGACTCATACCGGAATAATTGTAGAATAAAAAAGGAAGAACTGATAAGAAAGATTGTCATATTGTCCTTTATGTGTGTTGTTCGTCCATAAATTCGACGAGGACCACACTAGTCATCCGAGCGTAGGAGGAGCTAGTTCTGTTCTGTACGAGAGCATGTGGCTGATGAAACCAAACCTAGCTGGGAATATTCGTTTACATAAAGGGCAGGGGACATCTCCTGGAGGTCTGGAGGTTTGATGGCAAGAGCGAAACACAGCCCTTTTCTCCGTCTACTTCGACTTGACAAAGGCCTTTGATACTATCAGCAGAGAAGGCGTGTGAAAGGTAATGGCCACGTACGGATTCCCTAGAACATTTATATCCATGGTGAAGCATTTACAGGACGGCATGGAGGCACAAGTCCAGGACAATATAGAGTCATCCGATCCATTCACAGCAGCCAGTGGCGTCAAGCAGGGTTGTGTACTGGCACCAAGACTGTTCAGTCTAGTGTTCTCCGCCATGCTGACTAATGTTTTCAGGGACAGAGAGGTTGGGATCGGCATCAGGTACCGTAATGATGGAAAACTATTCAACCCCAGGAGGCTTCAAGCGAGAAGTATGGTTTTGACAGACACCAACAAGGATTTCTTGTTTGCTGGTGACTGCGCCCTCAATGCTAGCTCAGAAGCTGACCTGCAATGCAACATTGACACGTTCTCCGGCTCCTGCACAAGCTTCGATCTCACCATCAGTACCAAGACGATTGAAGTCCTCAATCAGCCGGCCCATAGAACGCCCTATGTTGAGCCCAACATCAACGTCAACGGGCAAAAACTCAAAATAGTCAACCGCTTCACTTACCGTGGCAGTACACTGTCACAGAACGCCATTATTGTCGACGAGGTGAACCTTGGAATTGCCAGAGCCAGCGCAACTTTAGGCAGGGTGTATGCCAACGTCTGGACTAGAAGATCCATACGTATCTAGACCAAACTAAATATATACAGGGCAGTTGTGCGCCCCCACTACTTTACGCATGCAAAACGTGGACATTGTACCCACGCCACACCAGGAAGCTGAACCACTTTCACTTGACAAGACTTAGACAAATTCTCAACATCCAGTGGCAGGACAATGTTTCAAACACTGAGTTAGTCGTCCACACCATCCTGATGCTGCAAAAGCAACACTGGGTGGGACATGTTGTACGTATGCGAGACCACCGGCTGCCTAAGAGACACTTCTATGGCGAGCTACAACAAGGACAGCAATCCCCCAGAAGTCAGAAGACACGCTTCAATGACTATTTAAAAACTGTATTGAAAGCGGTCAACATAAAACCTGATTCACGGAACCAATAGCATACGATCGGGTCACTTGGCATTCCTACGTTCACAAAGGTTCCACGTTGTGCTAATCAGTCAGGGGAGCAACTGTAGAGCTGAAAAAGCAAGCTAGAAAGCATGATTGGCCTTTATGATGTTCAAGTGAATAGATATTATCAGACTGAATCTTTGGTTAGAATTGGTTGTGTGGTTTACGGAGCAGCACAAATAGGTTATTTAGTCCAAAAGGATCAAGGTTGTCCGATGATAAGATTGTAACCCCCACCCATTTGTGTGTTAGCCACAACAAACTCCTTTGACTCTAAATCAATATAATACAACAGTGTTTGCCTCCAAGGGTAGAGAATATCTGAGATAAATTAAAGTGCTTACATGCTTTATACCAAATAGTGTTGCTAGTGTCTTCATATGAAAACATCACATTTATCTTTCCATTATTATCTTTTACTGTTATAAAACTGAGGTTGAATGCTTAATATGTCTAATCAAACTGACATTATAATGTCACCTTTAGGAATGGTGATAGCCCTCTAAGTTATACAGGTTATGTGGTATGTAATATGTGTAGTGTGTGTGAGAGTATGTTTTCATTCACGTCCGTTCTTGAGGTATAGAAATCGTAGCGATCGTAATTCGCGTCATACCCACAATTTTTATTACAAAACAACCCAAATCCAAATTTAACAAACGAAATTATTTTACTATATATTAACGAAATCAACAAATTAGAAAAAATCTAAGAAATATTTAAAAGCATTATGGAGTAGAGTTACATCACGGTTACATCACTGTGGAAACTCTCACTCCATTAGTGTTTTAAACATCATGATCATCAATTAATTTTTTGGGCATTGTGGGGGTGGGGGGATAGCATGGTGGATCGGCTTAATACACTGGATAGTCAATTGGCTAGTTGTAAGACATCAGTTGTGAACCATTACATCATTGTGGAAACTCCCACTTCCATTAGTGTCCTTAAATTATGATGATGGATAACAAATGAATAACCTTACTAAATATAAGTACATATATTATGAACAATATAAGATAACTTCAAGAACATTGTGGGGGTGGGGAGACAGCATGATGGATCCGCTTTAACACACTGGATAACAAATTGGCTCTTCATCAGTTGTGAATTGTACCATCATTGTGGAAACTCCCACTTCCATTAGTGTTTTTGAATAATTATTCACATTATTAGAAACATAAACAAAAAATACACTCACCTACTTTAAATTCAAAGTCATTGTGGGGGTGGGGGGACAGCATGATGGTTGCTCATAACACACTGGATGCTGGCAACCAACTCATTCGACTCAAACACCAGTTGTGGAATATGCCATCATTGTGGAAACTCTCACTTCCATTAATGATTTTGAAAGTTTTATTACAAATTCTAGAAACATAATTAAAAAATACACACACCACCCTTAGAAAATTTAAGAAACATTTAAACAAAATAAGAATAATTTATGATAAGTTCAAAACCACTGTGGGGGTGGGGTGGGGGACAGCATGATGGAACATCTTAACACACTGGATTAACAATTATCAAGACGTATGACACCAGTTGTGAATTGCTACATCATTGTGGAAACTCCCGCCTCCATTAGTGTTACTGAATAACTACCCTCAAATTATATAAACATCCTTAGATAATACACTCACTTATTTCTGAACTTTAGGAAATCAATACACACGTAATACAAATCCAAAATAGAAATACAAATCCAAAATAGAAATACAAATCCAAAATAGAAATATTAAAATATTAAACATACAAACATTATGGGGGTGAGTGGGACAGCATGATGGAAAGACGGATTACACTGAATGGCAAATTAGCCTGTTATAAGCCATCAGCTGCGAACTGTGACATCATTGTGGAAACTCTCACTTCCAATAGTGTTTATAAGTAAATAATCACATCCTTAATTAATATAACCACCAATATAGCAAAATTTAAGAATAAATTAGAAACATTTTGGGGTGGTGGGGACAGCATGATGAATTTGCATAATACACTGGACAACCTCTTGGACTGCTGTAGGCCACCAGTTGTAGACTGCAACATCATAACATCATTGTGGAAACTCTCACTTCCATTAGTGTTTCTAATAAATTGCACTTAATAACACAATCAAAAACAACACATAATACAAAAACAAACAATATCAAATATATAAATAACGTCAATTAATTTGCCACAATTCTCCCGACTCTCTTTCCTCCTTATTTTTCTACTTTCCTTTCTTTTTCTTCATCTTAATGGCATAGTATAAATTATAGTTAGTTTTAATTTATCTTAAACCTACGGGCCTATAATGGTTCAATCAGCATTTATTTCGGTAAACAGGCTCTAGGAATCATACTAGAGATACCTGGGTTGAATCCACACAAATAAACAGCCCGGTTTATGGCGTATGCCTGTGTGACTCTCAATCAAAAGAAATAACAATGCTGATTAACCAATTTTTTTCGCACTAGAGCGGACTAAAATTTAATTAAGAATTACAAAGATCCCCAAATTAGGTTTATAAGGTGGCTTAATCCCAGAGCTATCAGGACCCACTGCACAATGCGGTAATTAAATAGTTAGATTATTAGGTTTAAATTAGATCCTATAAATTAGATTTATAATGTGTCATAATTTCAGAGCTATCAGGTCCAATCGCACAATGCGGTAACTTAAAATTAGAATAATAGGAATTATATATGACCCCAAATTATACGTATAAGGTGGCTAAATTCCCATAGCCATCAGGGCCAACCGCACAAAGCGGTAACTAAATAGTTAAGAAAAAAAGGAAACTAAACATTAATTTTATAAGGTGGCTTACTCCCAGCCATCAGGGCCCTTTTTTTAAAAAAAAACAAACAAAAACTATAGTAGCTATGCCATCTCTATCTTTGTTCTAACTAAGCAGCACAAATGATTCATGATAGTATCAAAATTCAATTTAAATACGTCAGACGATGGATACTGTGGCGCCATCTTTTCCTGACCACCCGAACCGCCTTTGCCTCTTCCAACATATACCACCACTACCAACGAATGCGTGTAACTAATCCCACTCGTTTAGAACAGTAATTATATCTCGTGAGGCAGAAATGTCTCGAAATCAGATAAATCAAATATCACCAAATGGCGCATTTATGAGTAGGGAGGTGTGGAACTTTACCATCTCCCTCGAAAAAATCAATTAGCTTTAAATGCGGCAGTAAAGAGTCGTACATGCCTGAATGGGCGAACACGACTTAAATTGAAAGAGTTAGTTAATTCGCGCCATTCGATAATGAATAACAAAGATGTCGAGTAATATAGTAGAGAAGATGCAGACGTTTCAAGAAGTATTTAATGATCTGGGTATGGTGACAAAAATGCTTGTCAGGATAGACCATTCTTGTCGTAGACCCCACTGATTGAAAATGGACGTTATTAATAAAGGAGAGGGAAAGACATATTAGGGGATCTTATCAAATAAAAAAAGGAGAACAGTGGCTATAACGAAAAGGAACAAATCAATGTTCACGTGGTTAAAGAAGAAGAAACTGAGAAGAAGAAAAAGATGCAGGAGGAGGATTTCATATAGAAGGCGAATGAAAGGACAAAATGAGAAACTGGCGGAGTAAAAGCAGGAATGACAACCATTAGACAAAAACCAAATTCCCTATTCATGGCCACTGATTCGTCTCGAAAATACATATATTCTCTTTCATAAAAACTTGTGTTGTTGGTTGTATAGTTGTCTGTTTTTGTATGCCTATGTATATTTCTCTAACCGTGTCTCTAACTATTCTATATCTCTATGTATCTTTTGTTTCGTCCCTACCTAAAGACAAGCGTATTCAGGTCAGCCCTCTTGCAATACTGTTCCACCCGGTTTAGCCAAGCAACTTGCAACATTGTTTTCATTATTTCACCTGTATTAAGTACCGTGATGTCGCCCCAGTTCAATTAATATTGTCAACAGACATTCCCAATACATTGTCGATATACATTCCTATGTTAAATTCCCATTGTCACTAAACAGTGCCACAACGATAAATTCAAGTATATCCATAGGATACAAGCGCAATATTTTAACATTAAGTCCTCAATGTCACTAAGGTATCCCTACTCACGGATGTCTATACGTATGTCTATACGTATGTATGTGAGCATGGTGGATCCATGATGGGTGGGCGTGGTCATCACATGTGGGCTAACCCAATTAAAAACTGTGTGCTGTATGTACATATATGTGTGCGGGTGTAAGAAGGCCATACAAAGACGAAACCTTTAATATGTAAATTGGTGTGCATGGTGGATATATTTAGGGTGTTAGCGGCCGATACAAGTTTGGGCCAACCAAAAAACTCGGGAGAACGGCTGTACAGATGACTGAGTCATATCTTGTTCCAATTTATTGTTGTTTCCATTAAGTACAATTTGAGTTATTCTGATTACATCCGATTATTATAAATCTTTTATTTTTTCTTTACATGAGCTTTTTTGAATCTTACATTCATAGCATGCTATTCTTAGAAGCTCAACTTCGTTGTACGAAATTACATCAGATCATTTAAATCTTACTCTTATTACGTTAGATTATATGAATCTTACCGTCACGCCATTGAATCTATGAGACATTATCAGTTGTTGCCCTATTTTGTGACTGTTTTTATTGAGTTATTGAATGAGACGTATGTTTAGAGCGTGAAAGAAAATCGCTGTAAATGTAGAATATATATATATATATATATATATATATATATATATATATATATATATATATATATATATATCAATTATTGAAATTTCCATCTTTCATCACACTGTAGTGTTGTCTTTGATCTAAGCATACATTCAGGTGTATTCTTATCTTACATCATACAACGTATCTTTTTCAAAAAAAATTGTATATATCTCTTTTCAATCACTACATTCAGAAATCTGGAAACATTAGCTCGTTAATATTTCTTTATTTCATACTGCCTCTTTAATGTAATATGACTTTGATATGTCTTAAAGTGTGCTAGAGAGAGAGAGAGAGAGAGAGAGAGAGAGAGAGAGAGAGAGAGAGAGAGAGAGAGAGAGAGAGAGAGAGAGAGAGAGGGGGGGGCGGGGAGAGACAGAAAGAGAGACAAACAGACAGTGAAAGTCAGACAGAAACAAAGACAGAGACAATCGATTGTAACAAACAATTGCTCAAATGAAGCAAAATTAATAATATATTTCTCGGTCTCTAATGGGCTGAAATAATATATTCTGAGTTTGTATTTGATGAAAGATGTATGAATGTTTTCCCCATAACATTAACTATGTCATTCATGAAACATCAACTTGTGTAACTCGAAAAGGAAGTCTGAAAGGTTGCGAGACCTGCGCTTCGGTCAGTCAGTTATTATTTAAAATCATGTTATATTAATTACAAAATACAAAGGTCTGCAAGGTAGGTATATAGGAGAAGCCATTTTGCAAACTATCCAGTCTTTTTCTTCCGTGTCAATAGATCAGTAACTACCCAGTACATTCATCATCACGCCTGAGGACAGACGACGTATTAAATGGATAAACTAAAACGAATCATGTACTAGTAGTCAAATCCCATGTATTTTATTCCAATCACCTCAGTTTGAAATACCTGTCAAATTAATGCCACAGTTTAAGCATATATAAATTAGTTACTTAAGATCCAAAATACGTAATCAATATCACTTAAGGGGTACATGTCATACATTCCTAAACCACTCGTAATTCGTCATTGCTAGTAATGTTGATATATGATAACGACGGTCAACATGAGGTCTATCGATAAATAAGCAGGTTTATACCTCCATTCGATTATGCACAGATTACAAATTATTGGTGATATCCAATCTTTCGCCGGTTTTATGACGTCAACGCTACTATACATTTTAATTGAGTGGACGAAGCAGGCCTGGCCTTAGGTCAATGCAAACGAGGCAACCGCTTAGGGCCCCGCGCTTTCCGGAAATCAACTTAAACAATGCATTTTGTTTTTCTTGGGGTCCCGCTCGTTGCGTTTGCTGCCTTGGGCCCCGTATGCTGCCAAAGACTTCACACTCGGGGCCTGGGACGAAGCTATAGATTATGCCTGTCTTTTAACAACTCTCGATCTTCATTTATAGCTGCAGGCTTACACATTTAAATATAAACCCTGTTGATTGTTATTTCTAACGAGAGAAAAAGAGAGAGACAGACAGACAGAGAGACAGAGAGAGAGAAGGGGGACATAGACATATATATAGAGAGAGACACACAGACCGAGATACAGAGAACAGGGAGAGAGTCAGTAGCCATTACGAAGCGTGCTTCTCTGATAACAGGGATTTAGAAATTCGCTTATAATCATATAATATACAAACTATGTTTCTTCGGGACTGGTGGAAAGTGAAATACCGATATTCATTAAACATAAATGGGTTTTTTGTAACCCAAAACAGATTGAACTTAGACGTAAATCATTAGACATATTGTAGGTTCCAATTATTGAAGCCCAGTACAGTATAGGAGAGCCATACTGGGTTAAGGTTTAGCGTGCGTTGTAACGTGTATATATGTGAATGACATTTTTAACTCATTACTGGCTAAATCATGTCGAGGAAATTAAAGGTACATCTCTTTCCGTACTATATTTATAGAGACAGGTTCAAATGTTGCTAACGGTTGTCGATGACACTCTGTATTGCAACTGTATGATGACGACGAGTCAACTGACATTGTGCTATCTGGCTTATCTCTAATGGTTGTTACCTTGTTACGCAAGAAATTTTCAAACAACCCTGAAAGGTCCATTGGAGATAAGATAGTTTGATGTGGTGTACATTTGTTTGTTGATATTAGATTGTTAGTAATCTTAAATACCTCTTTGCAGCTTTAACTTTCCTTGACTTAGTACTGTAATGGTATAATTTGACTAAATGGAATATATGCTTGTTTACATTCTCCTTAGCGGCTTCAAAGAATTATTTATGAATAGTGAGTCTGGTGGAAAGCCAATAGCTCTTCGCTTTACGCCGGGTTCTTTAGCAGTGCGAAGCTCGTCCCTAAAACTGCTATACCACGGAGAACACTTTCGAATTGACACTCTGCACTTGGTGGCTGGGGTGTTTATCAAGCAATAAACGCAGGCAATTATCGAGTTGTTCTGCTGTAGGAGGTTAGCAAGTTGTTAGGTTTGTTTGGATGGCATGCATTAGTTTGGTTCTATTTATCATACGGAGGTTTCTCTTAGTATCAAATAAATGTGGAGGGTTTGGGACTGATACGTCTAGATGGCACATAATGCAGAGGTGATCTGATGCAATTTCGAAGGATACAAGGGTGGATCATAGAATATTATCATCAGGTCTATGAAGAATCCAGTTAAAATGTGTCCATGTCTATGGGTGGGATGGTTAACTGGCTGTTTAAGGTTGAAAACATGGATTGAATCTAGAAGTTTTGATGTGTATTGGTTTCCAGGACAGACAATGTGAAAGTTGAAATCTCCAAGAATAATCGGTTTGCCACCTATCGAATTTCCATACTCCAGAATATTCGTAAACTGCTCCAAAAACAGAGATTAAGTCAGCTTTTTTCACTAGGATGCCAGATGAGGCCGATCGCTGAGCACATGTACTAACAAATCTCTGGCCTTTGCTGTAATTTCTCTAAAGCGTTTTATGAATAGTTGGTTACTTCGTCTTCTTGAAAACTGTGAAAGTTACCTGATCCGATTCATTTGCATTGTCCCAAACATTATTTTCCTAGTTTATTTCAACTGGCTTTGTTTTCAATTGGTATAATGTAGATTAAAATGCATTTGTTAGCACTATATTCATCACAGCTGATTAATAACTTTAATTAAAACTCGCACTGATTGTTTTATATTTTATGATTACTTGAAGAGAAAACTTATATTTATTCAGATTTTATCCTTTCTAAATCTTTGTTGAACCTGGGTCATAATTTCACTGATGACGCCTATGAACATATCGGGATAGTTGGAAAATGTGAAGGTTGTATGATTTTATATTGTCATTACGCGTATCCCTATTGACGTTACTGTCCGATTGGCATGTGTACATCAGGCATGTGCAACATACATCCCTCGACCTGGTTTCATTTGCATATTTACATCATATGACATGGCTTTTCAAAATGTTTGTGCGGCCGACTCTTTGGATGAAGTTGCATGCGCCTGGAATACATGAGATAATAGTTCCCTTACGTCATATGTCTGAAACGTCTATGTGACGAAGTTCAGAATATACCCTTGACATAAACGCTAAATCAAGTTTAATCTCTTTAAATGTGATATATGTTGAAGTTTTCAACCACAAGACTATATAAACAATAAGAAAGTATTGCGTGAAAGTACCAAATTGTTCCTGTGTAACTTGGTAACGTAACGTTGGCTAACGTAATTTGGTACGTAGGATAGCCATACTGACTACATGCAAAATTCATTCAAGAAAAAGACAGAACGAGATAGGCATAACGTGCAGACGTGTTTCTAAACGTCCAATTTGTAATTTCCTTGTTTCCTAAAGACACCCAATTGTTTCATTATTTAAGGAACCAGCCTGTATATGGTATACATTAAATACCGTAGCGAGGCCAATAAATTACAATGTATTGACCAAGGACATGCAATATAAGCGGATCCGATGGTAGGATTCGAACCCACACTTTTTTCAGACTGGAGTCGGGCACGCTAAAACATAAATCACCAAAGCACATGCCTTCAACGGTAGTCATGTGTGTGTGTGTGTGTGTGTGTGTGTGTGTGTGTGTGTGTGTGTGTGTGTGTGTGTTGATTTGGAGTTTGGACGTAGCGTTAACTATATTTCAGTCATATCTCTACAATGTCTGCAGTGTAGCAGTTTATACTGATGTTTTTTTATTGGGGCATCATGCTGCACAAATGTAGCATGATGTCTCACCAAGTCACATTATCCTGGCACCAGGTCGCCCAGTCCTAACACTAACCTCTTATACCGACCGTCAAAACGCGGCAGCTGTTTAAACCAATTTTTAAAAAGTCTTTAGTATGATTCGGCATCCGCTCTAACCATTAGCGGTCACACCAAGCAGGAGATCGACCTGTTCATCATTCAAAGGCCTGCGGTGTATGTCCTTATAATTGAGATGTGACATTGAAACACTTACACATCACATGTGTGATCGATGGCGCTTTTATAATTCTTCTTTAAAGGTGTCGGTGGAAATCAAAATTCTTTATTTATTAAATCTTATGTATAAAGTAGCATACTTCCAACATTTTATCCACTTTGAAAGTTGGAAATAACTTCAATTTTTACCGATCCATACATGAGATGTACATGTAGAGCGAAACCTTATTGTTTTAATATGGCAGGCTAAATCAAAGATTCTAAAATTTAAGAAATCATTGAAAGTGATGTAAAAAAAAAATCTAGCTTGGATCATGTATTGTCCGTGTTACTGGTATGAATATTGCACTCAGTATGGTTGTTACTCCAGTGTGTTGTGTAATGTAATTAAAAGTTGTTTTTTAGAAGTATAGGATTTTTCATAACTTTTCCAACTTTACATTTTCTCTTCTGACATTACAATGTATGTATGTATGTATGTATGTATGTATGTATGTATGTATGTATGTATGTATGTATGTATGTATGTATGTATGTATGTATGTATGTATGTATGTATGTATGTATGTATGTATGTTTTGTATGTATGTGTGTGTGTGCGTGCGTGCGTGCGCACACCTCTGTCTATCTATCTATCTATCTATCTATCTATCTATCTATCTATCTATCTATCTATCTATCTATCTATCTATCTATCTATCTATCTATCCACAGAGAATATATGCGTAGTATGTATTCTGCATCACTGAAAAACTGCGAGCACGAGATGGATAATTTTTTCCTTTGAATTAGTTGTTTTTTTACAATGAGTGGTATAGCAAAGATACAGCGTACATAATATATATGTATTTTATTGATATCAAGTACGAATAAACATGAGAGCATTTCCAAAGCAGTAAAGAGTGATTGCAAGCATCTATGTATTAACGAAATCAACGAACTCTGCAATGATATGTCCAGTTTGCAAATTCATAAGTTGCTCCATTTAGGTTGTGAACTTTATTCTCATTCATATTGATTCAATAAGTATAAGACGTTTATCATTTAATCAAGAAGGTTGGTTTGCAAGAATGAAGAGTACTACAAACACAACATAGTTCATGGTTAACAACTTGAACATTAAACGTGCAGGCTTTCGCCTTCAGGCTAGAATATCTATACGAGTTAGAAATATAAATTAAACGTACTAAAGAATCAGCAAGAGGTATTTACAAGCATAAATATATTTACATTCGTTTAAGTCATTATTAGGATTTAATTAACATTCTTACCAACCATACCAATGTGTCTATCCACAGTTTCTAACGTACCTTTCCTGTATTGTGCTTATTGTGATTACATTTGCACATCATTCATTAGTCTAAAGACATTGTAACATGGCACAGACGAAAAAACACTACGCTCGATGGATTCTTTTCACGAAGAGAGAGAGAGAGAGAGAGAGAGAGAGAGAGAGAGAGAGAGAGAGAGAGAGAGAGATAAACAAAGTCTATATTATGACCAGAGCTTTCCCTCAGTCGGTACTTGTGGCATTTCAAAATATGTCAGAATGATTACAAAAACTTTGCTATGCACGCTAAGTACAAAATGGGAAATAATTTTTAAAAGTATCCAATGTAGTTCTATGCTAGAAAAAAAATGACTTATCATTAATTAGAACTTTGAACCCTGAATGCAACTACGTATTCGATTAATAAAATACAATGGAACAATAACTAGTTGCCGAGTTCAAGTACTTTTATCTAGTCCGTATTTACACACTTGCCACGTGACAAAGAAATGCGATAATGACAAAGCAATGCGATGGTTGAGATCTTAGATATATAATTCGTATCACTTGAGAAAACATAGTCACATATTACAGGACTCCTCGTGATCTTTCTCACGGTTGTAGTGTCGAAGTAAGGCGCATTTCAGATCTAACCAGGTCAAAACATCCAGTGTAATGCAAAACATCATCTGTATTCAACACATGCCCATTTTTCATGGTGTAAACACAACTAAATCATAATTGTGTGGATGAAGCTTCAGTATTTGTCCAGAAATAATGCTTAGTGTTCATATTCAACAGCTTACATTTTATACCTGGACAAGTGAAATGCCGTTATTGTATATTTCTTTTTTAGAGAGAGAGAGAGAGAGAGAGAGAGAGAGAGAGAGAGAGAGAGATCAGTCATCCAATAGGTATAGGGAATCGTGTTGCTCCGATCATCGCGACATGAAATGCACTTACTACATGTAACACACGTGATAGCTTGCGTCAGAAACTGAAATACCCATTTTGATTAAACAAAAGTATTTCATCCAAAAACAAGCGCCATAGCATTTGTACATCCACCAACATTTAAATATAAATATAGATTATAAGGAAAGATAGGAAAAATTGTTTTTATTCTTCTTCTGAGTGGCACTGCACGACTATCGCAGTTTTAGTCCTAAAATACAACTTCATATTTTTCAATAGAAATGCAGTAACCTTTATATTATATACTCATTTAGTTTCCTGCCAAAGCCTTAATAATAAAAGAATACACCACAACAAACATTCATTAATACTCTAACAATATTAATACACAAATATCTCTTAGCAGCGACTTGTGTACTTCGTAGTTCGCTTGACTTTAATTTAATAAAGTTTAGTTTTGGTCTGCTTAAACTTGAAACTTGCTGGAATGTTTTGAATGAATGCGCATCGAAAAGGTTTGCAATTGGTCGGGAATTGGTGGATTTTGTTTCTCGGTTGATTCATCTCAATTCGGCATTTTTTTAATGCACATGTAGTAAGGAAAATATGAATTATGTTGGAAATCTAGTCGACATTACAATTTCGGCATGTATCAGGCTTTCCAAGACATGGTACATCTGTGATATATATGCGATAGCCCTTGAATTACGATGCTTTTCTATCCTATTTTGAGATACCCAAAAAAACACTGGTCATAGTCTGCAGCATTCCATTTACGAAGATTTCTCCGAAATAACTGCTTAAATTATCAGGATAGTATTTTCAATATTGCGTATCTCACGTCTCTAGCGGACATTACGTTTATTCGTTTGCTTGTTTGACAGTTTCATTTGTGACTCAGTAACCTTGTCCACATGGTTAATATTGTCATCGACCACTGCGGTGTCCTATTGGATAAAGCGTCCGCCACGGATTCGGAAGATCGTGGGTTAGAACCCCGGCTGAGTCATGTCAAAGCTAAGACCCGTCTGCATTGGCAAGAATATATGTCTGAAAACTAAATTCAGACTGTTGAGAGTACTAGTCATATCAATCTTTTAGTATTTGTGTGAGGCCTGAACCTTGACAGCAGAATTACAACGAAGAATCCAGGCACTTGAAATGAAATGCTACAGAACCATCCTTGGCATCTCGTACATCGACAACATCACAACTGAAGAAGTGGGTAACACCATTAGGCACAAAGTATGTCATTATAAAGACTTTTGGACCACTGTCAAAAAGAGAAAGCTGAAATGGTATGGTCATGTCACCTCAGCCAACAGTATATCCACAACAGTAATGCAGGACAGCGTCCTGGGGTGGCAGAAGGAGAGGTAGATAGAGAAAAATATTTCAGACCACATCGCAGAATGGACCAGAAAAAATGTTGCGGAGACACAGGCATTGGCACATGGTTGAGACACATGGACCGAATACAGCAGGATGAATGATATCTTGAAGTGAAATAGCATATGGAGATCAAGTATTATCACACACATTACCTAATTTTAATCGCCTTCTGAGATTCTAGCCCTGATCTGCGTAGAAGATGCATTCTCAATGTGAGTCGGTAATTAGCTTTCACGTAATAAGCAATAATATCTGATCCCCTTGACATAAATCGAGAATATAAGAAGTTTGGATAGATAGTTGCAAATATACACGCAACAGCCCAAAAATGGCTAACCCAAAATTATGGATGAGGATGTGGGATAAGATCAAATAAAATTATAACCAGAAAAAAGTATTATCATGCAAGTTTGGGAAATTATAATTCATCCCGTATTGAGATCCGAACACATATTACTCCACTCATCATGAGGCCAGCACAACCGCTTTTTTGTGGGTAGAGGTATTTCTTGCGAACGCGACACACTCCATAGCAGCCCGGTAATTAATTATCATTTAAAGGCACATTTACCCAAGATCCTTTGATGTTTATATGCACCTGACAGAACAGAAAGTATTATCAGCGGCACCTACAGGAGGATGCCAGATAACGTAAATTGATTACTTATGCATGGTGAAAGGGGCATAACCATACAGATTAGACAATATGTAATGCTTCCCTTATCCCAGTATGAGACAAACTGATTATCACGCAGGTTAAAAAACTTGCGATTCGTCCCACACCAAAACATTGTCTCAGAATAGGTTACTAGTAGCCGTGACGGACCACCCTTCCAACAAACTCATTTTTGTGAGTAGAGGCGTGTTTGCGGAGCAAACGTATTTCCATGGCAATTCAGTGATTAAATCTCATTTAAATGCATCATTGGTCAGGATTCATTTGACAGAAAAGCAATGGAGATTCGGAAGAACAAAAACAGTGACAGAGACGTCTGCAATATACAGCATTTTATTATATAACGTGCATGAACATTGCCAATATTACAAGACAAGGATGCCATAACAAATGGGAATGTACGCGAATTAGTGTTTCGTGCTTACAAATGAGGTTTAAGGCAGAGATTCAATGTGTTTTCTAATTCAGCGATGTTATAAGACAACCAATCTTGTGGCGAATGAAATAACAAATGGATGGCAATACTGTACAGCATATATACGCACAAACACACACACACACATACACACACATATTACCATTATAAGGTAAGAAAAAACAACCAACTATACAAAGTTTTAATACGCTTCCAAAATTTGAACCAGTGAGTGTGTGTGTCTGTATCTGTGTGTGTGTGTGTGTGTGTGTGTTCGTTCATCGATTTGACAAGGAACACTCTAGTTATCCGAGAGTTGGATTTGCTGCTTTTATTCCGTGCGTGCGCAGGTGGCTGATGAGGCCAATATTTGCACGGAATGTTCGCTTGCATAAGGGACAAGAGTTGAGTGGGACATCTCTAGAAGGGTTGATGGCACGTGCTCTGCTGGCTTGCCTCTTCGTCTCTGCAGCTGCTGTCGTGCTAGTTTCGCACAACTTGCAGTCTTTGTGCTGGGAGAAAACGCCAAGCGACTCGATCTCTTGCTGTTTGCTCCCAGGAATCAGGGTTTACGTTAGACACTTTCAATCAGCTTTCATATTCTCTTTGAAGTGTTTAGTCTGACCTCCGTAGGATAGCTGTCCTTGTTTTATTTTATTTTAATGTAATGGAAGCGATAGATTGATAGATTTCAATGAGTATAAGACAGGAAAGCAAGTAGCACGTTAGAAGCTTATACAACCCCATTTTTGACCAGGATTCAACACTTTAGGAACCCATAGCTTCCCTTGACGCTTCATGGTTTGAAAAACAAAATACGATTTAGTGCTCTTAATAACTTTGTATCAAGCGTCTCCATCAATAGTCCCCTTCACAACAACAGTATCCCACTCACCAGTCGCTGTAAACCGACTTCCAACACGTGATCATGTACAAAAAAGTATACACTATCAGTTTGAAATGATCTTCAGGACCTAAATCTGGTCCACATAGTGGGCCTGTAGATCGTGGTATATGACTTTAGCTTTAAATGGTATTTAGGACCTGGATCTAGTCCGTATAGTAGGCCTGTAGTGAGCCTGTAGATCGTGGTATATGACTTTAGCTTTAAATGGTATTTAGGACCTGGATCTAGTCCGTATAGTGTGCCTGTAGATCGTGGTATATGATTTTAGCTTGAAATGATTGGTATAATGAATATAGAAGATCTTGAACTATCTGCTATTCAAGCAACCAAAAATATATGTTGACATTGTTGGCAGGCACAATTCTCACGTTCTTTAATATTTTAATTGTCCTGATTTGATTATCTCCTTGAAAAAAAATAAAAGTATCAATACTGCATATTTTCTACCATAAAATATAAACAGTTATTTTCTTTTACAATCTTTCTTATTAGATAGAACACAAACTATCAACGGGCGGACAATGAATAGATAACACCAATGCATGTATCCTGTAATCAGCATTATTTCACAGGGTGTTGTTAGTGACTTACAGCAGATGAATGGACACAATCTTATTTCATTCTAATATTAAACAGAAGTCGTGTACTTAATTCAAAATGTACGGATAACGGGATGGTCAACTGCTTTCCGATATTGAGGAGGTACCTAATCGTAACGAATGAATGTATTCATTCGAAATCAGGACCAAATATTTGCTTATCATTGATATTTGTGTTGCTGTGTAACGTAACTTTGTGGCTAAATGGATAATTTATGTCACATACATTATGATTACTTTAGCCTTTTCGGTATTAGCTTTCATATTCAGCCGATTGAAGCAACTGGCTGAAGGGTTTGAAAGAAATTAGAACCGAACAGACAAGAACGTCAGCTTAGGCAAACAACTGCTATTTTTTCGACTTTTGTGTGCAGTATAATTTTACCAAACATGCCTTATGACTGAATTAGAAAACAAATCGTCGAATGCTTGTAACATATGTCACCATTGTCTGTTACAGACACTAAAGCAACTACCAGAATTCCCAAAGTATTCCACTTACTTGTTTATTTGATTGGTGATCAATTGCTTTCCATTTTCATTATTGTAAAATCATATCACGATTATTATTAGTCGGCCTATATGACATTAAATGTTTATTAAAGCATCTTATGGAGAACTGGCAATACAATCCAAAGAAATTTTTCAAATCAATCGTAACCAAGGAAAGCGCTGGTACGGAGAAACAGTGGCAACCCATTATAAAATTCTGTCTTTACAACTTATTTTATTAACTGCTTATCATTTAACAGGAATAGCTAAAAATACATGGACGGGTTATCTTACTTCCTTGTCCTGGACCGTGTATATGTTGGAATAGTCTATATTTTTGGTTGAGTCTATTTTATCGATTTAAGCGGCTTCAGTTCTGGTATACAGGTCTAATTTGTTATGCCTTTATTTGATGCTTGCCCTTATTTACAGCTTGAGAGAACAAAAATACTTTTACACGAATTGGTAAGTAGTAACGTATTATTCATCACGATGTTTTACGACAGCATTTTAGTCTTTAGTTTAAAATGGCAGACTACTATATGTATCTCTTTGGTTAAATGGGGCCATTTCTGGATTCATTCCCGGGCGATCCGCTTTTTATTTATCCTTTGCCGCGAAGAGTAAGGGGTACAAAACATGTATTTGTTCGCTTGTGCAAGTCAATATAACGCATATATTATGATAGAGAAAGATACCTGGCAGGATTCACAGATTAAAACATGCATCATTCTTCAGTGATATAATAGTGAATTCCTCTTGAGTGGGTCCATTCTGTAACTTGAAATACTAACTAACATATCGACAACTAGTAATCAAATACTGTTTATTTATCGTCGCAGTTGACCCATGACCAATCCGACTATGAGAAAACGGATAGTTGTCATGCAAATAACTGAAAATGTGGTTTTGTTGAATACCTTACCGACTGAAATCTGACACCCGTCATCTATTCTTAAATATCATGAATAAATTCGCTGTGCAAACATGTATACTTTTATTTTTTATTGTTTTTAAAAAGTTAAAATAATGAATCGACAGTTCAGTTAAAGAATGTGTGCAAATTATCACGAAAGATCTGTAACTTTAAATACATTTCTACGCTAATCTGAAGTTGGCCTCAACAGTACATCTGACTGTTATGTGTATATTGTACTCCAACATATTTTATCGGGTTGCGAATGGATTGGCGTAATATTTGACAGACCTTTTCAATGTATCATTCTTATTTATATCAGACGACTTATGTATTGACTACCTGGTGATTCACCGTACAGGATGTGGACAAGAACTCTCCTTTGCATAAAAGCATATTTAACTTCGACCTAAACTCCAATAGGTGTTTGATTCCATGGTGTAATGGACACTCCTAATAAATAGCGTTGTTAGGGAGATGTATCGCATAAGCAACCTTCAGTTTCATTTGATTCATTCAGTCATAAAACTTCATGGCATTTATTGTTCGAAGCCATTCAAACACTAATATAAATCACTGACCTTGTGATAGAAAGACTACTTGACTTATATTAGTGGTGTGGAGAAAATACTACGATAAAATGCAATCCTTTCTGATTGAATCTTCTAAAAACAATAATAATAATAATAATAATAATAATAATAATAATAATTATTATTAATATTAATATTACTATTTTTATTATTTATTTAAGTATTATTATTATTATTATTATTAGTAGTAGTAGTAGTAGTAGTAGTAGTATCATTATTGTTATCAATATTATTATAATTATTATTATTAATATTATTATTGTTGTTATTATTATTATTATTATTAGTATTATTAGTATTAATTTTATTATTATTATTATTATTATTATTATTATTATTATTATTAATAGTAGTAGTAGTAGTAGTAGTAGTAGTAGAAGTAGTAGTAGTAGTGGTATTTAAAAAGGGTAGCACATATTTGGGGACAAGAGAGACCCATCTGCGATCCAATCCTCAAGTAAATAATAAGTTATTTTATACAAAAGTCACTTAATTGCTCACTGGTGTGCTCGCACATGCACCTACGTATTTAAAATAAATAAATGTATATGCTTTCATTAGTCAACATGTTCATATATGAATACATGTCATACACCGATAGGTACACTTACGAATGTCAGAAGTTTTACAAACTTACCTGCAATAAAAAAAAAACATACAGATTCACTCTTGATTCAGTAACACAACGTCTGTACATGATGCAATGTTTCAGTAACGTTATATTTATCTAGAGAAATGTTGTTAGTATACCTATGTGACGTCCTTCATTAAAAAATATTGATTATTTTTTGTGTTTTTTTGGTAACTGTAGACGTGAAAAGAAAATGTTAAACAGAATCGAAATAACGGTTTCGTAATTATTTCTGAGTTTATCATTTATAGATATTTAAACAATGTTTGGCGTGTTTCTCCAACTGCCAGAACCGAAGTCAAATAAAGTTTAAGTGAATGGGAGAATTCAAGGGGAAGTGTTGTGAAGAAAAAATAAGATTAAATCGTTCGGAGTGCCCTGTTTACAAAATGTAGTTTTATGCCTTTCGTGGCGGTTCAAAATCACCTTGGAAAATTAGTAAGTTGATTTTTTTTTTTTTGAGTTTCTATTTTCACTTTCTATTGACTAAATCAATGTAGGACACACAAATGATCAAAACATGAGTAATGCTAGAACTTATATTGTTCGCCTCTTGAACACAGTTTGCGTTCAGCAGTTCACCTACGAGCGCATGGAAATAAGTGTCGAATAGATACTAATGAAGTACCAACAAGAGGTAATTACAATATTTTATTTTTTTACAGTTTTTTGAAGTCATTATTCTTCTTTGTGTTACTAGCGGTTATACAATTGTTTATTCCTCTCCCATTCTCTCTTTTCCTTTGGTCTGTTTGACTTAACTTTTACCATCATTCATAGTTTCCGAGACGAGAGACATATTCGTATTACGTAAGGGAACATGCTATACCCTTTTCTCTGCATGGCTTCTTGTCACGATGGTCCACAGAGAGAGAGAGAGAGAGAGAGAGAGAGAGAGAGAGAGAGAGAGAGAGAGAGAGAGAGAGAGAGAGAGAGAGAGAGAGAGAGAGAGAGAGAGAGGGAGATCAGCCTTGGTGAGTTTTCATATTTATATAATAATGAACATTATAATAGGTGTAAGAAACAACATGATCAGCAACAAAGCATTAAATATATTACAGTATGCGTTAGTCGTAGCGATTGCAACATTATCATTGATTACATGAGCATAATAGATAAATCACAAGGAAATTGGATACATAACGTTACGATGACCATATTCTTGTAGGTTATTTGGTGTCAGCTCAGTTTTAAAGTTTTCGAGGCTAAATTCTTTTTTCCACTCACTCCAGGTTTCAGCGCATTTTGTCTCTTATGCATAATTGGGGAACAGGGAACGGAAATCAGACTGGATTGCGATGAAATTGTGTACCATGTTAAATTCATTTAGTAAAAAGGGGATTATTAATGCATTTGATCGTGGTTTTCATACGTCACCAATAATCAATGACTATAAGTTAAGCATTTAATTATAGGCCTAAAATCGACAGCACGCGGAATGTTATATATGTGTATTATTGCGCCGTGGGTGGAATTTTTTTAATGGAAATAATGATTCAATCTAATTCTAAAGCTTCCTTCATGATTATGGTTTGTATAGCTTGACAATATTACCAAAATGAAAACATTACGCCCACCATCTGTATATATCACCATCTCTATATATGAAACTATGGTGACAAAATGACCCTATGGCGACAAGCATAATTTAGCATTCGCGTGACATAATAGCAGCAAAGTAAAAATAGCGTTAAGATTACTATGATTTTTCCCTTGTTGCTGGAAACACATTTCTTTTTTATTTACAAGGATGATCATTGGTTGATAAAAGGAAAGTTAATCATAGAAAACTAACGAGATTTTGTTTGAATCTATAATTCTATCATATATAAAAAAAAATGATAAAAATGACACATGCATGTCGGTTCACTCTCCTAAACGTTAATATCGACTCAAGGGAGATAAACTCCAGGGTGATCACTATACGAACATATATCAGTGTGAAAGAAAGGTCTCGATCTCCTAAAGTTTCCAGCAAGGAATACAACATTTAACGGTAATTATCTGTCACGTAGGAAGTAACATCGAAAGTACCAAACTCCTCGGTGTAAATATTGTTGATGAATCAAACTTTGGTACTGTCAGGGATGATTAATGTCAACGTGTTCTGTCAAAATTTCATTGTGCATAGGACATCGAACACATTTACACAGGAATTTATGCAACAAACACACATCCATATACTTGATTTATTTATTTTGTGAGTCGGCTCCTACGTATAACAAAGGTATAACATGGGCCTGTAATCCAAACAAGTTGCCTCTTGGATTCACAATCTTGCAAATCACCATATCCCGCCGTTGATTATGCCTTGAAAGTCTGGATGTGTTTTAAAGATTCGATCACAGTCATATGCCAACATTTCTACTGCTTGGTACCCTTAACATTTCTGAACTTTGACGTTATTAGTTCGTTTTTGCGTGCAACTCTGTTTATAACAAAACCTCTACCAGGTTGGACTTCTTAACTTTATTTATACGGATAGCAGGCGAGTTATCTACGACGCAAACATCTCTGAAATTCGTATAAGATCTGTGAGTCCTTAAATTCCAATAATCTACATAATATCCATTCTTCTTTTCGATACCGCTTCAAACATATTGTATCAACTTGTTGTGCGTTTCGAATGAAGCAATGTAACCAGCGCAAACCTTTGCTTAAATAACGGTGACCGTCATAATGATATCATTGAGGTGATACTTTTCTCTCTTGCTACTGCATAACAGTTTACATTTTTCTTCGCATGTTTTAATTTAAGCCACAGCAGATATTTGGGCAAACACATCTTATTTTGTTCGTTAACAATCAAGATAAAGCTTCATTTAATAGTGGGAAGTTGATCCGCCGATATATTTTTGAGTCGTTAGTTGATTGTCTGGCGTTAAACGTGTTAGATGAAGGAATCTTTATCGTTGATCAGGTCAAACTCATCAATCGTTTGGTGTACTGTTTTTTACCACACCTTTTGGGAAAAGTTAATTCCATAAGTGTCAGAATTTAACCTAAAATTAAAGAGTACAGACTGCCATTAAACAACGAAGGTCTCAAACGATCTTGAAATATAACTTGGCACAGACGATTCACCTCCTCTAACATAAGACTCCAGTGAGTTCTTAATGTCAACGGTTACTTTCCCCCGAAAGAACCAGAGGCTCTTTATATATATCCTTGTATAGATATGTGAACGCCAACCTTTATGAAATTGTTCTTGAGAGATTTTTGGTTGAACAATGTTTAAGCCATAATTTAAAGATATCTTTAAAATGACACAAGCTGAAACCAAAAAATGAAGATTAAGCTAAGATATTCAACCTCCAGGCAATAATCTGGTTAATAATTATTTGGCTACATACCATCTCGCCCCCATACACGCACTCACCCGGTTCCCCACATGTCCATTCACCAAATCCTTATCTGTCTTGGTGATCGCTCAAATTACAGTACTCAGCTGTAGACAATTCAGTTTCATGTTTCAATAAAAACTATGATTGCCTTCGGATTGATAAATACATAACATGATTTATCTTGTATATATATGGCAATTAACTTCAACCGATATTTTCTATTTTCTCATCATTGATATTTAGCATCAATATCCTCATCTTTCAGATGGAGGTAATCATTGCTATCGTTTGGATGATCACCTTGACAACAGCGGCAAAGACAACACATATTCCATCGGCAAACTCATTATGTGTCAGTAGCGTTCCCTGCAAATGTACAAGGGACATTGAGAATCGCCTGATTGTGGACTGCTCCAACATGAACCTAAGGGAGATTCCAAGACTTCCAAATGACACGGTTTTCCTTTCTTTGAGCAACAATGAAATATCAGTGGTCGAAAACAGGACGTTTTCAAATCTTCCACATCTGTTCTCGTTAGACCTATCAACCAACTCTGTTCGTAAGATTGAGCGGGATGGATTTCAAGGACTGGAGAGCTTGCAACGTCTTGACTTCAATCGGAATAATGTTCCTCTAACGATCCAAGGCTTCGAACCGGGTATATTCCGATCGCTCAAAATGCTTTGTTATCTTAGCATCCAAAATGTCAACGCAAAGATAGACAACTCTTCTTATCCTGATCAAATTTTTGCTGGGCTAATACATTTGACCATATTAAAGATTGATGGTTTACGTAACGCCATATTTGGACCAGGATTTTTAGAACTCCATAATCTTCGCATGCTTAAACTGTCGAGTGATAAATGTAATGTAGAAACAGTATTTAACAACACATTTGCAAATCTACCTTTTTTGACTGACTTAGACATATCATTCTGCTCCATCCGTAGGGTTGAACCTGGTGCATTGATTCCGTTACGACATCTCCAATATTTAGATATATCAGACAATGTAGCTATTGGTCTTGATGGACTGCGTAACGCCTCATTCGGACTTATCAATGGCTCAATAACCATTTTAAAAGCCAACAAACTTTATCCAACGTTCCACTTGAGTGTTCAATTAAACAGCGCTCACTTAGAATTTTTAAATCAAACAAATATCAAGGAATTATATCTGGATGAAAATCAAATAGAGCTTATAGAGGACGGCTGGGGCAGAGTTTGTCCAAAATCAATGGAAAAATTATCTGTGGTCGGAAACAAGTTTACCTTTGGTTTATACGTATTTCAGGGCAGCGGATGCACAAGTTTGAAAATTTTTAATGGAGGCTATCAACATCCAACACATATGCCATTCTCATCCACAAGCAACGCACAGAATGTAAGAAAGCACATTGAAGAATTTCCAGTTATAACACCTTTTGAAAGTTATAAATATAATGTAAATGGAACACAAAGTAATCATAACAATGATGAGAACATTTGGGACTACTTGTCATATTGCAACATGTCCAGTAATCAAATATCTACGGGGCATTTTAACAGCATTCCACCCGATAAACTGAGTACAAGCTCACCACAACTTAATGCAAAAGATAGGAACATTAATAATGCAATTGCTTTTGATATAACGACTGGCTTTAAAGATACAAGTTTCCCAATTATCGTTCCTCTCAACATGGAAGAGTTTCATTTTCAATTTGCGGACCTTAGATACGAGATACCAGAAATAAACTTTAGAAATAGTTCAATCACATTTATAAATGTTTCAGGTAATTCTTTCTATAAATTAGTAGGGCCATTGGTGGGACTGGAAAGGCTTAAAACTTTAGACATTTCTGACAATTTATGCTCATATATAAGTGACAGGTTCCTTGAAAATTTGAATAAACTTGAATCACTCTTTCTTGAAGATAATATACTGGGCCTTATTTTGGCGAAAGATACTGACGGAAGGATATTAGGAAAATTAAATAATCTTAGAACATTGGTTTTGTCAAATAACCAAATTATGTCACTTCCTTTCCTAATATTTTCAGGACTTGATAGTCTCGTGTTTTTAGATTTAAGTCGGAATTATTTGCAGACATTCAACATTAGAATGGATCAAATGAATATCAGTCATCTCAATATAAGTCGAAATTTATTGAGTTCTCTTCCAGTCAATATACAAAATCAACTGACTGCTCAGGCCAATATAAACGATGTCACCATCGATTTGACAGATAATCCATTTAAATGCGACTGTAGTACGTTGGAATTCATGAAATGGGTTCACGATGAAAAAAGTCGATTAACGTTCGTTGGCTTTGATAGCTATACATGTAATGTGAATGACAACGAACAGTCTTTTATAAACTTAGATAATCTCATTTTTGCATTGGAAAAGAAGTGTGCTAACTACACGGTAGCTATTTGGATCTTGTCTATTAGTTTTCTATTATTTGTCGTTGTACTTACAGCGGGAATTATGTATCGGTACCGATGGAAACTTCGATACCTGTACTATTCGACCAAGAGGAGATACAGAGGTTACAGCGGGCTCTATGAAAACGACAGAGAAAACTACCAATATGATGCTTTTTTGTCTTATGCAGATAATAATCTGAGATTTGTAAAATTCACACTGCTGCCAAAGGTGGAGACTGAAGGACTTCATTTGTGCATTCATCACCGTGATTTTCTGCCAGGGGATGAAATTGCTGCTAACATTGCGAACGCCATCCATCGAAGCAGAAAGACAGTTGTTCTGCTCGATGATGACTTTCTGAGTAGCTACTGGTGTATGTACGAACTAAACATGGCTAGAATGGAAAGTGTTTACTCAAGAAACGGAGAAAATATTCTTATCCTGCTTCTCATGGAAGGGATAGACAAAAACAAACTTCCACTAGAATTAATGGACCTGATTCAGAAACATACTTATATAGAAATTCCTGAAGATTTTGTACAAATCGATATGACAGAAATTTTTAATAGGCTCAGGGAAACTATCATTGATTAATATGACATTAAACTCTTTTCGATTTATGCAAATACAGGGTCATTGTGTAAACCTCACCAATGGTATTTATAGGTGAGTAGTTTGTGCAAACTAACCGCAACCTTTACTTTAGTAAGTTTTCCTTTCTGTTACAAGAATAAAGTATGTCCTAGAGGCGCATAAAATGCAGAATAAGCTTTTGTAGAGATATCAATTATTGGTAATTAACGGTTTACGTTTGGTAGTCAATGCGAGATAATTTTGCAGAGGCATTGTATCCAAATAATGACATGATTTGGGTATTTGAGTGATTACTACTTTATGAATGTAGTTTGCTTTGTTGATATCAGAATATGTTTATCGAGATAATTAAATGTATTATTTAAATCCCTTTGGTAATCCAGAGTTTATAGTTATTCATGTAATATTATAAGATTTTGTAGCAGCGTTATTAAGATTAACGATAGAACACGGACAAATGTTGCACTCTAGTCATATGTTTATTAATGAAATATTGTATAAACTAACTTTGAACACAAACCTTGTTCTGTCTGATTTACAAATATGTGTAATTTCAAGAACACAAGAAAAAGCATAGAAACATTTAACCCACTGAAGACAAGTGGCATACTTTATACATGAGGCGGTATTTTGTCGTTTGCTTAGAGTACGCCTATATTTGACTACTGCATTGATCTTTAATATGACTGAGGAGACAGATAGTGTATTGTGATACGTCACTTGCACCATCTTCCGCCATTTTGGATAGAATTTATTTTTCTAATATCAACTCGACTCATTGATTCTGGTTATATCCCTTCAAGGCAAAACGTGGACCGTCTCAATGAATGTGGTTTCTCTAATACATTTAAATCTTAATATTATATAATATGATTTATCAATGTTTTCATTTCATCTATTATATTTAAACACATGTTAATGCATTTACATCCTATCATTGATCTTTGATTAGGTATATATTTACATTTATTGATAGTGGTAAATCATCCAGAAGATTTTGACATTTTCTTGGCAGTTTCATAGTTAGAACGGAACTTTTAATGAACGCTATAACTCTTGAATATCGATGTTGTGCCCAAACCCTTTGCATACGTAATATTATCTTCGTTCCAGTGGCATTATGTCTGTCACGTCGACATTGATATTTATTGTATGTGCTGCTGATAACAATAAAATAAAGAGATATTACTTTGTATGATTTTGCGAGTTATAAGTATCTCCATAGTTTGCAATACTTGTTTCTGAATGTACAGCATCCTCTAACATGTGCCTTTTAGCGAACCGGATACACAGGCAAACATGTGGTGTGGGCCCAGTTGCGTTAATATTAGTTAACGTTATTGAAATCACGAAGACATTATAACTATCTATTTGCCAATTTGTCCTTTTATTCCTTACTTTGTTAAATCGTGCTAAACTGTTTTTGTGTCTTTCTCGATGTCTTCACTATCTTTATTGATATGTTAGTAAACATTTGAGATTGACTGATTGGAAAATTATATTGTTTCTGTTGTAGCAATGAACTCGAGTCTGCTATTGGGACGTATTGGTTTATTTTTACTGTTCGAGCAACTTTCCATAAAATCACTATATAGGGCGCTTTTTCTTACGAGTTATGTAATAGCGTACATGCACAGGTGAGTATACGACACGAAACTCACGAAACTGAAACATTTCCGTGTTTCTAAACAAAGAACCTTCAGAGGAGTTAAATTCTTCTTTTAGTTTTGTTTAAAGAGCATCGCGTTTGAAATTATGGTCATACGTGTGTTCATTTCAATAGGCTCGAATCCTTAGTAAATCCAGGCCAGTTGATCTAGCTGTGGTGTTCCACAGGGGTCTGTTCTGGAACCTGTTCTCTTCATTCTTAAATTCACGCAGTCAGTACGCAAGTTTAGGTGTTGCTCTACACAATACTATCACATTGCACCAGCATGTCATCAAGACGTGCAAGGCTGCATATCTTGAGCTGAGACTCATCAGCTCCATACGCAGATATCTTTCATTGATGCCAGTAAAACACTTATGTGTTTAATAGTATTTTCAAGACAGGACTATTGTAACTCAGTTATGTTTGGTTTGTCTCGATATCTTCTCCAGAAACTTTAAAATGTTCAAAACACAGATGCTCAGATCATTCTTAGAGTACCACGAACAGAACACACCTCCACGCTGCTCTGTAACCTACACTGAATATCCATTCGATCCAGAATCAAACTCACCATTTGTTCATTGTGCTACGTTTCAGTGACAAACTCCAGTCCAGCATACATATCCGGCCTCACCCATGTGTTTACACCAGCAAGATACTTACGCTTCTCTTGTGACAATCATATACTCATTCTTCACTATGAAAACGAAGTCATATGAATAACGATATCTTGCATTCCATGACCCTCAACGTGGAATGAATTGCCCATTGAAATTAGATACAACGACACAGAGACCCATTTCAAGGGTGCTCTTAAAACTCACCGCCTTCGACTATAAGAACAAACCTAAAGATCTTAACATATTTCCTACTTTTAATATTTTCAGCACATTATTGTTTTCCAATTTCAAGGTGATTTTTGTTGGTATTCATATCATTACAGATGTTGTAAAGCGCTTCAAGCTTTTTAAGATTAAGCGCTATACAAAGTCTTTATAATTATGATAATAATTCACAAGTGCATGGAAAGGCAACGAAATCATTTACTATCTATGCGACATCTCAACAAAGCAAATCAACTACTTCTGTATTCACATTGACAGATAGCAGGATTACACACTCCTCCCGAATTTTGTACCCACTATTTTCTCTCTTTGGTATGAATAAGCACGCTTACATTAACTTTTAATTAAGTAGTACGGTGGGCGAGCAGACCAACTTTTTTAGGCGTCGATTCGGTAAACCAAGGCTTCCTAGTAAATGCTTAATAGAAGGGTCCATTTGTTAAAAAAGGGACGCCAATGTCGTTGGCACTTACCCTCTGTGCTGCTATGGGAAACAATTTTTTCCCAATAAAGATCGCTGCGATTTCACAAACAGACTAATTTGTAAAACCTCACCTCGTAGATCAATCAGATTATTGGATTGGTCAGTTAGTTTGAAATTAATTCTCGTTAACAAATTATTATGGCACCGCATATAGACTGGATATTAGTTGGATTCTCAATAATTAGAAACCCTGGAGGAGCTGTTGGTGCAAATGGATATAAAATATATCCCTGCTGAGCTTGATTTGATCGCTCGAGATTTATTTGATAGCTTCCTTCGATGACATCACATACTAAATTTAGCGCTATCACCGAGGATATATTTACGTTGAGCGGATCGATATGCCTACCACCACCATCTGGGTCGTTATTATGTTTGAGGATAGTTGGACCCTTGTTTTGTTGTCTCTGTGCTGTGAGTATTTCATTAAATTTCTCATCAATGAGATCATTAACGGATTTTTTTAGTTCATGCGCGTTATACCCAACAAACTTGAAATTCGGTAGATCAGCTTCTGTTGTATTGTATGCAGTTAGGAAATTTTGTTTAGAGGGATTAATATTATCATCGCGTTGTTCAATTATTACTTGAATTATTCGCTGGTTGATATATTCCATATCGGATATAAGTTGATTTAATATTTCTATCCGCGCGATGAGTCCATTTCGATTAGACTCATTGAAAGCCTGTTGTAGTCGTTGTAGTTGTTGACTATGTTTTTTATTGATCTCGTTAAAATACTCAACGATTCTATTATTGTAAATATTTATGTATGTAATTGATTCTGGAGTCTGTCCAACCTTAAATCCCCAAAAAGCGGAATCCCGATCAATAAAATTAGAATAATTACCCGCCAACGATGATTTTTTTATATCGTTGAGGTATTGTCGATACGATGTGGTAATTTCATGGTATGATTGTTTATCCGTGACATAATCAGATTTTTGTGGTTCGCGTGGAGGTGTTATTTCAGGCCAGCCCAGTATTATACTTATAGAACTCTGGTAGATATCTACGACATAACTGGGTGAGTTTATCTCAGTCGCGGATGATAGTGTTGGCTCGTGAACTGTTATAGCGATTTTCGATTCTGTTCCAGTAATAGATTTTATTCTGCGCTGAAATTCAGCGTTAATTTGTTCAATTTGGTATGACCCAGTTGGTATCGAAACAACCTTCCAGTCTGGAGTCCTGTCTAGTGCATTCTTCCTCGCAAACACCAAGGAATTATTCGTTTGTTGACCACCAATGTTACCGACCTAATATTAGGCCAACTGTGACATACTCGTAGTTTTTCCAGCGCTGTCTCCTTCACTGGAATCGGAGTAGGTAAATTCACACTGAATTCAGGATTGGTTGAGGTTATTGAGATCATGCTTGTTTTCACCTGGGTTGTGCTCTCCTCTATTCGTTGAAGTAGTTCTTGCGTGTTGTCATTGTTATTATTATTATTATCCTGCTCTAATTTTGATATCGCGGAATCATAAATACGTAACATCGCTGAAAACTCACTATCGGATATTAATGTGTCATCGAGCGACGATGATATCATCGAGGATAATTGCGAGTACGTGGTTGATACAACATGAAATTTGATTATGTAATCTTGCAGCTTACGCTAGATGCATGATGATAGTTTTTTAGTTATCCCGGTTGATATACCCGCGACTGTAGCTACGGCAGAAATGCAAATTGGAACTACGACCGGAGCAATCATTATAACCGATGCGAGTAATATTCCGACGCCAGCGAGAACGCCTGACACCGAGTACACAGTAACATCAACTGCGGTGATTCTTCGTCGGTATTTCTTTATTTTTGTTGCTATTCCTCAGTGAGCGTTTTGAGTTTAGTTTACAATTATCTGACCTGATCATAGCGGTACTACTGTGATGACATTTTATTTTCAAATCGTTCACGATTTCAATTAAGTTGTTCACTCAGATCTGCTACGAATCCACATACCATGTTACTGAAACCCTAGCTAGATTATCATCGATTGCTATTATCGTGAACTGTTCAGTTGTATCTTTGTCGATGATCGTTGATATCTTATTGTTGACTCCAGATGAACTCGACGATGATATATTAAATTGAGTCGGTGTCACTAGTGTTAATCGATAAATACCCTTGACAGCTGCAGTGATATTTAAAATATTATTTAGTGGTGTCCACGCAAATGATCCATATTGAATCATGTATACTACGTTGTTTGTTTTCTCATGAGGGATTTTTATTTTTTCAATAACTATTATCATCCTCGCTATATCAACTTGGACGTCGTCAGTGATCACTTTAATATCCGTGATTGTATCAAGTTGTGTGATAATACCAGCAAGAGTTGTTTTAATATCATCAGGTTTCACGCTTTTACCAAAAAATTCATCGACGGCGTCATCAGTCTTTTTAAAATTTTTACGTAAATTGCCAAATTGAACAACATGAGCGTCATATTCCGATCGTAGTTTTGTCAAGTTATGAATAGCGGATTTTATTTTCGTGAGTTTCGGTGTGGTTACCAGTGGGTTTCCAAGATAATCCAATAACGGTTTATCAATGTTGTCCACGATGGATTTTTGTAAATCAATAAATTTATTAAATGTATTTATATGATCGTCATACTTATCATTGAGTTTTCGCCGAGGATATATAATTATTATCGAGTGATAATATTTTATCTGTGATTGTTGAAATGAGGACTCCCGGTTTGAGTTTACCCTGATCGGAAAACAACGCGATAGTATCTTCTATTGCGTCTCGTTGTTTAACTAAAATATCATCAAGGAAAACATTGCTCGTTTTCAATTTACCATGACGATCTTGAAATACAACTAATTCATTTGGATCAACATTTGCTAAGTTCAACATCTCAGCTATTTCATCTTCGATTATGTTTTACAACACCGGTTGCAGTGCCATCGGCACTAGGTTTCTTCAGCGCTGATAAAGATTTCCCCCAAATATCAATCATGTTATTGTAGAAATCTTTCTCTCTCTAAAAAAAACTCGTATATTCATTCACGACCCGATGAGGTGCGTTTCCGGATGATGAAATAGCGTCAAGGACATTTAGTACTTCGTTGACTCATATTGCTGGGTCATTCATTTGTTGTGTTGGTAGCGTAGAATACAACAAGGAGTTTTTAAGTGGTTTATAGAACTCATAAATTCTTTAGGCGGCGCCAGCCCATATAAATCGAAATAAATAATTGAACGTGAATTAATCAAGTATGCAACCGAGTGAGTACCAGGTCCGGTGCTGTCATCGAGATTATTAATACCGGTTTCAACACTGCTTGGTTGTGCCGGCAACTGATCTTTCATAAAGACAGCTCTGAAGTTTTTAATCGCTTATATTTTTAGCAGAATCGAGTAAATCAAAATTTGACATTGGAATTATCGGAGTTAATAAACCGGTCCTAGTCGCATGCCTTTTCCGCTGTACCATGAATGCAGGGTTCCTGGTAGTCTTAGACCCTTTCCATTTTTTTATATCCTATCATGGTAGCTTTCTTTAGCGTCATCCCTGCCGCGGTACCAACGGTTCATAACGCCGCCGCTTTAGCCACCACTGGTACCGCTGCCGCAATCAACGCTGGAATCGCGGCTAACAACGGGAATATACCACCTGATTTTATCATGTTTTTGATCGCGGTTGCAGAGAGAGTGATCTGAACGCCCTTTTTATCTTTGAAAGCATCATTGAAGTGTTTTAGCTGATGAGTTGTCAGCGACAATTTATTCTGACCACCATTCATCTAATTATGTTTCAGCGTTATTGTGGTTCCTCATTTTTAGCTGATTCCGATTGTATTTTCTTGAATTGACCAGGAGTCAACGTAATACTAACACCACTATATGACATTATACAGTAACAGATTGATCTAACTGTTACATGTTTTCCACTGATGCATCGATTACTCTGATTCGTGCATCAACACCTTCAAGTAGCATTGATTTATCACTGAGAATGACATCAACCGCTCTATATTCGGCAATAGCACCACGAAGCACATTAGCTCTAAAATGTATATCAACGACGGATTGTCTTGTTAAATCAAGATGTTCAAGCGAAAAGTAATAGATCGGATAGAGACTCTTAAAATCATATTGTGATATCTGTAGACCGGTATCAACATTTTGATCGCGTCCGATATATGACAACAGACGATGATACACGCGTGCAATATGGTTTTGACCGTAATGAAGTTGTATATCCCCGGATGGTTCCTACTGGCCGTTTATTCTCGACGAAATGTCAGTAACGCCTAATTGATCAAATATCATATATCTGTGTAATCGATTACTAACTCTCGCCATATCCTGCAACGTAATAAATATATGACGTGGAGCCGAAACACCTTGTTTTGATGCCAGGTTCCATGTAAATGTACCGTTAACAGTTGATTGCTTAGTATCTGTTGTTGTTGTTAGACAACTTATCAATGATTTTCCTCCATGATCCATAAATGATAGTAATCGCTCTCCTATTGTGATTGATGGAATCATTACTGGCATCCACAGTGATAGTTTTGTTAAAATGACTTTACCGGGATCATTCTCTGGGTGTGCAAGATCCGCTGAAATCCTTCAAATTGCGTCATTGTCAGTACCCTTTTGCACGAGTACTACTGTATGCTTTGATCCAAAGATAACGTTTCGGACATTTCTGCAGAATCCAAATATATGATGCAGTGGAATCGCGCATGAATTTGATGTACGCGCTCCATGCAACATTGACATCCGTGTTGCGGCTCCTAGGTTGAAATTATCATTAGTATTTATAATCATATATTCGAAAGCAGCAGGAGCAGGATTAGGAGCACCACTATCATTTGGTCGTGTTACAACAAATTGATTTTTTCCAGTAGTATTTTACCATCCTTTGCAAACATCATAAAAGGCCCCTCCGATCTTGTATAATCATCAGAATATTTTGCTAGCCCTAGTACTGTTGTGGCCACATCAACATCACGTTCTATAGACTCGATCTCTCTTCCATTGATCAGATATCTTGCACTCTCGAATAACGCCATGATAATGTTATTGACAAAACCGACTTGGGTACCATCTGGATACGGTGCTGGTACACAAGGAGTATCAGCAGCTGTTACAAGTTCTCCTTCTACTTCGGTTAACGCTTCACACGGTAGAAAGTATTTACTGGTATCATGAACTTGAAGTTCGATTCTTGATCGAATATCTGGCTGTGTTGTATGATAGGAATAAAATTGATAATCGCGTATAGAATCATCTTTACGCACTTGGGCGTCCATATCAAAGGCTGGATCAGGTGACCGTTTGAACATTTTATTATATATCCATCGATCTAAAGCATAATTTCATCTTGATCTAAATCGTGATTTAGGTCGGGATTTTAAGCCACTTTCTGCTACAATGTTTGCGATATCATCTTGGTTGCTGGCTGTCAACGACGAAGTCGCCAATATGCTAGATTTTAATCTACTGCGTTATTTATTATTTTACTAATATTTGCAGTCATTACTTGTGTAGATGGTAGTGGTCCCAATGATGGAGTCGTTGGTGGTTTCTTTCGTTGCCGAACTAACGCTGTTAGTTTATTCTTCGCTGTGGAAAATGCCTTCCCGGCAACATCACCAACAGCACTAATACCCTTATCACGAATAACATCAATGGCTTTCATCGATAACTGTTTTGCTAGCGGCGCTACATTTGGAGCCATTCTTGAAAATAACCTTGCAATGGTATCACCGAGACCATCACCATAGTACGCGCTATAAACTGGCAATCATGAATTTACTACGTACACACTGGTTGGTTTATCATGGTTGTAGTGTATGATCATTTTATTGAATTACTATTTATCTGCTGTGGTGATTAATCACTATAATAACCATGATAAAAATCCGTAGGATTTTCAGCTAACTCATCAATGATCTCGATTTGTTTCAATGTCCATGATGCCACCTTGAAATAACCACCTACAAATATCAGCTGCTTCATTAATTATTTCCGGTGAGTTATTTCCAGCTCGTTTACCTCCTATGGGAACTTCTAATCGTGTTATATCTCTGAGAATATTACCAGGACAACTAACTAGACCACTACCTGAAATCCCACTTAAAAATCCCTTTCCGGTTGATTTTTTAGTGATACCGGTTGCACCTTTATCAGAATCAGCTGCTGCCATTATTTTTATTTCACTTGGGATTGGGTCTGCTGTATACGCCGGTGGTGGTTGTGTGACACCTTTTACCATAGCTTGAAATTTAGCAAAATCACTACTAATCCCCTTTCTGATTTTAGTTTTACCGCGGTTTGCTAAAAATACCTTATTTGCCCAGGTGTCATTGTTTTTTTTATAAAATCTCTAGATTTGTCGTCTTTTAAATAATTATCTCTTATATTTTTTTTAAAAAACTGTCTTTAGTAAATGTAACTAATTCAGAGTCTGTTCTAATTCCTCTGATTCTATTTATCGCATCAGCTGTATCTTTTCAGGTGGATAGTCTTCTCTTGCAACAGCGCCTTGTTGTTCAAGTGGTTCAGGTGGTGCGCTAACATCAATATCACCTAATTGTTCAACTTCTTCTTCAAGTTGTCGTTCGTGTTGTTCTTGTTGTCTTGCAGCAGTTATAATATCACTAGGGAGTGTTTTTAAAGACTTCTTTCTGCTATTTTTTTCAAGTACAGGAAGAAGAGGAACTTGGTCTCCGGGACATCTCCATATATTGCTTGCTCAGTGGCTGGTATTACTCCCTTGGTTGCCGTGGTTATCGGTTTAAACAACTATTCAGATCCTGAGGCAAAAAACAGTCTGAAGATTGTCTAGCTTATTTATGACTGAGTCGTGTATTGGTATAAACTTCTAAATTGCAACTAATCTTTCACGGGCCGATCTAGTCGTTAGTGATTCATTCACCATTATTGAAACAGTTAAGCAATTTTCCAATTTGAATCTCGAAGAGATTTCAATCTAAATGTAATGAATAAGAAAACCTCTGATTGATTCATTTAGAGTAAATCGACCATTTGACCCGACTGACACCAACAGTCGTTTTTGGTCGTTTTTGTCGGTTTTATGTCATTTTATTGTCATTGATGGTCATATTTGTGAAATTTTTAGTTAAAAAACAGCAAAATGATTTTTAATAAGAAAATCTCTAATTGGTTCATTTAGAGAGAATCGACCATTTGACCCCATCAAGACCACCTAAATCAGTCAAAAAACGACTAAAATCAGTCAAAAAACACCAAAAAAAAACCGACTAAAAAAGAGCATTTACTAAAATATTTCAGTAGTTAACGAATAAAAATAAATATTTACTATAACTTCCTTATAGTACCACGTTCATTGATAGACACCAGTATAGAATTTCAACCGCTATTGTTGACTAAATCCACCTTTACAGTTGAGCGCACACTTGTTGAGTAAGAATTTTACATGTAAAAAAAACACTGAAGTATTTATAATAAGAATTTTACCTAACACAGACAAATGTATATATGTCAATTCGCAACCTATACAACGGGGGTAACCGAGAGGTGATTTTCATTTTGTTCAATTAACACTGTTATATTCCTGATTTTTGAATTAAGTGTACGTTTAATCTCTTAATCCATGCCCTAGTTCTTTTCTTATTTTTTTCCACAATGGTAAAAAACGGGACAAACACACTGACGTCATTACAAAATACAAGGGAGTCGCGGATAGAATTCTTGATTCTTTTTTTGAGTGCGTTTTTTTTGGCAGGACATATTTATTATTCATTGCGCCGTATTCAATGTCCTGAAAGTCTGAAATAATGTGATCACAATTTAATCGATCTGATAATTGTAATTTTGAGATTTCACATTTGAAATTTCAGTTATGATCTCACTGATATTTTCAGAGTTCTTATTATATAATCATTACATATTTCTAATATATGTTTCAAAAATACACATCAACCCATGATGAGCGGTTATCATTCATTGGGTCCCTTATTAGGCCTTTGTGTCTTTTACAGTGTTCCTTCTTTGAGAGTATTCTTTTCTGTTGGTTATATATCAAAAATGTTTTCCTCTGTTGATTATAATCAGAGTATTTTTCTCTCTTTGAATCTCTCTTTGACATTTGACCCTATGACCGTTTCTTTTGACCGATAATTCATTCTGAACTATCCTGTGGGGTTACCAAATCTGATAGAAAGCTTATTGCATCCATGGTTACTGTTTATTTTGACGTCCATAATCATACCACAAAGCGTATCCCTGATAAGATATCTAATTCGTCAAAAAACGGATTAGAAATCTACGAAGATATATTTAGGATAATGGGCGTCATATGATACATATATACATATATACAATACAATACAACCCTAATCGGTTGTACAATGAATGGATGATATATACAATGAATGACGTCAGCGGCGTAGTAATATATACACAATGAATGATATAGGACATATAGAATGATGAACAATGGTATAAATAAAATGAATGAATGAATGAATGATATAGGATAGCACAACATATATACAATCAATGAATGAACGGATGATATATATACAATGAATGATGACAATGGATGATAGTACTCCTACATTCAAACTGCAGCCACTATATCCCCCAACAAATCACCCCGGGTTGAATTAAAAACATTCACACCGTGTGACGCGGTGTGGTTGGTATAGTGGTTTCACGATTTGAATTTCTTAGGTAATCCTCCCCAATTAAAACCATATGTAGGTACCGTCGACAATATGCCTGTTACGGAGTTTGAACCATGGGCTTCGGGACGAAACCGCAACGCGTTACGAATGAGCTAAGTTAATACAGATTGGCTTAAGTCAATAGCGAAGAGGTGTGAATGTACAATGGCGTGGTATTATATATAACGAATGAATGAATGTGGATTATATAGGACAAAAGAACATATAACAATGGAATATAGAATGATATGACAATGAATGAATCTATAAACATTTCGTGTACTTAATACTGATTATTGACAACATTGAAGCAGAACCAAATACTAAAAAACATAAATAAGAATAAAATTGTTTATAAATACTACGTGTTTGATTCGTTTTCTTACAAATAGATAATTGATTAATCGTGATAATGAAATCCATTGAGATCAGATGACATAGTGTTTTTAAAAAAAACAAAGAAGGTAACGCTTTCATAAGCCGTACACATACCCGTACGAGTTATCTCCCTTGAAACTATATAGAATAGCACCGAATACATATAGTCAGACATATGAAAACTGAATTCGTTGTCCAGTTCTTATGGAAATCGCAGATCGGGTTATTCCCTCTGCAACATATCTTATTGGGGCTCTACAAATATTGAAATATTTTTCGGCTTCATTCATAGATTGAAATACCATTTCTTCATTAGTTGCTGTATTAAATGATTTTATACATTTTGCAAATTTTACGTGTTTTACAGTTTTCCCAAACGCATTATTCTCACTCGGCGTAACAGCTCGTCAATTATCCAAAGAATTATCAGTCTTAATACCATTTATGTGATCGATAACAAAACCATTCTTGATCAATCTGTTATATACCTCATACACGAAACGATGATTAAGATATTTCTTCTTCCCAACACTAAACATCGAATATCCTTGATTAATAACAACACCAACTGGATTCTTCATTCTTCGGTGTCTGATAATACCGTCACGAGACGCCTCATAATTGCTGATCACAGGGTGTGGTTGAAATTCTTGGTCCATTTATATCCTATAATACCATTTGTCTAATTTATTATTTGGTCTAATGATAACATTACTTGAGAATCTATCAACGTAGTCTTAAGGAGTTCTTATTATCTTGTCGTTGACAGAGTCATGGACACAGTCAGAGGTAGAGTCATTGATGGAGTTCTGAATGGAGTTTTTGATTCGTGTATCATAATAATGCTTCAACCCTCTGTATCTCTGACCACCACAACCGAGACACAACTGTGAGTTTCCCCTCACCCCTACCTTACATTGTATGCAAGGGGAGAAGCCAAGACTCCCTCGGCGAATGCTTTGCATATTATACCCACATAACGTTTTTTAACATGATTTGTTACACGCGTTTACTGAACCAATCATAAGACATATGCAATGATTCATTATATATAAATTCTTTATTTAAATACTTGTTGTAATTAAAGGGTCTAATAAATGATAGAACCATGATAGGTAAAATCCGCGATTGTTTTAATGAATTCAAGCGTGATGGAGCATCTCACTGTTGGTCGACATTTTAGAGTGAAATTCATTGTCCGTTTGGAAACAGGAGATTGGATTATCAAGGATAAAAATGACCCCATCATGAAAAATAAAAAAAAACTGTCACTGCGAGTCGAGATTCTAAACCAGGAATTCTGACTGTCATTGACAAACCATATTACGAGAGATCCTATCCTGAAACAGCAGTTGTTTATGGAATCTATGCGTTAAATGATAAACCGAGTATTGAAAAACTAAAACCAATGAAACTGTCGTCGCTGATTTTATCAACGAGAATTAATTGTGTAGCAGAACGAATATAAGAACACTTCACAAATGCGTTGCGTGGAAATAAATTGACTGATCTAAGACGCAAAAAAGTAAATGAATGGTCACTAACAGTGAAGGAGCGCTAAGCCACAATTCAAAATGTGGCAGCGTTAGAACGAATAATAAAATTCCCAATATCGGTATTGACTATAACAGGAGAAGTATTATATGAACCGAAATATAAATCGAGAAGAGCTCCAATCAAAATTGTTGACCATAACGAACACGCGTGGACACCTGCGGTAACAATATTTCCACGAGATAGAACAATAAAATATATACCCGCGGAGTTCTCCCCGGAATTCTCCCCCGAGGAAAAATTATTTGATTTTATTCACCAGTTAAGTAAAATCGATCCTGTGTCAGTGTGGTTACTTCACAGTTTTGGAAACGAAGAGGGCAAATTCGAGCAATTTGTAACTCTCAATGGCGAATTATACCGTACTGAAGCCCTATATGACACGATGAAATAAATAGCTAGTAGTTTTTCAACAGAAGACAACGAACAATTATTAACAAACTGTTTTACAGTTCCGTCGGTTGCAGCTCATTTTGCGAGAAAGAAAACACGTGGAAACCAACAAGAGCTGAATTTCTATCAGATATCAAATCAAGCTGCGTAGGGTACGGACATAGTGGATTATGAGATACAAAATAAACCTCTGAAACTATTATTTCTATTGATATGGTTTCGTGTTATCCCGCGAGTTTTCTCGGGTATTGAGAATGCGCTGAGTACTTCAAGCAATTTGGACATCCCACACATGAGATGACCCGTGATTCGATTAATGGACCACTACACGATTTTGATTTAATCGGATTCGCTCGTGTGACATCATTTGAATTGACTACAGGACTTCATCCGTGCTGTTATGTTTGGATTGGTAGACACGTATCTGAAAAACACTGGATGCCAATTGTGTTACTATGGTATATAATTGATTCTAAAATGTTGATATCGCTGATTGTCAGTGAAGCGATTATATCATATCGAGCGCAGATTGGTTACCACAACCCGATAGTCTAGATAGTATAATCAGCGAAAATAGAAAACAATTTCCCGATCTCGACGAAGAAAATATCATGAAATGGTCCAAAGAAATCTATGAAGTTAGGAATAAAGACGCAAAAGATTTCGGTAGAAGAATAATCGGTAAGTTCATAGAGGGTGGAAAACACGACAATAACTTTATTCTTCACGGTTGATTATAGATAGCGCTGAATACGATTTTATAATCGCGGATGAAATATGTAAGGGAATATATTTAAAGACGCTTTCTTGTCCAATGGAACCAAACTGGGTACAATTGTTACTTATAATGAAGGATACAGACCTTAGTATACACATTTGAGGGCATCTATACTGGCTTATGCTTCTATTAATCTGTTTTCGATGATAAATAGAGTAGCCACTGATTCATTTTACATATACATGAAACACTAATTCAGACGAGTGCTGAAGATCATGGAGAATTAAGCGAGAAATACTGCGTGATCATTCCAAATCAGCAGATGTTACAATTGAAAACAATTACTTGAACTATCTAATGCACCGTCGAAATCTTATCCAATATGTAGATATAAAACCGCTTACTTAAACGACTGTGGTGGGTCAGGAAAGACGGCTCGTGCGATTGAATTATTTCGTGGGAAATCAAACATGTTTGTACTAACACCGACCCACAGACTAGTAAGAAAGATGAAACAGCGAGGAATTAATGCCTGTACTTATAATAGTTTCTTTCGATGGAAAGGTTACGAATGGACTAGGTTACGCAGCGACGATACATTGTTCACAGGGATTTACTATATCCGATACAGTTGTTTGGATAGTAGATAATCACATCGAGTTGTCGAATTTAGTTTATCTTGCAGTGTCCAGAGTACGAAGAATAAATCAACTTTGAAGAGTTGTTCTAGACTATAACTACACTACAAAAAGTGATATTCTCAGCAATGATATAATCAGAAAAAACTTGCTGGTTATAAACAACAGGATAAATAAAATAAACGAGAATTTGACACTTATGCTAAATTAATAATCACTGAAAGAACAACAGAATAATCACTGCGCGAGTTGCAATTGTATAATGAGTTGGTGTTAGTAGGAAAAAATCCTCGCCAATTTACCGTAGACAGAAAAAATAGCAGCGTAGGTTATACCAGAGATAACGTGATGCTGACTTGTCTTGAATACAACAGACGAAAAGGTCCTAGTTAAGACCACGCGGCGGTAATTGAGTATCCTAGGGTATCACTTGCAGTTGTTCACCAGTAATTCCTCGCTGATGAGCAGTTGAATCCAGTCCATAGATTGATGATCTACCCGTAGATCGTGTTATACTAGATATCTTATGTGCGGTGACACTCCAAATAGGATCAGTAGCTCTTTTTTGCCACCTTCAAGCTCATCTGGTTCATATAAATACCAAACAGTAACATTGCCGAGTATTGGTTGTTTTGAAAAATCTTTTTGCGGTTGTACGCGTATATGCTTCGTTTTAAAAGCGTTGTTAGGTGTCATGTTGATTGCTTGAGTAATCTCATTATTTAGCGCAGTAATCACAGCTGGTAATCTCTTGACCCATTCACGAGATCGTTTATCCTGGATGAATTCCTTTGCGTGTTGATATCCAAATAACCGCTCAGCAAGTGTGCGATTAAACTGTTCAACAATTGCATGATCGCGATGTAATGCAGTATGTCCTCGTCGTAACGCTTTGTTATGATTCTTCAGTATTGATAGGTTCTATCAAGGACCTATCACCCTGAAATTCCTTGCCAGGATCAACTTGTAATAGATCTGGCCAGCGCAGAGGACCCCTTCGATAAATCTTTTCAAATGAAGAAGCAACTTCAGTTGATGATTTTGTATTTAGAGGTTCTGCTTGTTTGTACCGACTCGCAACATCAACTACGGTTAGCGCATACTTGTAGAAACCATCATGCGGCAGAAATAATATATCAGCCTGATGAACCTCATTAGGAACGGTCACATCAAAATGCGAGAAATTAATTTGTTTAGGCGGCGGTAGATAAATTTGCCATATCGCCTGTTTGGATAACCAATCCGCCGCTGTGGTATTTTTCACTTTTGCTGCGCAAGCGAGTTTACCGATTGCTGCCTTACCCCTCCAGTATCCTCTTGGAGAATAATAAATAGATTCCATGTTGTTATTAATTACCCTCACCTAACATCAAGTTACCTTTCATTGCCGATTTTGCCATGAAGCCAATTTATCTTTGAAGGATGTATCAGTGATAGAATTCAACGCATGAATTAATTTCACATCTGCGATATGTCTGTGTTGCAGACTACTGCTTTTATAAGCAACATCATGAGCATGACAGTCCTTATCAGTAGCGTTTATTGGTTCTTCACCACGTCGAGGTTATTTTTTATCCTCGAGTCTGGTATCGAGTCTGGTCTTGGGTCCACAATAACTATATGATGTTTTTCTTCCGGATATATCGCCTATGATGTTCCTGGGAGTTTTACTAACTTGGCTGCAATATCACCTCCTCGCTTTTTTTAAATCCCTAGAAACAAATTTAAATTTTGTACTACATTGAACAGACTTACCAGAAAGTGCTGATCTGTTATTGCTAGTTGTAATCGTTGTCAAGTCGTTTGTGCCAGTACGCTTATTACATTTTACACAATATAGATCGATAATAAATTATATTATAATAGGTATGAATCTAATTGAATATTCATCAACAACAAAAACACAACCTGTAAAACATCATACAAAGATATCAGATTCTGGACCGATCATTATTAAACCAATTGTTCGTATAGGCGTTATGCCCCATAAATCCATAATACTATTATATCATTTTGATGGAAGTAATAGACCAATTATTGGTGTACGCCTTATACCCCTCACACAATATAGATGTATAATATATTTATAAAAACATGAATGTAATTGATTTTTCGGCGACAAAAACAAGTGAACAAGTTAAGCATCATGCATCGCTACCGAATTCTATTCGGGCTGTTATAATCGGATCGTCTGGAAGTGGCAAGACACAATTGCTACATAATTTAATAACGAGATGAATGAAATGGAAGAGGTTGTGCTCCTAGTGTAGACGATCAGCGATGCTATGAAGTGTTAAAGGATGTTAACGAGAGAGCAATATAAATCAACGGGCGAAGGTATTATTGAATTTATAACCGATATCGAAGAAGCACCGAGCATTGATAATATCGATAGAAGTACTAACAATTCAGTCGTATATGATGATATCATGTTAGACAATCAAAAGAATCCTGCTAGGATATTTTACTGAGGCAGACACAAAAATACTGATGTGATATATGTCACTCAACAGTACATTTCAAATACCAAAAGTGATCAGAGATAACTGCAGTTTATTGTGTGTGTTTAACGGAGTTGATACTCATACGCTACAAAATATTTGGCAAACTTGGTGCGGCGGTGATATGGATAATAATCTCCTTAGAAATTTCTTTAGTCACGCTCAGTGAATCCCACATGAATTTATAACGATAAATTTATCAGACCCTAGAACACGATGTCGTATCGGACTTGATCAAATATTCGGTTAACCCATAGCAGCACAGAGGGTGAGTGCCAACGACTTTGGCGTCCTTTTTTTAACAAATGGACCCTTCTATTAAGCATTTACTAGGAAGCCTCAGTTTACCGAATAGACGCCTAAAAAAGTTGTTCTGTTCGCCCCCGTACTAAGAATTACAACACCATTTCAAAGTATAAAATATATATGTGTGTATGAGTGTCCTTGTGTTTGTGTGCATGTGCGTGTGTCTGTTTGTATGTGTGTGTGTCTGTATGTGTAAAACACACACACACACACACACATATATATATATATATATATATATATATATATATATATATATATATATATATATATATATATATATATATATATATATATATATATATATATATATGTGTATATATATATATGGATACCGTACCAGTACAGAAATATAGAAACTAAGTTTCGTTCTAAAAATGTTTTCAATAAAATGTTTTTTCATTTTGTCTTTGCTAGCTTAAGATCAGTAGTTCCGTATATTAAACTTAGTAATAGACATCAAAACACTAATAAAAGAAAGTACTTGTGAATGTTTACTGTTTTTAAGAAATATTTATCATGACACCAGTGACGCACATATCAAAGAAAGACAACTATTTATTTACATTGTTCTAAGACTTCAAGCATTATCGTTCATTCACAATCAGGTTATTATTAGGTTCCAGGGACTAAATTGACCTGTCAAATTCCTGTACCTAAGCCTATATTGTCAATAATAATTACCGTTTATATTTGTGAATTAGGTGTTTCTACCTTTTGCCGTTCTTGAACTCGATCTTAGGCCTCTGTGTGTGTGTGTGTGTGTGTGTGTGTGTGTGTGTGTGTGTGATTAGGATGTTTAACATTGCTTGAAAATTGTTTGCCAAACGCTGGATTTCGGAAATGCTTCTAACTGTCTGACACAGTCAGAAATAGTAATGGCTCTAAAGGTAAGATATATACCAGTAAAAGCTACAGATGGGTTACAGAACGTGGAGAGTAACAAATATGTTTTATACCCCCAAACTGGGACAGCCCACTTCTAGAAGTAGATTAAATATAAGTAATAGGAGTAAAAGCCAGAGTTGAAGGACTGGACCTATAATGATAGTGTGGTGGCATAAATGACTAACGTTTTTGTGTCATGTCTCCCTCTTGAAGTTGACAATAAAGAGATTCTTTAAAAAATAGGACAAAACTGAAGACAAAATGTACAGACCATAACATGGCACATGTTTGGGGATTGAAAGAAGTTAAATCAGGTGTTAGAATTATGACTCTCAGGAAGTATGAAATAAATACAAAATATCCCCACCTTTTATGTAATGGCCTTTCTTCTGCGATCATGGTATCGCGCAAGGGAATAGAATAGGAAGTATCCATGATGTTACCAGGTAAGACACATACCTAGGAATTGCAAAAAAAAACAAACTATAAATAAATCTGCATATGCTAGTAAAGCAGCGGGGGTGGAGTAGGCCTCCCCAAAAGGAAATGTAAAAGAGGGTGAGGAGGGTCAGGAGATTCAAGACAGTAACAAACTGCCGGAGCTAAAAAATACGGAAGAGAATATCACGACTAAAGGATGAAACAATATCCTGAGCCCAAACATTTTATAAAACTCCAGCAACACCAATTAAATCTGTACAACAAATATCAAACATTAAGGGAGGAAGAAGAGGGTGAAACAGTAAAAAAAGATAAGGAGGAGGAAACAACATACCCGCTGATGGTCCACCCCCTAGCATCAACGCCTGTGTCAAAAGGGAGATTTATAAAGGCAAAAAATCACCTTGATCTTTTCAGGTGACTCTCCAGACATGGGCAATACAAAAATAGACATGGAAAACCCTAAAATAGCACATTACTAAAGCAACTTAAGGAGAGTAAAACTAAGAAGCATAAGGAAAATACGATAACGAAACAGGAACGGGAGGCGACAATGAGACTGAAAATAAAGAAACAAAGGAGACAATAACAATAGACTGACAAACGTGACAACTGTGACGACATCGAAAGGACAGGAGAATAAGTAAACTCCCCGACCTTGTACAAAATATACAGGATATATGATCCTTGAGGGGAAACGTGAGATCTATTAAAAAACATAAGATTCAACACTTTAGGAACCCATGGCTTCCCATGACGCTTCATTGTTTGAAAAACAAAATACGATTTGGTGCTCTTAATAACGTAATTATCTTCCACTTTGTATCAAGCGTCTCCATCAATGGTCCCCTTCACAACAACAGCATCCCACTCAAAAGTAGCTGTAAACCGCCTTCCAACACGTGATCATGTACATCAAAGTATACACTATTAGTTTGAAATGATCTTCAGGACCTAGATCTGGTCCACATAGTGGGCCTGTAGATCGTGGTATATGACTTTAGCTTGAAATGGTATTTAAGACCTGGATATGGTCAGTATAATTGGCCTGTAGATTGTGGTATGTGACTTTAGTTTAAAATGATCTTTAGTACCTGGATCTAGTCCGTATAGTGGGCCTGCAGATCGTGGTATATGATTTCAGCTTGAAATGATTGGTATAATGAATGCAGAAGATCTTGAACTATCGGCTATTCAAGCAAACAAAAATATATGTTGACTTTGTTGACAGGCACAACTCTCACGTTCTTTAATGTTTTATTTGTCCTGATTTGATTATCTCCTTGAAAAAATATAAAAGTATCACTAAAGCATATTTTCTGCCATAAAATATAAACAGTTATTTTCTTTCACAATCTTTCTTATTAGATAGAACACAAACTATCAAAAGGCGGACAATAAATAGATAACACCAAAGCATTATTTCACAGGGTGTTGTTAGTGACTTACTGCAGATGAATTTACACTATCTTTTTTCATTCTAATGTTAAACAGAAGTCGTGTACTTAATTCGAAATGTACGGATTACGGGATGGTCAAGTGCTTTCAGACATTGAGGAGGTAATCTAATCGTAACGAATGAATGTATTCATTAAAAATCGGGATCAAATATTTGCTTATCATTGCTATTTGTGTTGCTGTTTAACGTAACTTTGTGGCTAAATGGATATTTTATGTCACAGACATTATGATTACTTTAGCATTTTGGGTTTTAGCTTTCATATTCAGCCGATTGAAGCAGCTGGCTCAAGGGTTTGAAAGAAATTAGAACCGAACAGACGAGAACGTCAGCTTAGGCAAACAACTGCTATTTTTGCGACTTTTGTGTGCAGTATAATTTTACCAAAAATGTCTTACAAATGAATTAGAAAAACAAATCGTCAAATGCTTGTAACAGTTTTGACCAATGTCTGTTACAGACGCTAAAGCAACTACCAGAATTCACAAAGTATTCCTCTTACTTGTTTATTTGATTGGTGATCCATTGCTTTCCATTTTCATTATTGTGAAATCATAGCACGATTATTATTAGTATCTATTTTTCGGGCTATATGACATTGAATGTTGATTAAAGCATTATGGAGAACTGGCAATACAATCCAAAGAAATTTTTCTAATTAATCGTAACCAAGGAAAGCGCTGATACGGAGAAACAGTGGCAACTCATTGTAAGATTGTGTCTTAACAACTTCTTTTATTAACTGCTTATCGTTTAACAGGAATAGCTAAAAATACATGGACGGGTTATCTTACTTCCTTGTCCTGGACCGTGTATATGTTGGTATAGTCTATATTTTTGGTACAGTCTATATTATCGATTTAAGCGACTTCAGTTCTGGTATACAGGCAATAATTTGTTATGTGTTGCTTGCCCTTATTTACAGTTTGAGAGAACAAGAATATTTTTACACGAATTGGTAAGTAGTAACTTATTATTCATCACCATGTTTTACGTCAGCATTTTAGTCTTTAGGTTAAACTGGCAGACTACTAAATGTATCTCATTGGTTAAATGGGGCCATTTCTGGATTCATTCCCGGGCGATCCGCTTTTTATTTATCCTTTGCCGCGAAGAGTAAGGGGTACACAACATGTATTTGTTCGCTTGTGCAAGTCAATATAACGCATATATTATGATAGCGAAAGATACCTGGCAGGTTTCACAGATAAATACATGCATCGTTTTTCAGTGATATAATAGTGAGTTCCTCTTGAGTGGGTCCATTCTGTAACTTGAAATACTAACTAACGTATCGACAACTAGTAATCAAATACTGTTTATTTATCGTCCCAGTTGACCCATGACCAATCCGACTATGAGAAAACGGTTACTTGTCATGCAAATGACTGAAAATGCGGTTTTGTCGAATACCTTACCGACTGAAATCTGACACCCGTCATCTATTCTTAAATATCATGAACAAATTCGCTGTACAAACATGTATACTTTTATTTTTTATTTTTTTTTAAAGATAAAATAGTGAATCGACAGTTCCGTTAAGGAATGTGTGTGATATTTGACAGGCCTTTTCAATGTATTATTATTATTTATATCAGACGACCTATATATTGACTCATTGATGATTCAGGTTGTAGACAAGAACTATCCTTTGAATAAAGGCATATTCAACTTCGTCCTAAACTCCAATAGGTGTCTGATTCTATGGTGTAATGAACACCCCTAATAAAAAGCGATGTTAGGGAGATGTATCGCATAATCAACCTTCAGTTTCATTTGATTTATTCAGTCATAAAACTTCTTGGCATTTATTGCTCGAAGCAATTCAAACACTAATATAAATCACTGACCTTGTGACAGAAAGACTACTTGACTTATATTAATGGTGTATAGAAAATACTACGATAAAATGCAATCCTTTCTGATTGAATCTTCTATAAATAATAAGACTATGTCCCTGCGAATACTACTACTACTACTTATTATTATTATTATTATTATTATTAATTTAGTTATTATTATTATTAGTAGTAGTAGTAGTATCATAATTATTATTATCAATATTATTATCATCATTATTATTATTATTATTAATGTTATTTTTATTATCATTATTAATTTTATTATTAATATTAGTAGTAGTAGTAGCAGTAGTAGTAGTAATATTTGAAAAGGGTAGCTCATATTTTGGGACAAGAGAGACCCATCTGCGATCCAATCCTCAAGTAAATTATATGTCATTTTATACAAAAGTCACTTAATTACGTTCTGGTGTGCTCGCACATGCACCTGCATATTTAAAATAAATAAATGTATATGCCTAAATTAGTCAACATGTTCATATATGAATACATGTCATACACCGATACATACGCTTACGAATGTCAAAAGTTTTACAAACTAAAGTACAATACAAAAACATACAGATTCACTCTGGATACAGTAACACAATGTCTGTACATGATGCTCTGTTTCAGTAGTGTTATATTTCAATAGAGAAATGTTGTTAGTATACCTATGTGACGTCCTTCATTAAAAAAATATTGATTATTTTTTGTGTTTTCTGGTAACTGTAGACGTGAAAAGAAAATGTTAAAGAGAATCGAAACAACTGTTTCATAATTATTTCTGAGTTTATCATTTATAGATATTTCAACAATGTTTGGCGTGCTTCTCCATCTGCCAGTTCCGAAGTCAAATAAAGTTCAAGTGACTGGGAGAATTCAAGGGGAAGTGTTATCTATAAAAAATAAGATTAAATCGTTCTCAGTGCCCTGTTTACAAAATGTAGTTTTATGCCTTTCGTGGCTGTTCAAAATCACCTTGTAAAATTAGTAAGTTGATTTTTTTTTCTTTTGAGTTTCTATTTTCATTCATATTGACTAAATCAATGTAGGACACAAAAATGATCAAAACATGAGTAATGCTAGAACTTATATCGCTCGCCTCTTGAACACAGTTTGCGTTCAGCAATTCACCTACGGGCGCATGGAAATAAGTGTCGAATAGATACTAATGAAGTACCAGCAAGAGGTACTTATAATATTTTAATTTTTTACAGTTTCTTAAAGTCATTGTTCTCCTTTATATTACTAGCGGTAATACAATTATTTATTCCTTTCCCATTCTCTCTTTTCTTTTGGTTTGTTTGATTTCACTTTCACCATAATTCGTAGCTTCCGAGACGAGAGACATATTCATATTACGTAAGGGAACATGCTATACCCTTGTTTCTGCACGGGTGTTTGTCCATATCTTCTTGCCACGATGGTCCACAGAGAGAGAGAGAGAGAGAGAGAGAGAGAGAGAGAGAGAGAGAGAGAGAGAGAGAGAGAGAAAGACAGGAGGGTGGGAAGGAATGTGATCAACCTTGGTGCATTTTCATATTTATATAATAATGAACATTATAATAGGTGTAAGAAACAACATGAGCAGCAACAAAGCATTACATATATTACAGTATGCGTTCCTTGTAGCGATTGCAACATTATCATTGATTACATGAGCATAATAGATAAATCACAAGGAAATTGTATACATAACATTACGATGACCATATTATTGTAGGTTACTTGGTGTTAGATCAGTTTTTAAGTTGTCGAGGCTAAATTCTTTTTTCCTCTCACTCCATTTTTCAGCGCATTTTGTCTCTTATGTCTAATTGGGGAGCAGGGAACGGAAAGCAGACTGGATTGCGATGAAATTGTGTACCATGTTAAATTCATTTAGTAAAAGGAAATTATTAATTCATTTAATCGTGGTTTTCATACGTCACTAATAATCAATGACTATAAATTCAGCATTGAGTTATAGGCCTAAAATCGACAGCACGCGAAATGTTATCTAAGTGTATTATTGCGCCGTGGGTGGAGCGTTTTTAACGGAAATAATGATACAATCTAGTTCTATAGCTTCATTCATGATTATGCTTTTTATAGCTTGACAATATGGCCAAAATAAAAACATTACGCCCACCATCTGTATATATCACCATCTCTATATATGAAACTATGGTGAAAAAATGACCCATTGGCGACAAGCATAATTTAGCATTCGCTTGACATAATAGCAGCAAGGTAAAAATAGCGTTTTGATTACTATGATTTTTCCCATGTCGCTGGCAAAGTTTTTCTTATTACTTACAAGGATGATCATTGGTTGATGAAAGGAAAGTTAATCCTAGAAAACTAACCATATTTTGTTTGAATCTATATTTTCTATCATAAATTTTAAAAAAATGATATAAATGACATATGCTTGTCGGCTCACTCTCCTAAACGTTATTCTTCGATTCAAGGGAGATAAACTCCAGGGTGATCACTATACGAACATATATCAGTGTGAAAGAAAGGTCACGATCTCCTAAAGTTTCCATCAAGGAATACAACTTTTAACGGTATTTATTTGTCACGTAAGCTTTAACATCGAAAGTGCCAAACTCCTCGTCATGGAAAAACACCATTACTTCTTCGTAACGAGTCAAGATCAAATCTTCACGTACGTTTACCACATGTTTCATGAGCTTTCCGTCATTCTTTTGATGAGCTGAACGTATTGACTTAGGTCCACCAAATTTTCAATCGGTGTAAATATTGTTGATGAATCAAACTTTGGTACTGTCAGGGATGTTTAATGTCAACGTGTTCTGTCAAAATTTCATTGTGACCGATAGGACATCAAACTCATTTACACAGGAATTGATGCAACAAACACACATCCATATACTTGATTTATTTATTTTGAGAGTCGGCTCTTACGTATAACAAAGGTATAACATGGGCCTGTAATCCAAACAAGTTGCCTCTTGGATTCACAATCTTGCATTTCACCATATTCCGCCTTTGATTATGTCTTGAAAGTCTGGAATTGTTTTAAAGATTCGATCACAGTCATATGCCGACATTTCTACAACTTCGAATCCTTAACATTTCTTAACTTTGACGTTATTAGTACGTTTTTTCTTTGCAACTCTTTTTATAACAAACCCTCCACCAGGATGGACTTCTTAACTTTATTTATGAGGATTGCAGGTGAGCTATCCACAACGCAAGCATCTCTGAACATCTCCGAAATTCGTTTACGATCTGTGAGTCCTTAAATTCAAATAATCTACATAATATCCATTCTTCTTTTTGATACCGCTTCAAGCATATTGTATCAACTTGTCGTCCGTTTCGAATGAAGCAATGTAACCAGCGCAAACCTTTGCTTCAATAACGGAGACTGTCATGTTGATATCATTGAGGTGATACGTTTCTTTCTTGCTACTGCATAACAGTTTACATTTTATTCTCGCATGTTTGAATTTAAGCCACAACAGTTATTTGGGCAAACTCATAAGATGTTGTTCGTTAACAATCAAGATAAAGCTTCATTTAGAATTTGGAAGTTGATCGGTCGATATATTTTTGAGTCGTTAGTTGATTGTCTGGCGTGAAACGTGTTATATGAAGGTATCTTTACCGTTCATCAGGTCAAACTCATCAATCGTTTGGTGTACGTTTATTTATAACACCTTTTGGGAAGAGTTAATTCCATAAGTGTCAAAATTTAACTTACAACTAAAGAGTTCAGACTGGCATTAAACAACGAAGGTCTCAAACGATCTTGACATTTAACTTGGCACAGTCGATTCACCTCCTTTAACATAAGACTCCAGTGAGTTCTTAATGTCAACGGTTGCTTTCCCCGCAAGAACCAGATGCTCTTTTATATATCCGTATATGTACATGCAGCACTTCTAAACGTCTGGAAGTCTAACCGTGGGCTGATTGATCGTGAAGATAATCTACTGGAGATACCGAACAAAGTATTTCTTGGTTAATGTTTACTATATTGTTCTTGGAGATGAATATATTACTAATACTACTGGTGCTGCTGCTGCCACTACTACTATTACTACTACTATTACTACTACTACTACTACTACTAATAAAATGCATGATTCTTCGTTTCTTGTATTTAATTATTTGGAATGGGCTAGTAAAGACTTGTAAATAAGGCACAGATAAATAGATTCTAGGCAAAATATTACTAGCCTGAATAAAATTACTTTCTAAAATTTTTATGTCATCGATTCATGAATTAGGATATATAATCGGTCTACCGAGAAACATACTAAGTAGATACATATGTCTCAGACAATGGAAATGCAATCAGACAAAATTAATGCTCTAAATATATTCGTTTAGATTATAGCAAAACACGATCTATACAGTTTATATCGCGTATTAGCTTTTGTAAACCCAACAGCAACGGACTATTTCAGATACAATCCCATTGATTAATCCCACTGCAATGTCATCACAAATCGATCGTTATTGGTTATAATACTGTAAATAGGATAAACCGAATGATTACCGGCTAACACTGATGATATTCTGCCGTGTGATCCAATTACTAGCTAACACTGCCCAATTGTATGGCGTCTGATCAAGCCTGTGAACGGCAATCTTTATGAATTTGTTCTTGAGAGATTTTTGGTTGAACAATGTTTAAGCCATATTTTAAAGATATCTTTAAAATGACACAAGCTGAAACCAAAAAATGAAAATTAAGCTCAGATACTCTACCTCCAGGCAATAATCTGGTTAATAATTATTTGGCTACTTATCATCCCGTCCCCATACACGCACTCACCCAGTTTCCCACATCTCCTTTCACAAAAACCTTATACGCCTTGGTGATCTCTCAAATTACAGTATTCAGCTGTAGATAATTTAGTTTCATGTTTAAACAAAAACTGCGATTGCCTTCGGATTGATCAATACATAACGTGATTTATCTTGAATATATATGGCAATTAACTTCAACCGATATTTTCTATTTTCTCATCATTGATATTTGGCATCAATATCTTCATCTTTCAGATGGAGGTAATCATTGCTATCGTTTGCATGATCATCTTGACAACAGCGGAAGATAGACAACTCTTCTTATCCTGATCAAATTTTTGCTGGGCTAATACATTTGACCATATTAAAGATTGATGGTTTACGTAACGCCATATTTGGACCAGGATTTTTAGAACTCCATAATCTTCGCATGCTTAAACTGTCGAGTGATAAATGTAATGTAGAAACAGTATTTAACAACACATTTGCAAATCTACCTTTTCTGACTGACTTAGACATATCATTCTGCTTGATCCGTAGGATTGAACCTGGTGCATTGATTCCGTTACGACATCTCCAATATTTAGATATATCAGACAATGTAGCTATTGGTTTTGATGGACTGCGTAACGCCTCATTCGGACTTATCAATGACTCAATAACCATTTTAAAAGCCAACAAACTTTATCCAACGTTCCACTTGAGTGTTCAATTAAATACCGATCACTTAGAATTTTTAAATCAAACAAATATCAAGGAAATATATCTGGACGAAAATCAAATAGAGCTTATAGAGTACGACTGGGGTAAATTTTGTCCAAAATCAATGGAAAAATTATCCGTGGTAGGAAACAAGTTTACCTTTGGTTTATACATATTCCAGGGCAGCGGGTGAACTAGTTTGAAAATTTTTAATGGAGGCTATCAGCATCCAACACATATGCCATTCTCATCCACAAGCAATGCACAGAATGTAAGAAAGCACATTGAAGAATTTCCAGTTATAACACCTTTTGAAAGATATAAATATGATGTTAATTTAACACAAAGCAATCGTAACAATGATGAGAACATTTGGGACTACTTGACATATTGCAACATATCCAGTAATCAAAAATCTACGGGGAATTTTAACAGCAATCCACAAGATAAACAGGGTACAAGCTTACCACAACTTAATGCAAAAGATAGGAACATTAATAATGCAAATGCTTTTGATATAACGAAATTATGTCACTTCCTTTCCAAATATGTTCAGGACTTAATAGTCTCGTATTTTTAGATTTAAGTCGGAATTATTTGCAGACATTCAACATTCGAATGGATCAAATGAATATCAGTCATCTCAATATAAGTCGAAATTTATTGAGTTCTCTTCCAGTCAATATACAAAATCAACTGACTGCTCAGGCCAATATAAACGATGTCACCATCGATTTGACAGGTAATCCATTTAAATGCGACTGTAGTACATTGAAATTCATGAAATGGGTACACGATGAAAAAAGTCGAGTAAATTTCGTTGGCTTTGATAGCTATACATGTAATGTAAATGACAACGAACAGTCTTTTATAAACTTAGATAATCTCATTTTTGGATTGGAAAAGAAGTGTGCTAACTACACGGTAGCAATTTGGATCTCGTCTATTAGTTTCCTATTATTTGTCGTTGTAGTTACAGCGGGAATTATGTATCGGTACCGATGGAAACTTCGATACCTGTACTATGTTACCAAGAGGAGATACAGAGGTTACAGCGGTCTCCATGAAAACGACAGAGAAAACTACCAGTATGATGCTTTTTTGTCTTATGCAGATAATAATCTGAGATTTGTCAAATTCACACTGCTGCCAAAGGTGGAGACTGAAGGACTACATTTGTGCATTCATCACCGTGATTTTCTGCCAGGGGATGAAATTGCTGCAAACATTGCGAACGCAATCCATCGAAGCAGAAAGACAGTTGTTCTGCTCGATGATGACTTTCTGAGTAGCTACTGGTGTATGTACGAACTAAACATGGCTAGAATGGAAAGTGTTTACTCAAGGAAAGGAGAAAATATTCTTATCCTGCTTCTCAAGGAAGAGATAGACAAAACCAAAGTTCCACTAGAATTGATGGACCTGATTCAGGAACATACTTACATAGAAATTCCAGAAGATTTTGTACACATCGATATGACAGAAATATTTAATAGAATCAGGGAAACTATCATTGATTAATATGAAAAGAAACTCTTTTCGCTTTATGCAAATACAATGTCATTGTCTAAACCTCACCAATGGTATTTATAGGTGAGGAGTTTGAGCAAACTAACTGCAACCTTTACTGGAGTAAGTTTTCCTTTCTGTTACAAGAATAAAGTATGTCCTAGAAGCGCTTTATATGCAGGATAAGCTTTTGTAGAGACATCAATTATTGGTAATTAACGGTTTACGTTTGGCAGTGAATGCGATATAATTTTGCAGAGGTATTGTATCCAAATAATGACATGAGATGGGTATATGAGTGATTACGACTTTATGAATGTAGTTTGCTTTATTGATAGCAAAAAATGTTTATGGAGATAATTAAATGTATTATTTCTATCCCTTTGTTAATCCAGAGTTTATAGTTATTCATGTAATATTATAAGATTATAAAATATTAAGAGTAACGATAGAACACGGACAAATGCTGCACTTTAGTCATATGTTTATTAATGAAATATTGTATAAACTAACTTTGAACACAAAACTTGTTCAATCTAGTTTGCAAATATGTGTAATGTCATGTACACAAGAAAAAGCATAAAAACATTTAACCCATTGAAGACAAGTGGCATACTTTATACATGAGGCGGTATTTATCGTTTCCTTAGAGTACGCCTATATGGTATCACGGTACCAATTGTTTTTCCATAGACCTCAATGCTAATATTTGGAGAGATAAATATATTTTTTATCCTAATTTAGCGTGCATCTCACAAACTGTTATAGAGAAAAATGTTAGATTGTCAATTTGATGATGACAAAACCAGGTACTCCATTGCATTTAAGAGAGATAACTCTGCTGGAACTAGACAGAAGTATGAGTTATCTAGTCACAAAATACCTATTTTCAGCCATGTGTATCACATTTTCAAAAAATCATAAAAAATACAAAATGTGATCTGTATAGGAATTAGCATAAATTCACCTGTTGCCAAGAGGCTAAACTTTTTTTTAAGCCTAACAGAAAGTACAACTCTTACATAATCCTCCAATCATGGCTTGTGATGTTCTTTATTTCTGAATGCAATGGACCCTACACCTTAAGCTCCATCCACATGGACTTGTGCAATTCGTACCGTTATAACAAATTTGACTACTGCACTGATCTTTGATCAGACTGAGGAGACAGATAGTGTATTGTGATACGTCACTTACACCATCTTCCGCCATTTGGGATAGAATTTTTTTTTCTAATATCAACTCGACTCAAAGATTCTGGTTATATCCCATCACTGCAAAACCTGGACCGTCTCAATGAATGTGGTTTCCCTAATACATTTAAACCTTAATATTATATAATTTTTGATTTATCAATGTTTTCATTTCATCTATTATATTTTAACAAATGTTAATGTATTTACATCTTATCATGGATCTTGTATAGGTATATACTTACATTTATTGAGAGCGGTAAATCATCCCGAATATTTTGACATTTTCTTGACAGTTTCTTAATTAGAAAGGAACTTTAAATGGACGCTATATATCCTGGATTGTGGTGACGTGCCCAAACCTTTTGCATACGTAATATTATCTTCATTCCAGTGGCATTATGATTGTCACCTCGACATTTATATTTATTGTATGTGCTGCTGATAACAATAAAATAAAGAGATATTTCTTTGTATGATTTTGCTAGTTATAAGTATCTCGATGGTTTGCAATACTTGTTTCTGAATGTACAGCATCCTCTAACATGTGCCTTTTAGCCAACCGGATACAAAGGCAAACATGTGGTGTGGGCCCTGTGATTAGCCGTCGCGTTAATATTAGTTAACGTTATCGCAATCAAGAAAACATTATAACTATCTATTTGCCAATTTGTCCTTTTATTACTTAGTTTGTTAAATCGTGCTAAACTGTTTTTGTGTCTTTCTCGATGTCTTCACTATCTTTATTGATATATTAGTAAACATTTGAGATTGACTGATTGGGAAATTATATTGTTTCTGTTGTAGCAATGAACTCGAGTCTGCTATTGGGACGTATTGTTTTATTTTTACTGTCGAGCAACTTTCCATAACGTCACTATATAGAGCGCTTATTCTTACTAGTTCTGTAATCACGTACATGCAGATGCGAGTAAACGATACGAAACTCACGAACCTGAAACATTTCCGTGTTTCTAAGCAAAGAACCTTCAGAGGAGTTAAATTCTTCTTTTAAATTGGTTTAAAAAGCATCTGCGGTTGAAATTATCATCATACGTGTGTTCATTTCAATAGGCTCGAATCCTTAGTAAATCCAGGCCAGTTGATCTAGTTGTGGTGTTCCACAGGGGTCTGTTATGGGGACTGTTCTCTTCATTCTTAAATTCACGAAGTCAGTATGCAAGTTTAGGTGTTGCTCTAGACAATACTCTCACATTGCACCAGCATGTCATGAAGATGTGCAAGGCTGCATATCTTGAGCTGAGATGCATCAGTTCCATACGCAAATATCTTTCATTGATGCCAGTAAAACACTTATGTGTTCAATAGTATTTTCAAGACAGGACTATTGTAACTCACTTATTTCTGGTTCGTCTCAATATCAACTCCAGAAACTTTAAAATGTTCAAAACACAGCTGATCAGATCATTCTTAGAGTACAACGATCTAAACACACCTCCACGCTGCTCTGTAACCTACACTGGATATCTATTCGATCCAGAATCAAACTCAAGATTTGTTCTCTGTGCTACGTTTCAGTGACAAACTCCAGTCCAGCATATATATCAGGCGTCGCCCATGTGTATACACCAGCAAGATACTTACGTTCTCTTCTGACAATCATATACTCATTCTTGACATTGAAAACGAAGTCATATGAATAAAGTTGTTTTGCATACCATGACCCATCAACGTGGAATGAATTGCCCATTAAAATTAGATACAATTACACAGAGATCCCTTTCAAGAGTGCTCTTAAAAGTCACAGTCTTCGACTACAAGAACAAACCTTAAGAACTTAAAATATTTCCTACCTTCAATATTTTCAGCACATTATTGTTTTCCAATTTCATGGTGATTTTATTTTTTGATTTTTTTTGTATTCAAATAATTATCGATGTTGTAAAACGCTTCAAGCTTTTAAAGATTAAGCGCTGTACAAAGTCTTTATTAGTATGATTATAATTCACTAGTGCATGGAAAGGCAACGAAATCATTTACTATCTATGCGACATCTCAACAAAGAAAATCAACTACTTCTGTATTCTCATAGACAGATAGCACGATTACACTCTCCTCTCGACTTTTGTACCCACTATTTTCTCTCTTTTTTATGAATAAGCAAGCTTATATTAACTTTTAATTACAGTACTCTTTCAAAGTATAGAATATATATATGTGAGTGTGTGAGTGTGAGTGTGCTTGTGTTTATGTGTGTGTGTAAAACACACACACACACACACACATATATATATATATATATATATATATATATATATATATATATATATATATATATATATACCGTACCACTAAATAAATATAGAAACTAAGTTTCGTTCTAAAGATGCTTTCAATAAAATGTTTGTTTTTTTTCATTTTGTCTTTGCTAGCTTAAGATAAATAATTCTGTCTATTAAACCTACTAATAAATAGACATCAAAACACCTTTTTAAGAAAGTACCTGTAAATGTTTACTGTTTTTAAAAAATATTTATCTTGACACCATTGACGTACACATCAAAGAAAGACAACTCTTTATTTACATTGTTCAAAGCATGCAAGCATTATCGTTCATTCTCAGTCAGGTTATTATTAGGTGCCAGGGACTACATTGACCCGTCAAATTCTTGTTCCTAAGCCTATATTGTCAATAATAATTACCTTTTATATTTGTGAATAAGGTGTTTCTAGCTGGTGCCGTTTTAGGCCTGTGTGTGTGTGTGTGTGTGTGTGTGTGTGTGTGTGTGTGTGTGTGCGTGTGTGTGTGTGTGTGTGATTAGGATGTTTAACATACCTTGAGCACTGTTTCAGTCAAATCGCTACGATGTCTGCAATGGGACAGTTTATAGTAATGTCTAGCCCTGGTGCATCATGCCGCAGACATCTAGCCTCATGTCCCACCCTGTCACATTATCCCGACAGCAGCCCGACCAGTCCTAACATCACATCACATATTGTATTGTATTTGATAATAAGGTGAACTTCTCACATCCATGAATAACAGGACGATTAGGAATACATTCCGAGAAGTTGTTTAATTTTGAATATAATAAATGCTCAATTTAGTCAACTATCGTGTATTTAGCAATATAATTGTTTGGGATATATGACACTTGTGAAACCATTTTCGTAGCTATCATCAGAGCTCTTTTACGTAATACAGAGATAATATTCTTATATAAGTCAATTAAGATAATATTCTTATGTTAAGTACTGCTATTGAAACTCAATAAATGTATAATCCATAGTATTAAAGGATGCCTGTAATTCAATTCAGCTAGAAATATTGAATTATTAATGACATATACTAGCGATTTAGATCAAGGGTCATTGCATTTTCTTTAATAAGTATTCTGATGACTGCGTACTGCCACTTTATAGCGCCGTGTGCGTCTAAGTTAGTTTTAGTACCTATTATGTTTCTTAGCTCCTCATTGCAATCGTATTATTTCTTAGCGGTATATGCCACAACCCTAGTATTCTGAGCTGCGATGACGTCACCGACGAGCCATAGGGAAACAACATTCTTGTAAGTGAGGTTTCAAACATTCCCAGAACATTCACACATGTCTCTATACTTGTATGTGTGCTCTTCGAACGATTTATATTTACATTTGCGCCCTGTTTTGGGTAAGTAGTGACACATTTACCAACGTAAAACTAAGAGGAGGATGACCATTGCAAGTTCATATAAGGTCTCTTGAATGTTGACGATGGTGTGAACTTTGTGACATTTGTATTCAGAGGAAATCTGAATTAAACCTTATCCAACACATCCTTTTGCATACTTGCAATTCGTCTCCGCAATGTTGCACCAGCTTCACTTTATGTATTGGAGTGTTCTCAACGGGCAAATCTTGCCGGTTCTTGTTCAAACACATCCAGTACACTTTGTAGCATGCCTCTTCAGACGCTGGAGCAGTAGCAGAAGAGAACGTGGGGACTTGTAGAAGTACTTTAGTCATGGGTTTCCATTTTGAGCAAATGGAAAGCGGTGGTCTTAGATCTAGTTTTGATGGTATCAATAGGAGAAGAAGAGGCAAGGGAGAAGATCCAAGCATGAAGATGGTGTGAGCACGTGTGAGTTTTAGCAATAATACTACGTGATGGATTAGTATACCAGTCGATTTTCGTCTTTGAGAGTCTGAATTTATTGTCGCTCTCTGTTTGATTCTCTATTTTGTAAAGTTTGCATTTTGAACTTCGTTGATTAGATTTTGTTTCAAAGCGAAGGACTAATGAAAACTTGAAAATCTCTTTCCATCTGCTTTCAAGATAATATACGGTCTATTCATGAATGAGCGAGCTGTCAAAAAGAGCTTGTTTCAAGAAACGTTTTGTTCTGTATTGAAGGATAATTGACATGCTCGCAAAGTAGACTATAGCAGTACCTCTCTTTCAAAACTAGTTTATAACAAATATAATCGTTCTTATGCATATGTTTCTTTACTGCTGGCATACAGTGTAATAATCAGTTCAACAAGAGGATGCAATTGAAAGGAAGCTATTTTGAATACTGTGGAAAAGATGACAATTAAACATTTGTTTTATCTATTAAAGTGACGCCAAAGATCTAAATGAGCAGACCGCGATCTTACAAAAATTGTGAAACCGATCAGTACATCTCTCAAACAATCCGTTTTAGTGTGTATGGTAAGTAAATGTGTATGTAACAATTAGGTGGCATTGTCGTATGCATAATTCTGACAAGTCCTTCCTGACTGTTTTGCAACAACGTGAGCTTAAGATTTATCTCTTCAACTTTTGAACAACACTAGTTTGCATGCCTCGAGACTGATAGCAGCATCCACCTTTCTATGTTAAAATACAATTTCAGTAATATAAATAACTATGACATTATAATGATCTCCTCTTCGTTCAAAATCCTGATTGCTGGGGGGATTTGTCTTCTCTTACAATATCATCGAAGAGGACATGATGTTCTTGACAGTTATCTCACACAATACCTTCGTCTTCTCGATGAATTCCTTCTTCAAGCAAACATACGTTCGTGGTATAACGTGTATTGCCACAAAATGTGTTATAGATGACAATCGATAAAGTATTTATTCGAATTATTTGATAAATTTTGTTTTCCCAGAACCGCTTGGTCCATCAATCAACATGTTGAATGGAATCCCGAGTCATAATGCCTTCTTACTTTGATGTTCTGTGCTTTCATCATCCACTCTGAGAACGTTGGATGCGGCTATAACTCTAAGGTTAGGTTGGAAATTCTGATATTGCATCAAAGAAGCAAGACATTTTTCACATTTTATATGTCGCAATGTTTCTTTCATGGTGGAAACTACTTTTATTTTAAAATGACAGTTCTTGCTTTTGAAGAAAGTTTTGTTAATGTATTTTTATATCATCTGTCATGAGGCGACGAATAAACATTTCAAAACCCAAGTTTATGTGTATGTTGTCTTTCATAGTGCAATATATTTAACATTTAGAAAAAAAACACATTTCATGAACTTTTATTTCATTGTACAAAATATTGATGTTCCGAAAACAAAGTTCATGTTTCTCTTCCGTACTGTAACAAATGGACATACTGTTTATGTTTTTAATGATGATGCAAGCACTATAACAAGAAAGACGAGGGTTTTTTTAATTTTTTTTAACCTGGAAACACAAACATGTTATATTTTTTTCACAGCATAACAAATGTACATCTGAAACACTATATTTCTTCGCTAATGGTTCAACATATGTCCATCTCAGAGCATAAGGTACATATTTTCTCGTTCAAGGTACAACAAGTGTACAATAAAGCAGCATAATTAATAATTTCGTTCTGTTATTAGTCACACACTTGATAATCGTTTCAGTGAACATCGCGGCCAAACCCAATGTGTCCGTGTTAAATTCATCAGTCTCGCTGGAAACGTCTGTGCTCAAAAGAATATTTATTTTTTGGAACATTTTCTTTTGGTACTGGAGACAGGGGTTCCCGAAAGATAACGTGTTGTTGTCGAGCAGTCACAATCATATCTTGTAGAAAGCCTTATATATTTTCCCTAGAATCAACTGATAATCTGATGATCATGCAAACAGTTTGTGGGGATAACCCTTTTCTGACTCGAACATTTTGCTTTTTGTGGATTTTAACGCCTTTTAAAGACGCAAAAGTTAACCACTTGACTGGATATATTTGGTGGCCCATCCTTTGACTGTGCATTTGGAATGAAGTTGGTCGTTCTTGTCTCAGTAATGGTTGTCGTAACCGTTTTGGTCTACGATTGCCGAATCGTAGAAAGTCTCTTCCGGATGTCCAACTTTGAAGCACGGATGACAGTTTCCAGGCAGATATAACTGTCATGTCAGTGTTGAGGATTCTATGTCCTTAAGTATCAAAGACAGAAACAACTTTAAACGGTTACTTTGCTGTCATGGATGGCAATAGCAAACTCCACGGCTTGTACAAACTCTTTGACTTCTTCGAAACGCACAAAATTGGAAATTTTGAGTATGCTTTAATATCAAGATCATATACAAATATTGGTGTGAGACCCTCAAACAAAACTTGTGATAAAAACTCACTAAAGGAACAAAAGCAATTAAAATGAATTATCAAGGTGAAATGAAAGGAGGCCCTTACCCACAACCTGGTGAAAAGCTAAATACATATGTTAGAAAAAAAAATGGAAGGAGTGGGTGGAAGACAAAAGCTTATGGCATACCACCCCTCTGTTTGCCAAACTCTGGATTTCGGAAATGCAGCTAACTGTCTGACACAGTCAGATACTAATGGCTGTAAAGGTAAGATGAATACCAGTAGAGGCTACATATGGGTTACAGAACGCGGAGAGTAACAAATATGTTTTATACCCCCAAAACTGGGACAACCCACTTCTGGAAGTAGATTAAATATAAGTAATAGGAGTAAAAGCCAAAGTTGATAGGACTGGTCCTATAATGAGAAAATAACTAACGTTTTTGTGTCATGTCTCCTTCTTGAATTTGACAATAAAGGGACGGTTGAAGAAATAGAACAAAACTGAAGAAAAAAGGTATTGACCATAACCTGGCACATGTTTGGGGATTGAAAGGAGTTAAATCAGGGGTTAGTATTATGACTATCAGGAAGGATGAAATAAATAAAATATATTCCCACCTTTTTATGTAATGGCCTTTCTTTTGCGATCATGGTATCGCGGAAGCGAATAGAATAGGAAGTGTCCATGGTGCAACCAGGTAGGAAACATACCTAGGCACTGCAAAAAAACAACAAAACTATAAATAAACCTGCATATGCTAGTAAACCAGCGGGGTGGGGAGCCTCCCCAAAAGGAATAAAACAAGAGCGTGAGGAGGGTCAGGAGAGCCAAGACAGTAACAAACTGCCGGAACTAAAAAAATACGGAAGAGAATATCACGGCTAAAGGATGAAAAAATATTCTCAGCCCAATCATTTTTGAAATTCCAGCAACACCAATACAACAAATATCAAGCATTAAGGGAGGAAGAAGAGGGTGAAACAGTAGAAAAAGATAAGGAGGAGGAAACAACATACTCGAGGTGGGTCCACCCCTTAACATCAACGCCTGTGTCAACAGGGAGATATAAAAAGGCAAAAATTCACCTTGATCTTGTCAGGTGACTCTACAGACATAGGCAATACAAAAATAGACATGGAAAACACTAAAATAGCACACGACTAAAACAACGGAAGGAAAGTAAAACTAAGAAGCATAAGGAAAACAAAAGCCAAGAGACAGACGGAAATTCACATGAAGGGACATACGAAAACGAAACAGGAACGGGAGGCGACAATGAGACTGAAAACAAAGAAACAAAGGAGACAATAACAATAGACTGATAAACGTGACAACTGTGACGACATCGAAAGAACAGGAGAATAAAAAAACTCCCCCGACCTGGTACAAAATATACGGGATATATGATCCTTGAGGGGAAACGTGAGATATATTAAATAATATAAGATTCAACACTTTATGAACCCATAGCTTCCCTTGACGCTTCATTGTTTGAAAAACAAAATACGATTTAGTGCTCTTAATAACGTAATTATCTTCCACTTTGTATCAAGCGTCTCCATCAATGGTCCTTTTCACAACAACCATATTGCACTCACCAGTCGCTGTAAAACGCCTTCCAACACGTGATCATGTACATCAAGGTATACACTATTAGTTTGAAATGATCTTCGGGACCTAGATTTGGTCCACATAGTGGGCCTGTAGATTGTGGTATATGACTTTAGCTTGAAATGGTATTTAAGACCTGGATATGGTCAGTATAATGGGCCTGTAGATCGTGGTATATGACTTTAGCTTTAAATGGTATTTAGGACATGGATCTAGTCCGTATAGTGGGCCTATAGTGGGCCTGCAGATCGTGGTATATGACTTTAGCTTTAAATATTATTTAGGACCTGGATCTAGTCCGTATAGTGGGCCTGTAGTGAGCCTGTAGATCGTGGTATATGACTTTAGCTTGAAATGGTGTTTAGGACCTGGATCTAGTCCGTATAGTGGGCCTGTAGATCGTGGTATATGATTTTAGCTTGAAATGATTGGTATAATGAATATAGAAGATCTTGAACTATCTGCTATTCAAGCAACCAAAAATATATGTTGACATTGTTGACAGACACAGTTCTCACGTTCTTTAATATTTTATTTGTCCTGATTTGATTATCTCCTTGAAAAAAAATAAAAGTATCACTACTGCATATTTTCTGCCATAAAATATAAACAGTTATTTTCTTTTACAATCTTTCTTATTAGATAGAACACAAAATATCAAAAGGCGGACAATAAATAGATAACACCAAAGCATGTGTAATCCTGTAATCAGCATTATTTAACAGGGTGTTGTTAGTGACTTACGGCAGATGAAGAGGGTGAAACAGTAAAAACAACAGAAAAACAAATCTTTTTTCATTCTAATATTAAACAGAAGCCGTGTACTTAATTCAAAATGTACGGATAACGGGATGGTCAGGTGCTTTCCGACATCGAGGAGGTAATATAAATATTTGCTTATCATTGTTTTTTGTGTTGCTGTGTAAGGTAACTTTGTGGCTAAATGGATATTTTATGTCACAGACATTATGATTACTTTAGCCTTTTCGGTATTAGCTTTCATATTCAGCCGATTGAAGCAGCTGGCTCAAGGGTTTGAAAGAAATTAGAACCGAACAGACAAGAACGTCAGCTTAGGCAAACAACAGCTATTTTTTCGACTTTTGTGTGCAGTATAATTTTAACAAATATGTCATATGACTGAATTAGAAAAAAAAATCGTCGGATGCTTGTAACATATGTCACCATTGTCTGTTACAGACACTAAAGCAACTACCAGAAGTCCCAAAATATTCCACTTACTTGTTTATTTGATTGGTGATCCATTGCTTTACATTTTCATTATTGTAAAATCAGAGCAGGATTATTATTAGTAACTATTTTGTCAGTCTATATGACATTGAATGTTTATTAAAGCATCTTATGGAGAACTGGCAATACAATCCAAATTGTTCAAATCAATCGTAACCAAGGAAAGCGCTAGTAGGGAGAAACAGTGGCAACCCATTGTAAGATTATGTCATTACAACTATTTTAATTAACTGCTTATCATTTAACAGGAATAGCTAAAAATACATGGACGGGTTATCTTACTTCCTTGTCCTGGACAGTGTATATGTTGGTATAGTCTATATTTTTGGTAGAGTCTATTTTATCGATTTAACCGACTTCATTTCTGGTATACAGGCATTAATTTGTTATGCCTTTATTTGTTGCTTGCCCTTCTTTACAGCTTGAGAGAACAAGACTATTTTTACACGAACTGGTAAGTAGTAACTTATTATTCATCACCATGTTTTACGTCAGCATTTTAGTCTTTAGTTTAAAATGCCAGACTACTATATGTATCTCTTTGGTTAAAGGGGACAAACATGCAAAAATGAAATTCGCTCAATTTTTTTTATATTTTTTGCTATATGTATATTGGTCACTTTCTGAAAATTTGAACATTTCATTCTTACTCGTTACGAAGAAATTTATGATAAACCGATCATATATCCCGATCCGTATTGTATAAAACAACACGCTTCCCTCCCCCTCACAAATAGCGGAAGTGACGTCATTTGAGACACTGTACACAATGGCATTGTTGATAATGAATTATGGAGAACTCGTCCCATAGAGAACAGGTAGAAGGATCCTATATAAGAATTGTAAGATATCGCCACATGGTTGTTAAGGCTTTATTTATTGTTATCTTTCTTTAACTTAATAACTTATTAAAATTTTAAAAAAATTAACTTTTTAAGTTTTCCATTTGATCAGCTCAGCTTCTGTACTTAACGAAACAGAAGAGACATCTGTCCTTTTTCTCTGCTCTTCAAAATTATTTGATATATTTTAATTGGGGAAAAAAGAACATGATGTGAAGTTTTATATATGAAAGAGCCCCAACCTAATAATGAATGATATTTGAACTCGATTAAAAAAAAGTAGCATTGAAGCATACTCGGGAAATACTGTCGCTACTAAGTTCAACATCGTTTAGTCTATTTCTTCTTATTTGTTAGTGTTTTCGTAATTTTATTAGTTCTTAATAAAGCAAACTATTTAAAGTTGATCGACAAGTTTAAAAAATATTTCACTACTAAATTGCCGATGCAAAAAAATAATGTTTAAGTCATTTCATTATATATAACTACACCATGATCACGCGTACTAACGGGATTTTGTTACCTTAAATACATATTTGAACTGCTCGACGTCCTTGGGTTCAGGCATAATGAGAAAATCATCCTTAACAACAATTTTAAATTTCACGTTTAAATCCTGTACAAAACTGAATAATATTTCACATGGTCTGAATCAGAAGTTTGGAGAATCAACCAGATAGTCCAAGTGGCAGAGTGGTCCAAAGCGCTCTCCGTTACGGATCACTGCCATCTCACCTCTGTCTACGCGGGTTCGAGTCTCAGATTCGGCCTTATGGGGTATGTGAGAAAGAACGCCAGTAGCTTCTCGTGAGTCGGTATGTTCTCCTGGCTTTTTCTCGGGTTCTTCCTCTATCATTAATACTAGCCTCCATTTATAGCCTATCGTGTGATGGAAAAAATGGCGTTAAACCCTACAACAAGAACTAGAACAACAACAACAAAAACAACAACAACAACAACCGAAGTAGAATATACCATTAAACATCCAACCTTACATGATAGATTCGTGGGACAAAGATGAACAGGACTCGTCAGATTTTGACAAAAATGGCGCTGCTCTTGTGTCTTTAGAGAAACATTCAAACTCGAAATGTCTCTGGCACAACCTGGTGTGTTGAGTTACCAAAAAGCCTTCTCTCTTTAATTTGATCGCCCATACAGCTCTCCTTTTAGGGTCCTTTGGGAATGTAAAAAATCTAATCTTCTGTCTGGAACTTATATTATTCACACATCTGTTTTGGCGGGTGGGGGTGGCAGACACCATACTGATCCCAGCCCCCATTTTCTTAAACAAAGGAACAAAGTTTTCATGCGTTGGTGTGTTCCTCCCGATATGTAGTTTGGTGTTCCTTTCAAATATATATTTTTTCTCCTATTTTTTCTAAAATTTCCGTTTATGTAGTTAAACTTTGAGAGGTATTGTATCTTTAGTGTTTCCTGGGTTGATCATCCGAGTGGGTTTTATTCATATAATCTCAAAATTCATTCCCCAGTTCATTTTGTCGACCTTGGCAAGAGATAACCTGTACGCTATTTATGTTGGTGCTATAGGCATTTGATATATATTCCTTTTAGAAATCAAAACAAAAATTATATACATTTTTGTGCTTTTAGTTTTCTCTATGCTTTAGTTATCTTTGTTTGGGGGGGGGGAGGGAGGGAAAGAAACTGATTGTTTTATAACTTGTATTTTTTCCGTGTCGTTCTTCGCATTGTCTGTTTATTTCATATTGAATTCGACTGTGCTCGAGTGGATGTCCATACATTTTAAAAATAAATAAATTGTAATTCTCCAGACTCTTTTTATTGATTGATTGATTGATTGATTGATTGACTGATTCATTCATTCATTCATTCATTCATTCATTCATTCATTTATTTATTTATTTATTTATTTATTTATTTATTTATTTATTTATTTATTAGTGCTTTTAAAGATTTTCCGAAATTGTTCAAGGTATCTTTTCATATGGGTTCTTTGTGCAGTACGGGAACTGCCCAGCGGTGTAATAGAAGAAGAAGAAAGTATTCTATATGTTCCAAGTTTTTCTTTTCTTCCTAAAAGATTAATTCGTTAGGCAGAGAGAGAGAGAGAGAGAGAGAGAGAGAGAGAGAGAGAGAGAGAGAGAGAGAGATTAAAAATAACGTAGATTACTAAGTGTTTCTTTAAATTTAATGGAAAAGTCGCTGATATTAATTGATTCTGTTCATTTTGGGCGAATGGATTCAGCTTATCATCATTCATTTGTAGCTTACTACACCGCACCCATGACTTAAAATCAGAACACTTCTCTATGCTTTAGATGGTGAAACCATCTTCATTTGGGCAGCTGGATTTATACATTTGAGTGTCGCATCCACTTATATGCATATCTCCAACTGCACAAGCGAACGTACGAAATGATAATTCACTTGAGGTTGAAATTTGAATTGGTAAACAAAGTCATTATTCACTGACTAATCGATCATGTGTTATCGTGTCATATCTTTCTACATAATACAGGATGTAAAATCAATTGCCAGTAGCTTCTCGTGGGTCGGTGGTTCTTTCTGTGGGGTTTCCCGGGTTCATCCTCTACCAATATATACTGGCCGCCATGTAAAGCCTATCGTGTGATGAAAATGGCGTTTAACCCTACAACAACAACAACAACATTCCCGAAGTAGAATATTATATTAACATCCAACCTTACAGGATAAATTCGTGGGATAAAGATAAACAGGACTCGTCAAATTCTGACAATGGCGCTGCTCTTGGGTCTTTAGAGAAACATTCAAGCTCGAAATGTCTCTAGCACAAAGTGATGTGTTGAGTTAGCATAAAGCCATCTCTCTTTAATTTGATTGCTCATACAGCTCGCCTTTTAGATTCCTTTATAAATGTGAGAAAAGAAAAACATAATCTTCTGTCTGGAACTTCTGTTATTTACACATCTTTTTTGGGGGTAGGTGGAGGGGTGGGGTGGCGGGCACCAGACAGATCCCCGCTCCCATTTTCGAAAACAAAGGAACAAAATTTTCATGCGTTGGTATGTTACTCCCGATATGTAGTTTGGTGTTTTTTAATATATTTTTTCTCACCTTTCTAAAATTTCTGTTTATGTAGTTAAACTGTGATGGGGTAATTGTATCCTTAGTGTTTCTATAGGGCTGATCGTTTGAGTAGGTTGTATTCATCTAATCTCAAAATTCTTTCTCTAGTTCATTTTGTCGACCTTGGCTAGAGGTCACCTGTACCCCATGTATGATATTAATGTCGGTGCTATATGTATGTGATGTATAAGATATTTTTCACAATTTTTTTTATATTCATTTATTTGATTTTTAATTTTGAAAGAAGTACGATGTACTATCTTTGTTTAGGGAAAAAAAGACACTTTTGTTTTTACGGCTTGCATTTTTTCCGTGTCGTTCATCGCATTGTCTATTTATTTCATAATGAGTTCGACCGTGCTCAAGTGGGGATCCATACATTTTTTAAAATTCAAATTATACTTCTCCATACTCGAGTCTTTTTTAATTTATTAGTGCTTTTAAAGATTTTCCTAAATTGTTTAAGGTACCCTTTCATATGGGTTCTCTGTGCAATTCGGGAACTGCCCAGCGGTGGTATAGAAGAAGAATAAAGTATTCAATATGTTCCTTATTTTTGTTTTTCTTCCTAAAAGATTAATTTGCAAGGCATATTTAGAGACACTTAACTTGTATATTTGATTCACACAGTTTAGAGCTGCGTATTGAACCATCTTGTTTCTACTTGACACTTCGCTGCACAAACTGAATATGACTTGTATACGTTAATCGTCTCAAATGACGTCACATCCTGTTTATTTAGAATGGAGCTAACACATTCGCTGCAGTGTCGTTCCGTGTGATCTCGCAAAACAGGACAGTATTCTTTTATAAAATTGAAGTGCAAATACATAAGATGCAAATAAACAAATAGTTGGGATAGAATAAATACACAAACTACTAAATATCTTTCTATTTACAATAAAATTGTGCAGGTCCGGGTTTTTGTCCCCTTTAAATGGGGCCATTTCTGGATTCATTCCCGGGCGATCCGCTTTTTATGTACCCTTTGCCGCGAAGAGTAAGGGATACACAACATGTATTTGTTCGCTTGTGCAAGTCAATATAACGCATATATTATGATTGAGAAAGATATCTTGCAGGTTTCACAGGTAAAATCATGCATCGTTCTTCGGTGATATAATAGTGAATTCCTCTTGAGTGGGTCCATTCTGTAACTTGAAATACTAACTAACGTATCGACAACTAGTAATCAAATACTGTTTATTTATCGTCCCAGCTGACCCATGACCAATCCGACTATGAGAAAACAGATAGTTGTCATGCAAATAACTAACAATGCGGTTTAGTCGAATACCTTACCGACTGAAATCTGACACCCGTCATCTATTCTTAAATATCATGAACAAATTCGCTGTGCAAACATGAATACTTTTACTTTTTATTTTTTTTTAAAAGTTCAAATAGTGAATCGACAGTTCCGTTAAAGAATGTGTGCAAATTATCACGAAATATCTGTAACTTTAAAGACATTTCTACGCTAATCCCAAGTTGGCCTCAGGACATCTGACTGTTATGTGTATATTGTACTCAAACATATTTTATCGGGTTGCGGATGGATTGGCGTGATATTTGACAGGTCTTTTCAATGTATTATTATTATTTATATGAGACGACCTATATCTTGACTACCTGGTGATTCACCGTACAGGTTGTGGCCAAGAACTATCCTTTGAATAAAATCAAATTCAACTTCGACCTAAGCTCCAATAGGTGTCTGATTCCATGGTGTAATGGACACTTCTAATTATAGCGATGTTAGGGAGATGTATCGCATAAGTAACCGTCAGTTTCATTTGATTTATTCAGTCATAAAACTTCATGGCATTTATTGCTCGAATCAATTCAAACACTAATATAAATCACTGACCTTGTGATAGAAAGACTACTTGACTTATATTAGTGGTGTGGACAAAATACTATGATAAAATGCAATCCATTCTGATTGAATCTTCTATAAACAATAATAATAATAATAATAATAATAATAATAATAATAATTAATATTATTATTATTATTATTATTATTATTATTATTAATTTAAGTATTATTATTATTATTAGTAGTAGTAGTAGTATCATTATTATTATTAATGTTATTTTTATTATTATTATTATTATTATTATTATTATTGTTTTTATTATTATTATTAATAATTTTATGATTATTATTATTATAAGTAGTAGTAGTAGTAGTATTTGAAAAGGGTAGCACATATTCGGGGACAAGAGGGACCCATCTGCGATCCAATCCTCAAGTAAATAATAAGTTATTTTATACAAAAGTCACTTACATGCGCTCTGGTGTGCTCGCACATGCACCTACGTATTTAAAATAAATAAATGTATACGCCAAGCAGCAGAGGGGGCGAATCCGACAACTTGGCAGAGCGTCGATTTGGCTAACCAATGCTTTCTCGAAATCGAAAAAACAAAGACGCCAAAGTCGATGTCGCGCCCCTCTCTGCTGCTAGGCATACGTGGTGTGAATGTCTTTTGCATTCAAACTGGGTTGATTTTGTGGGTTTTATGATTGGTTTTAGTTTGAATGTAGAATCGCCCCCGTCATATATTCTATAATCCATTGTTATATGTTGTATTGTCTTGTGCTGTCCTCTATAATCCATTGTTATATTTCATGTATCATTCATTGCAAATACCATAACCATGTCATTGTATATATGTGTGCCTTACAAACTCGCCATAACACTCGAATTGGGGGTTGAAAAGGGCTGTGCTGTCCTATAGATCAAATATTTATATATCTATATATGTAAATGTGACGTCCATTCACGAAATATACCTTCTTGGAATTCTAATCCGCTATTTGGCGAGTTAGAACTCCTCTTGGAGACTATGCTTCGTGGTACCTCTGGGCCTGCTCAGATGTGAATAACACCTGAGGGGTTCCAAATTACTACTACTAATTTAATTAGAGTCGTTTTCGCCCATTAGGGCATGTACGACTATTTACTGCCCCGTCTGGAGCTAGTTGATTATTTCGAGAGAGATGGTAAGGTGCCACACCTCCCTACGCATTAATGCACCATTTGGTGATAGTCGAATTATCCGATTTCGAGACATTTCTGCCTCACGGGATATAATTAATGTTCTAAACGAATGGCATTAGTTACACACATTCGTTGGTAGCTGTGTTACATGTAGGCCGAGGAAAAGGCGGTTCAGGTGGTCCGGAAAAGAGGGTGCCAGCGTCAGTTTCGTCTAACGTACTTAAATTGAATTTGGAAATTATCATGTGATCATTTGTGCTGCTTAATTAGAAAAAGATGGAGATGGCATGGTTACTAAAAAATTTTAAAAGGCCCTGAAGGCTGGGAGTAAGCCACCTCATAAAATTAATGTTTTGGTTTCCTATTTATCTTAACTATTTAGTTACCGCCTTGTGCGGCCGGCCCTGATGGCTCTGGGAATTAAGCCACCTTATACATGTAATTTGGGGTCCTGTGTAAATCTTATTGTTATAATTTTAAGTTACCGCATTGTGCGGTTGGACCTGATAGCTCTGGAGTTAAGCCACCTTATAGATCTAATTTATGGGATCTATCTTAAACCTATTAATCTACCTATTTAATTACCGCATTGTGCCGTTGGTCCTGATAGCTCTGGGATTAAGCCACCTTATAAATCTAATTTGGGGTTCTATATAAATCTTAATTAAATTTTACTCCGCTCTAATGCGAGAAAAAATGGTTAATCAGCATGGTTATTTCTTTTGATTGAGAATCACACAGACATAAACCGGGCTGTTTATTTGTGTGGACTAAACCCATGTATCTCCAGTATGATTCCTGGAGCCTGTTTGCGGAAATAAGTGCTGATTAGACCGTTATAAGCCCGTAGGTTTAATATAAGTTAACTAAATATAAATTATACCATGCCATTAGTTGAAGAAAAGTAGGAAAGTAGAAAATAGGAAAGTTATAGAGTAGAGAGTGTGAGCGCATATTCGATATTGATATATTTTGATTTGTTTTTTATAAGAATAAAATTTTAAAAAATCAAAGCACATTAGTGGGAGTGAACGTTTCCACAATGATGTTTCAGCTTATTACTGGTGTCTTACACGAGCCAATTGGCTATCCAGTGTGTTTTTTGTTCCATCATGCTGTCCCCCCCCCCCACAATGTCCTCAGACTTAGTTAAATTTAATTAAATTTAAAGAAAGATAATGATCCAAATGGGGATGTGTTGTCTTATATATGTAACCTCTGGGTCTCTCCGATATTAATAACACCTGAGGGGTTCCAAATGGGGATTTTCACATATATCTCTAGGCGCAATAAGATGTGAATACACTTTAATGAGAATGGAGTTCATCATAATATATAACTTGCATAATATCTCGAGGCGTAATAAGATGTGAATACACCTTATTGCGAATGGAGTTCATCATCATATATAATCATATATAATCATATATAACTTGTATAATATCTCTAGGCATAATACGATGTGAATACACTTTATCGCGAATGGAGTTCATCATCATATATAACTTGCATAATATCTCTAGGCGTAATAAGATGTGAATACACCTTATTGCGAATGGAGTTCATCATATCATACAGAAAAACGGGTCAAAAATTGACCCACAATTTTTTTTTATTTCATATTAAATACATAATATTTCATATATGAATTTCGAAGATATAAATATCATTATGAACAAGATTTCGAGTTTGAAAAATCAAGGAATTCAATTGTCAGATAAATTAAATTGTAATCAAATTCTTTCTGAATTTCAAGATATTGATGATAGCGCTAGGAATAACAGGTATGTGTTATCAAAATCCTATTCCTTTATAAAGAGAATTCAACACGCTATTTATGACTCCCTTGCATTCTGTAACGACATCAATAAGTTCGTCCCGTTATTCACTGCTGTCGAAAAGGTCAGAAACGAATTGGGGAAACAATATGAACTCAAACGCACAATTAACTCAAACATCAAAACAATAAAAGAGATTATCCGCCAAAATGAAAATCCCTTTTGATTACCTCAACACAGTAAACACGCCATGCATAAATAATACAGGGTATGGAATAGAAGTCCTATAGACAGGTATGCGCTTACTTAACTAGAACAAAATTATATTGACAGGTGCCACTGGTGATTAATCACTACGCGGAAGTATAGCACACAAAAGAATTTCGGGTGAGCTCTTTTTCACTTACAGTTTAGGTCGTATATTATATTTATAATGGTGGGTGAAGCACTGACAACTAAATTAGCACGCGAACGATTAGTTTCGATTAAGAAATTTATTCCAGTTCGTGATCCTGTTCGAAATATGCTCCAAACGAGACAACAATTTCAGAGTGATTTTGCGGCAGATACTGAACAGCTATTCAAACCCGTCACTTCAACTACTGGAAGAGTTATATTGGGAGAGACTATAGAGGAAGAAGGTAGAAAAAAGGGTATTCTCCCTTTGTTAAAACAGATAACTGGAGATAAACAGGGCGATGTTAGTAAAACAACGGGTGTTTCTTTAGTGGATAAAATTACAGATGAGGCTAAAACACTAATAAAACGATTTCAATTAGTAAAACAAAAGGATTATCACGTTTTTTGGTAATTTCGTTCCTAACAGTTATCATTCAAAAATGGAGTCTTTAAAGGGCAAGTATAAAGCTGATATAATAAAACGCAATGATTGGTTTGATTGGTTGTATAAAATAAGGAGACTGATCGTTTAGATAGGAGGGAGGTGGGGTATATAGAATTTAAAAAGGAATTAGTAATTATGATAAACAACAAATAGAAGAACGACAAATGGAAATAGAACAACAACAACAAGAGCGAAAGCGCCCAACACCAACGCGGAGACGAACACGAAGACAAAAACAAAAACAAGAAGAAGAGCTTCAATGGGATGATGATTTAGATAGGAAACGTCAAACACCAACACGAAGACAAAAAAAAAAACAAAAAGAACCTCAATGGGATACACCACTTGAAGATGATGATGATGAATTTATTAGATACTTACAAAATCAGGAACAGGAGACACAGAGTGCAACTGGTATCACTAAAAAAATATGGAGATGGATATCAAAGGTGTTTTTCAGGTAGTGGTATAGTTCTTTGTTCTAATAGTATTCTCGTCGATATATCACGATTAGAAATTCTCGTAGGAGGGAAACGAGCCAGAAATAACTCACCGGAAGTAATTAATGAGGCAGCTGATATCTGCAGACGACTATTTGAGAGAGGTATCATGGATATTGATGTATATCGAGAGTTTATTGATGAGCTAACTGAAAATCCTACTGATTTTTATGGTTACCATAGTGATTAAATCACTGAAATTGCTAGCAATGAAAATCGTTTACGATTTTGCGATTAGATAAATAGCATTTAAATAAGATGATAATTCACTACAACCACAGCAAACTAACTATAGTCTATGTGGTAAACTCACGATTGCCTGTTTATAGAGCGTACTATGCAGATGGTCTCGGTAATACCATTGCAGGGTTATTTGCAAGAATGGCTCCAAAAATAGCAACAATCGCAAAACAGTTATCAATGAAAACTGTTGATGTTATTCGTGATAAGGGTATTAGCGCTGTTGGTGATGTTGCAGGGAGGGCATTTTCCGCGGCTGAAGAAAACCTAGTAGCGTTAGTTCGGCGGCGAAGGAAACCACCGGTGATAAAATCACTAGGGCCACTACCATCTACGAAAATTATGCCTGCAAGTATTAGCAGAATAACAAACAATGCGGTGGAGCAGAATATAGCATCACGGATAAATGATGGATATGACACTCAGGGAAATATTACTGCAAATATGATAGCTGGAAGTGGCTTGAAATCGCGAGCGAGATCACGATTTAGATCAAGAAATATATAATAATATGTTCAAATCGGCTCCTGACGTAGCGTTTGATATGGACGCCCTAATGCCCAAGAATGATTCTCTACTTAACTATCAGTATTTTTCCAATCATGCAGTACAACCGGATCTTCGATCAAGAATCGAACTTCAAGTCCATGATACCAGCAAATACTTTCTATGTGCTGAAGCGTTTATCGAACTAGAAGGAGAACTCGTAACAAATGTTGCAGCTGGTACACCAAATGCAGATGATGAAAATATCCTTTGGTTTTGTCAATAATGGTATCATGGTGCTATTCGAGAGTGCTAGATACATGATTGATGGAAGAGAAATCGAGTCTATAGAGCGTGAGGTTGATGTTGCCACACCAATAGTGGGGTTAGCAAGATAATCCGATGATTATACAAGATCGGCAGGTCCGTCTATGATGTTCTCTAAGGATCTCACCGATCACCCTGAACACATTCAGGGTACTACTAGCTACTGCAGTTAATACACAAACTGCTGGTTCTCTTGTACACGGAGCAGTACCAGCTGCTGCCTTTAATATTATAAAAAGCGTTAATCCTAATTACAAGTTGGGGTTTGCAACACGCGTATCAGCGTTGCAAGGACAGCGTAGACAATTTTCATGCCCGATTCCACTACATCATATTTTCGGATTTTGCAGAAATGTTAGAAAAGTTATCTATGGAACGAAGCATACAATAGCACTCGTGCAAAAGGGTAGTGATAATGATGCAATCTAGCATTGTGCTGGTTTTGCTGATGGTAAAAAGTCATTATATCAAAACTATCATTGTGGATGCCAGTAATGACTCCATCAATCACCATAGAGCTAAATTTACAATCATTTATGAGTACAGGCGGCAATCATTGCTACGTTGGCTAACAGGGACCACAGATACTATGTATTCTAATATTGATGGTACACTTACATGGCACCTGTCATCAAAACAAGGTGTTTCAGCTCCGCGTCATATATTTAATGCGTTACAGGATAAGATGCGATTGGGTTCACAAACACTCAACCATATGATATTGGAACAAATTGGGTGTAATGAAGTCTTGCTGAAGTTAAACGGTCAACAAGAACCATCCGAGGAAATACAACTTGATTACGGAACCAACTAAACAGCACGTGTGTATCATCGTTTGTTGTCATTTATGGGACGCGATAATAATGTGGATACTGGTCTGCAAATATCCCAATTTGATTTTAGAAAACGATATCCTATCTATTACGACTCGCTGGAACATCTTGACTTAACAAGACAATCCATAGTTGACATACACTTCAGAGCTCGTGTAACTAGTCCGACTAATGCAGCAGGTGATATCACTATTCCCGAATGCAGAGCAGTAGCTGTAATTCTCAGTGACAAATCAATGCTACTCAAAAGTGTTCGTGGACGAATGAAAGTAGTTGATGGAACAGTGGAAAATATGTAATATTTTCAAAAACATGTAATGTAGCAATTAGATCATTCTGTTATTAATATAATGTCATTTCGTCATGTTAGTGTAACGTTAACTCCTGGTCAAATTAAAAATTGCAATTGGAATCAGCTAAACAATGTGGACCTACGATATTGCTGAAGCACAATCAGATGTCTTGTGGTCAGAATAAACTGTCATTGACAGCTCGTCAGATAAAACACTTCAATGATGCCATCAAAGATTAAAAAGAAATTCAGATCACTCTCTCTCTGCGGGTGCGATTAAGAACATGATACAATTAGGCCGTATATTCCCATTTTTCGCTGCGTTAACAGCATTAATTGCAGCAGCAGCCCCAGCGGTAGCAAAAGCCGCCGCGCTAGGAGCCGTTGGTACAGATGCAGGGATGGCACTAAAGAAAGCTACCGGACAGGGATACAAAACAAAGGGAAAGGGCCTAAGATTACCAGGAACTCCGTATTCATGGTACAGCGGAAACGGCCTGAGACTACGAACAGTTTACTAACAACAATAGTTCCAATGTCAAATTTTGATTTACTCGATGCTACTAAAACAACTAGCGATACAAAACTTTAGAGGTGTCTTTATGAAAGATCAATTACCACTACAACCAAACAGCGTTGAAACCGATATTATTAACCTCGATAACAGCAGCGGACCTGGAACTCACTGGGTTGCATACGCGATTGATCCGCGTGCAATTGTTTATTTCGATTCATATGGGTTAGCGCCGCCTAAAAGGATTGAATGTAATCAACTCTATTTTATCATCGGGAAAAGCACCACATAAAACCGTACACGAATATACGAGTAATCACTTTTTAGAGAGAAACTATATAAAATAACATGATTGATATTTAGGGGAGATCTTTATCAAGCCTGAAGAAACCATAGAAGTATTTAATATCCTCAACGTTATTTCATCATCGGGAAAAGAACCACATAAAACCGTACACGAATATACGAGTAATCGCTTTTTAGAGAGAAATTATATAAAATAACATGACTGATATTTAGGGGAGATCTTTATCAAGCTTGAAGAAACCCACCGCGGAAATATCAGCAACCGGTGATGTAAAAGAATAATCGCAGATGAAATAGCTGAGATGTTGAACTTAGCAAGTGTTGACCCCAATGAAATGGTTGTATTTCAAGATCGTCAGGGAAAATTAAAAACGAGTAATGTTTCTCTTGATGATATTTTAGTTAAACAACGCAACGCAGCAGAAGATACTATTGCGTTTTTTTCCGATCAGGGTAAACTCAAACTGGGCGTCCTCATGTCAGCAATCACAGATAAAATATTAACACTCGATAACACGGCGAATTCATTGAAATCACTCAATGATAAGTATGACGTTCACATAACTACATTTAATAAATTTACTAGTTTACAAAAAAGTATAGTTGACAATATTGACAAACCATATTAAATTCTTTTGGAAATCCACCGGTGACCACACCGAAGCTAACAGAAATAAAAACAGCTATGTTAGAACTAGCATCATTACAATCTAGGTATGCAGATAATGTTGATAAGTTTACAACTTTTCGTAAAAATCTCATGGAGAAATTCTTTATTACCATATTTGAAAATGTTGAAATAAAACTATCAGAACTTTAAAAAATCCATCGATGATCTTAAAGCAACCAGCAATGAAATACCCGCGATTAATCGGCGAATAGAAGTTATCAACGCTGCTATTAAAACGATCAGCGATGTCATCAGAGATGATCTGCCGAGGATTATACAAGTACTTGAAAAAGTAAAAATTCCTCATGAGAAAATTATAAACTCGGTATATACGATCCAACACGAATCATTTGTCTGGACACCTACAAGCAACAAATTAGATATCATCACCGCGACCGTCAAGGGTATTTATCGATTAACACTAATATCAACGATGCAATTTAATATTTCATCAACGAGTTCATCTGAGGTCATAAATTTGATATTGATCATCGACAATGGAACAACTAAACGATTCACGATAACGACGACTGGTAATAATTTGGCTAGAGTTTCATTAACATGGTATGTGGAATTTGTAGCCGATTTGAGTAAACAACTTAATTGAATTCTGTTGCAATAAATAAAATGTCATCACAGCAATATCGCTATGATCAGATCAGAGAATTTCAAACTAAACTCAAAACACTCACTGAGGAGTACGAAACAAAAATAAAAAAAAATACCGACGAAGAATTACCGCAGTTGATGTTACCGTGTACTCGGTATCAGGTGTAATCACCGGAGCCAGAATAATACTATCCTCGGTGACAATGATTGCCCCTATAGCTGTTCAAATTTGTATATCAGCGGCGATAACAATCCCGGGTATTATTTCAATAATAACAAAAAATATCATCATCCAGCCAGCGTAAACTGCAAGATTACGCAGTTAAATTCCATGTTGTGTCAACCGCATACTCCCAATTATCCTCGATGATATCGTCGTCATTCGATGACACATTAATATCCGATAGTGAGTTTTCAGCGGTGGTACGTGTTTATGATTCCGCGATGTCAAAATTAGAAAAACAACACGAATATAATAACAATGGCGACATCACATGAACTATTTCAACGAATATCAGAAAATACCACAGCGGTGAAAACCAGCATGATCTCAATAACATCAACCAATCCTGAATTCAGTGTGAATTTCCCCACTGCGATTCCGGTGAGGGAGATAGCACTGGCAATAATTACGAGTATACCATAGTTGGCCTAACATTAGATCAGCACCTTTCGGTGCTCAGCAACCGAATAATTCCCTGGTGTTTGCGAGTAAGAATAAATCCAATTGTACTCCAGACTAGTATGTTGTTTCGTTACCATCTGGGTCCTACCAAATCGAACAGATGAATAATGAATTACAACGCAGGATAAAATCCATTACTGGAAAAGATCGAAAATCGCTATAACGGTTCAAGAGCCGACGTTATCATCTGCCATTGAGATAAACTCACCCGGATATGCCGTAGATATCTATCAGAGTTCAATCAGAACTATAATAGGATGGCCTGAAATTCCACATCGACAAGAAACCGTTAATTTACCACCTGAACCGAAAAAAATCTGATTATATTTCTGATAAGGAGGATTATCATATGGCTTTTATCGATTAAACTAACGTATATATTAAATCAGATTTTTTGGGATTTAGGTGGAAGTTGAAAAGATCAATGGCTTATACGATTACAAGAACATATTGTCATTCATTTCACAGAAATAAAAGATGAGTTTGAAAAAAGATGAATTATTTTAAATATAATCTCGGAGATCAATTTATCAAGAATGTAGAACGATGTAACAAATTATCGAAGACATGGAAACACATCATTTAAAAATTATTCAAGAAATAATTGGTCATGATAATCCTAAAACAAGAACATAGTTTGCAAAAAAATATTAAGTTTCCAGGATATAATGTCTCAGAGATGAAAATATCTCTCAATAATGCCATCGATGATGGTTTCAAAAGGATTCACGACGCATGGAAAAAATACCATAACCGCAAACAACAACAGTCCTCAAGCATAATAATGACCCAGACGGAGACGGGCGGCATATCGCTCCTCAAAACGTCAATATATCCTCGGTGATTGCATTGAATTTAGTATGTGATGTTATCGAAGGAAGTTATAAAATAGCTCTTGAAAGATCGAATCAAGCCCAGCAGGGATATATTTTATATTCATTTGCACCGACGGCTCCACCAGGATTTCTTATCATTGAGGACCCAACTAATCCAGCCTATATGCGATGTCATAATGATTTACTAACGAGAATTAATTTTAAACTCACTGACCAGTCCAATAATCTGATTGATCTACGAGGTAAGGTCCTACAAATTAGTCTGTTTGTGAAATCCTACATTACTTGCAATTTCATTGTTTACGATATTCCGTCTTAAGACCACACAGCGTTATATATAAATGAATTGAATTCTATGTCCAGTTCTCTTGAAAATCACTGATTTATAAATTCCTGCTATTACTTTTCGTAACGAAGGCATACAAATATTGAAATACTTTCCAGCCTCATTTATTTATTGAAATACTCTTTCTTCGTTATTTTCGGTATTAAATGATTTTACACATTTTGCAATTTTTGTGTATTTTCCAGTTCTCCCTCGTTTGGTGTTTTCACTTAGTGTAATGGCTTGTAGATTATCCAATTTGTTAGTTTTAGGATTGGAATCAACATGGTTGATTACAAATCCATCCTTGATCAATCCATTGTAGCATTCATATATTATTCTGTGACAGTGATATTTTTCCCTCCAGCACCAAACATCAAATATCCTTGATTAATAACAGTACCCACTGGTTTGTTTTAGTCTGCGATGTCCGACAATACCATCGCGAGACGCTTCGTAATTGGTAATCACAGGATGCGGTTGAAATTCTTGGTTCATTTATATACTATAATATTATTTTTCTAATTCATTATTTGGTTTAATTATTACTTGGAAAACGTTCAATATAGTCTTGGGGCGTTTTAATGATTTTGGCTTTGACGCTGTCAAGGACGTTGTCAGAGTAGCAATTCTTGATTCTTTTACCATAATAGCGATTCAACTCTCTGTATCGTTTATCACCACAACTGAGACACAATTGCGATTTACCACGAACACCCACCTCACATCGTATGCATGGTGGCGGACCTAAACTCCCACGACGTACACGCTTTGTAATGATATCCACAGAATTCACTTATGCATGATTTGTTACATGCGGTTACTGATCCTATCATAAGCCACTTGCAATGATTCATTATATAATAAATTCTTTATTTAAATACTTGTTTTAATTATAATATGGAGGAGTTCGAAAGATTATCAAAGATTACGCCTTGGAAAAAGTATGAATTCAATCTCGATAGAGTCTTCACTGATGTACCAAAGGGTCTAATAAGTGATAAAAGCATGTTGGGTAAAATCCGTGATTGTTTTAATGAATTCAAGCGCAATAGAGCATCTCTCTGTTGGTCAACATTTCGAATTGATGGTAGTGTTGATTCTACCATGATCGACGAAAGAGCAGCAGTGATAATCTCATATCTCGATCAGAAAAAACGTATTTGTTAGAGTGAAATTCATTATCCGCTCATAAACAGGGAATTGGATTAAACGCGACAAATTTGAACCAATCTTGAAAGATAAAAGAACTATCACTGTGAGTCAGGATTCCAAACCAGGATTGCTGACTGAAATTGACAAACCATACTACGAGAGATCCTATCCTGTAACAGCTGTTGTTTATGAAATCTATCCGTTGAATGATAAACCGAGTATTGAAAAATTAAAACCAATGAAACTATCATCGTTGAATTGTGTAGCAGAAAGAATAATAGAGCATTTTACAAATGCGTTGCGTGGAAACAAATTGACGGACCTAAGACGTAAAAAATAAACGAATGGGAATTAACAATCAGAAAGAACGAAGCGACGATTCAAGATATAGCCAAATTAGAAACATCATTAAGATTCCCAATAACCATAATGACGATAACAGGCGAGATATTATACGATCCTAGATTTTGATTTAACCGGAGTCGCTCGTGTGGTATCATTTGAATTAGCTAAAGGATTTCATCCGTGTTGTTAAGTTTTGTTTGGTAGACACATCTCTGAAACACACTGGATGCCAATAGCGTTATTACGGTATATGATTGATTCTAAATTGCTGATATCGCTGATTGTCAGTGAAGCGATTATATCATATCGAAATCAAACTGAAGTATGGTTACCACATCCCGATAGTCTAGATAGTATAATCAGCGACAATAGAAAACAGTTTCCTGATCTAGACGAAGACTATATCGTGAAATGGTCGAAACAGGTCTTTGAAGTTAGAAATAAACAAGCAAAAGATCTCGGTACAAGAATAATTGGTAAATTCACCCAAGGTGGAAAAAAATACGACAATAAACGATAATCTTCGCGGTTGATTATAGATAAAGTTGAATAAGATTTTATAATTGCAGATGTAACATCTAGAGGTTTATATATAAATCGCAAAAACGCTTTCTTCGGTACAATTGTTACTTACAACGATGGATATAATTTTCAGTATACGCACTTAAGGGCGTCTATGCTGGCTTATGCTTCTATCAATTTACTTTCGATGATAAATAGATTTCCTGACATAGTCATTGGAGTTGCCACTGATTCATTTTATACAGACGTTAAACATAAAGAAGCAGTGGCCGAATTCGCAAATTCCGACGAGAGTTGGGGATCATGGAGAATTAAAAAGGAAATACCGTGTGATTATTCCAAATCAGCAGATGTTACAATTGAAAACAATTACTTGAAAAATATTCAGATATCAGAACTATCTCATGCACCGTCATGTTCCGATCCAATGTGTAGATATAAAACCAGTTATTTAAACGGTTGTGGTAGGTCAGGAAAGACGACTCGTGCGATTGAATTATTTCGAGGAAAATCAAACAAGATTATTCTAACACCTACACACAGACTTTCAAGAGAGATGAAACAACGAGGAATTAATGCTTGCACTCATAGATTTTTTCGATGGAAAGGTGACGAATGGACTCCTGATTGAATGGGCGAGAAATATATTCCTGAAATCATCATTTGGGATCAGATATGCACGGTGTCGTTAGATGTATTACAAAAGTTTCTCGAGTGGTTATTGCTAGCGAATACAAAAGTGATAATGTGTGGCGAGCAAGGTCAACTACCACCATTTGTCGGTTTATCACCGCATGATTAACTAAAGAATTTTGTAGACGAGTATGAAGAAATTAATACCGATCATAGATCACTTGATGATGAATTACGCGAGTTCAAGAAGTTAATTAGAGTACAACCGGATAGAATCCAATGTGAAATAGCGCGTGGAATAATTTCAGAAACGCCATTAAATGATTTCTGGGAAACGTGAAAACCAAACGATTTAATAGTGGCAAGTAGAGATATAGTCAGAGATATACTTCAGATGAAATTATTTGACTTGCATAAAGAAAATTTGCAACACTTCTACTGCCATTGTGCTATAGACCCAAGGAAACACGAAAATAGAATATCGAAATTGATATTCATGGCATGACAGAGTCAAGAAAGCAAATTATCGTATTAAATGAAATTGTATTAGTTGATATCAACGTCGTCGAAGATGCATTGCGTGCTAAAAAAATCACCATGGAAGCTAGGACGATACATTCTTTGCAAGGGTTGACTATATCCGATACAATTGTTTGGATCATAGATAATCAATTACATCGAGTGGTCGAATTTAGTTTATCTTACGGTTTCCAGAGTACGAAGAATAAATCAACTTCGAAGAGTTGTTTTAGATTATAATGACACTACAATAAGTGATATTGTCAGCGATGATATAATCAGAAAAAACTCTCTGGTTATAAATAACAGGACAAAAAAAAAACATAACAGAGAATTTGACATTGATGCTGAATTAATAATTAAACTGAAACAACAACAGAATAATCACTGCGCGAGTTATGATTGTATAATGAGTTGGTGTTGGTTGGATAAAGACCCCCGCCAATTACTCGCAGATAGAAAAAAATAGCAGTGTAGGTCATGCCAGAGATAATGTGATGCTGACTTGTCATGAGTGCAACAGACGCACATGTGCTAGTTAAGACCAAGCGGCGGTTATTGGGTATCGTCAGGTATCACTTGTAGTTGTTCACGAGAAAATCCACGCTGAAGAGCAGTTGAATCCAACCTATAGACTGGCGGTCTACACGTAGATCGTGTTATGCTAGATATTTTATGTGCCTTAATACTCCAAACAAGATCAGTAGCTCTTTTCTTGCCACCTTCGAGCTCTCCTGGTTCATATAAATACCTAAGAGTGACATTGCCAAGTATTGGTTGTTTTGATAAGTCACTTTGCGATTTTACGGGTATATACTTTTTTTTAATCGCGTTGTTAGTTTTCATGTTAATTGTTCGAGCAATCTCATTATTTAGCGCGGTAATCACGCCTTGTAATCCCTTGACCCATTCACAGGATCGTTTATCCTGAAAAAACTCCTTCGCGTATTGATATCCAAAGAACCGTTCAGAAAGTGTCCGATTAAATCGTTCAACAATTGTCTGATCGCGATGTAATGGAGTATGTCCTCGTCTGATGGTGACATTATTTTGATTCATTGTTGATAACACTGCACCCTGAAATTTCTTGCCAGGATCAACTTGTAATAGATTTGGCCAGTGCAGAGGACCTCGTCGATAAATCCTTTCAAACGCAAAAGTCACTTCAGTTGATGACTTCGTCTTTAGCGGTTATGCTTGTTTGTATCGACTCGCAACATCAACTACGTTAGCTCATACTTGTAAATATCATCATGCGGAAGAAATAATATATCAGCCTGATGAACTTCATTAGGTGCTCTGACATCAAAATGCGAGTAGTTAATTTGTTTAGATGGTGGTAGATAAATTTGCCATATCGCCTGTTTGGATAACCAATCCGCTGCAGTGGTATTTTACACCTTTGCGGCGCTAGCGATTTTATTGATTGCTGATTTACCCCTCCAGTATTCTCTTGGGAAATAATAAATATTTTCCATGATATTATTAATTATCAGTACTCAACATTAATTTACTTTTCATCGCCGATTTTATCAAACATGAAGCCAATTTTTCTTTGATGGATTTATCAGTGTTAGAATTCAACGCATGAATCAATTTCACATCTGCGATATGTCTGTTTTGCAGATTGCTGCTTTTATAAGCAACAACATGAGCATGACACGCCTTATCAATGGCGTTTTATTGGATATTCACCAGGTCGGGATTGGTTTTGATCATCGAGTCTGATATCGAGTCTAGTCCCGGGTACACAATAACTATACCCTGGAAGGTGTTTTTCTCCCGGATATTTTGCCCATGGTGTTCCTGGTAATTTTACTAACTTGCCTGCAATATTACCTCCTCGTTTTTTTTTTAAATCATCTGCAGATTTCATAGAAACAAATCTAATTTTTTTGTAACACATTGTTCACACTTACCAGTAAGTGCTGATCTGTTATTTTTAGTTGCAATCGTCGTCAAGTCCTTTGTGCTAGTACGCGTCTTACATTTCACACAATATATTAGATCCATAATTTATTGATAATAGCATGAATGTAATTGATTTTTTTACGACAAAAACACGAGAACCAGTTAAGCATCATGCAGCGCTACCAAATTCTATTCGCATGATTATAATCAGACTATCTGGAAGTGGAAAGACACAACTGCTATTTAATTTGATATTGAGATGGATGAAATGGGACAAGATGTACTTAGTTTCCCCGAGTGTAGACGATCAGCGATGCTACGAGTTGTTGAAGGATTACAACGAATGGACAGCAGAAATCACCGGTGAGGGTATTATGGAAATAACCGATATCGAGAATGCACCGAGTATTGATGATATTGATGGAAGCATTAACAATTTGGTCGTCTATGATGATGTCATGTTAGAGAATCAAAAAAATCCCGCTAGGATATTTTCCGGAGGCAGACATAAAGGCACTGAAGTGATATATGTCACTCAACGATAAACACAAATACCAAAAGTGGTCAGAGATAACTGCAATGTTATTGCTGTATTCAACGGAGTTGACACACATACGCTACGAAATATTCACCAGACATTGTGTAGTGGTGATATGGATTATAATATCTTTAATAATTTCTTTAGTCACGCTCAGTCTATCCCACATGGAATGGTACCGATAAATTTGCATGATACTAGATCAAGATATCGTATCAAACTTGATCAAACATTCGGTTGAAATCGTAAAAAGGATTGTTAACCCCATAGCAGCAGAGAGGGGCGCGAAAACGACTTTGGCGTCTTTTTTTTTTCGATTTTAAGAAAGCATTGGTTAGCCAAATTGACGCTACGCCAAGTTCTCATATTCGCCCCCTCTACTGCTTGCCTACATTAGTCAATATGTTCATATATGAATACATGTCATACACCGATACATACACTTACGAATGTCAGAAGTTTTACAAACTTACGTATAATACACAAACATACAGATTCACTCTGGATACAGTAACACAATGTCTGTACATGATGCTCTGTTTCAGTAATGTTATATTTATCTAGAGAAATGTTGTTAGTATACCTATGTGACGTACTTCATTAAAAAATATTGATTATTTTTTGTGTTTTCTGGTAACTGTAGACGTGAAAAGAAAATGTTAAAGAGAATCAGAACAACGGTTTAGTAATTATTTCTGAGTCAATCATTTATATATATATATATATATATATATATATATATATATATATATATATATATATATATATATATATATATATATATATATATATATATATATATATATTTCAACAATGTTTGGCGTGTTTATCCAACTGCCAGAACCGAAGTCAAATAAAGTTCAAGTTACTGGGAGAATTCAAGGGGAAGTGTTATCAAGAAAAAATAAGATTAAATCGTTCTGAGTGCCCTTTTTACAAAATGTAGTTTTATGCCTTTCGTGGCTGTTCAAAATCACCTTGGAAAATTGGTAAGTTGATTATTATTTTTGGGAGTTTCTATTTTCATTCCTATTGACTAAATCCATGTAGGACACACCAATGGTCAAAACATGAGTAATGCTAGAACTTCTATGGTTCGCCTTTTGAACACAGTTTGCGATCAGCAATTCACCTACTGGCGCATGGAAATAAGTGTCGAATAGATATTAATGAAGTACCAACAAGAGGTAATTACAATATTTTAATTTTTTACAGTTTTATAAAGTCATTATTCTCCTTGGTAGTACTAGCGGTTATACAATTATTTATTCCTCTCCATATCTCTCTTTTCCTTTGGTCTGTTTTGACTTCACTTTTACCATAATTCATAGCTTCCGAGACGAGAGACATATTCATATTACGTAAGGGAACATGCTATACCCTTGTCTCTGCATGGGTGTTCGTCCGTATCTTCTTGTCACGATGGTCCACAGAGAGAGAGAGAGAGAGAGAGAGAGAGAGAGAGAGAGAGAGAGAGAGAGAGAGAGGGAGAGAGGGGGGGGGAGGTAGGGAGGGAAGTCAGACTTGGTGCATTTTCATATTTATTTAATAATGAACATTATAATAGGTGTAAGAAACAACATGAGCAGCAACAAAGCATTAAATAGTTTACAGTATGCGTTCCTCGTAGCGATTGCTACATTATCATTGATTACATGAGCATAATAGATAAATCACATGGAAATTGGATACATAACGTTACGATGACCATATTCTTGTAGGTTACTTGGTGTCAGCTTAGTTTTAAAATTTTTGAGACTAAATTCTTTTTTCCTCTCACACCAGGTTTCAGCGCATTTTGTCTCTTATGCATAATTGGGGATCAGGGAACGGAAATCAGACTGGATTGCGATTAAATTGTGTACATTGTTAAATGCATTTAGTAAAAGGGGATTATTAATGCATTTGATCGTGGTTTTCATACGTCACTAATAATCAATGACTATAAATTCAGCATTGAATTATAGACCTAAAATCGACAGCACGCGGAATGTTATATAAGTGTATTACTGCGTCGCGGTTGGAAACGTTTTTCTTATTTACTTACAAGGATGATCATTGGTTGATGAAAAGAAAGTTAATCCAAGAAAACTAACCAGATTTTGTTTAAATCTATATTTTCTATCATATATAACAAAAATAATAAAAATGACATATGCTTGTCGGTTCACTCTCCTAAACGTTTCTCTTCGATTCAAGGGAGAGAAACTCGAGGGTAATCAGTATACGAACATATATCAGTGTGAAAGAAAGGTCACAATCTCCTAAAGTTTCCATCAAGGAATACAACTTTTAACGGTATTATCTGTAACGTAAGAAGTAACATCGAAAGTGCCAAACTCCTCGTCATGGAAAAACACCATTACTTCTTCGTAACGAATCAGGATTAAATCTTCACGCACGTTTACCACGTGTTTCATGAGTTTTCCGTCATTCTTTTGATGAGCTTAAAGTATTGACTTTGGTCCACCAAATTTTCAATCGTTATAAATATTGTTGATGAATCAAACTTTGATACTGTCAGGGATGTTCAATATTCAACGTGTTCTGTCAAAATTTCATTGTGACCGATAGGACATCGAACACAATTTACACAGGAATTGATGCAACAAACACACATCCATATACTTGATTTATTTATTTTGAGAGTCGGCTCCTACGTATAACAAAAATATAACATGAGCCTGTAATCCAAACAAGTTGCCTCTTGGATTCATAATCTTGCATTTCACCATATTCCGCCGTTGATTATGCCTTGAAAGTCTGGATGTGTTTCAAAGATTCGATCACAGTCATATGCCAACATTTCTACTACTTGGTATCCTTAACATTTCTTAACTTTGGCGTTATTAGTACGTTTTCTCTCTGAACTCCTTTTATAACAAACCCGTTACCAGGTTGGACTTCTAAACTTTATTTATGAGGATAGCAGGCGAGTTATCCACGACGCACACATCCCTGAAATTCGTATACGATCTGTGGGTCCTTAAATTCCAATAATCTATATAATATCCATACTTCTTTTCGATACCGTTTCAAGCATATTGTATCAACTTTTCAGGCGTTTCGCATGAAGCAATGTAACCAGCGCAAACCTTTGCTTAAATAACGGTGACTGTCATATTGATATCATTGAGGTGATACGTTTCTCTCTTGCTACTGCATAACAGTTTACATTTTTTCTCAAATGTTTTAATTTAAGCCACAACAGTTATTTGGGCAAACACATCTGATTTTGTTCCTTAATAATCAAGATAAAGCTTCAATTAGTAGTGGGAAGTTGATCCGCCGATATATTTTTGAGTCGTTAGTTGATTGTCTGGCGTGAAACGTGTTATATGAAGGTATCTTTACCGTTGAACAGGTCAAACTCATCAATCATTTGGTCCTGTTTTTTTATCACACCTTTTGGGAAAAGTTAATTCCATCAGTGTCAGAATTTAACGTAGAACTAAAGAATTCAGAATGCCATTAAACAACGAAGGTCTCAAACAATCCTGACATATATCTTGGCACAGTCGAGTCACCTCCTCTAGCATAAGACTCCAATGACTTCTTAATAATATCGGTTGCTTTCCCCGCAAGAACCAGAGGCTCTTTATATATATCCTTGTATGTATATGCAGCCCTTCTAAACGTCTGGAAGTCTAAACGTAGACTGGTTGATCATGAAAATAATCTACTGGAGATACCGAGCAAAGTATTTCTTGATTAATGTTGACTTTATTGGTCTTGGAGAGAAATAAATTACTACTACTACTGGTGCTGCCGCTGCTGCCACTACTACTGCTTCTACTACTACTACTAATAATAATAAAGATAAAATGCATGATTCTTCGTTTCTTGTATTTAATTATTTAGAATGGGCTGGTAAAGTCTTGTAAATTAGGCACAGCTAATAAGATTCTACGCAAAATATTACTTGCCATAATAAAATTACTTTCTTAAATTTTTATGTCCATCGATTCATGAACTAGGATATATAATATGTCTACCGATAAACATACTAAGTAGATACATATGTCTCAGACAATGGGAATGCAATCAGACAAAATTAATGCTTTAAATATCAGACACAATTAATGCTTTAAATATATTCGTTTAGATTAAAGCAAAACACGAACTCTACAGTTTATATCGCGTATTAGCTTTTATAAACCAAACAGCAGCGACCTATTTCAGATACAATCCCATTGATTAAGACACCTGAAATGTCATCACAAATCGATCGTTATTGGTTATGATACTGTAAAAAGGATAAACCGAATGATTACCGGCTAACACTGCTGATATTTCTGCCGTGTGATCCAATTACCAACTAACACTGCCCAATTTTATGGCGTCTGATTTAGTCTGTGAACTTCAACCTTGATGAAAATGTTCTTGAGAGATTTTTGGTTGAACAATGTTTAAGCCATATTTTAAAGATATCTTTAAAATGACACAAGCTGAAATCAAAAAATGAAAATTAAGCTCAGATATTCTACCTCCAGGCAATAATTTGGTTAATAATTATTTGACTACATACCATCCCGTCCCCATACACGCACTCACCCGGTTCCCCACATCTCCTTTCACCAAAACCTTATACGCCTTGGTGATCTCTCAAATTACGGAACTCAGCTGTAGACAATTCAGTTTCATGTTTAAATAAAAACTATGATTGCCTTCGGATTGATCAATACATAGCATGATTTACATTGACTATATTATGGCAATTAACTTCAACCGATATTTTCTATTTTCTCATCATTGATATATGGCATCATTAATTTCATCTTTCAGATGGAGGTAATCATTGCTATCGTTTGGATGATCACCTTGACAACAGCGGCAAAAAAAACGCTAATTCCATCGGCAAACTCATTATGTGTCAGTAGCGTTCCCTGCAAATGTACAAGGGACATTGAGAATCGCCTGATTGTGGACTGCTCCAACATGAACCTAAGGGAGATTCCAAGACTGCCAAACGATACGGTTTTCCTTTTGTTGAGCAACAATGAAATATCAGTGGTCAAAAACAGGACGTTTTCAAATCTTCCTCATCTGTTCTCGCTAGACCTATCAACCAACTCTATTCGTAAGATTGAGCGGGATGGATTTCAAGGACTGGATAACTTGCGACGTCTTGACTTAAATCGGAATAATGTTCCTCTAACGATCCAAGGCTTCGAACCGGGTATATTCCGATCGCTCAAAATGCTTTGTTATCTTAGCATCCAAAATGTCAACGCGAAGATAGACAATTCTTATTATCCTGATCAAATTTTTGCTGGGCTAATACATTTGACCATATTAAATATTGATGGTTTACGTAACGCCATATTTGGACCAGGATTTTTAGAACTCCACAATCTTCGCATGCTTAAACTGTCGAGTGGTAAATGCAATGTAGAAACAGTATTTAACAATACATTTGTAAATCTACCTTTTCTGACTGACTTAGACATATCAGTCTGCCACATCCGTAGCATTGAACCTGGTGCATTGATTCCGTTACGACATCTCCAATATTTAGATATATCAGACAATGTAGCTATTGGTCTTGATGGACTGCGTAACGCCTCATTCGGACTTATCAATGGCTCAATAACCATTTTAAAAGCCAACAAACTTTATCCAACGTTCCACTTGAGTGTTCAATTAAACAGCGCTCACTTAGAATTTTTAAATCAAACAAATATCAAGGAATTATATCTGGACGAAAATCAAATAGAGCTTATAGAGGACGACGGGGGCAAAGTTTGTCTCAAATCAATGGAAAAATTATCCGTGGTCGGAAACAAGTTTACCTTTGGTTTATACATATTCCAGGGCAGCGAATGCACTAGTTTGAAAATTTTTAATGGAGGCTATCAACATCCAACACATATGCCATTCTCATCCACAAGCAATGCTCAGAATGTAAGAAAGAACATTGAAGAATTCCCAGTTATTACACCTTTTGAAAGATATAAATATGATGTAAATGGAACACAAAGCAATCATAACAATGATGAAAAAATTTGCAATTACTTGTCAATTTGCAACATATCCAGTAATAAGATATCTACGGGGCATTTTAACAGCATTACCCCCAATAAACAGAGGACAAGCTTACCACAACTTAATGCAAAAGATAGGAACATTAATAATGCAAATGCTTTTGATATAACGACTGGCTTTAAAGATACAAGTTTCCCAATTATCGTTCCTCTCAACATGGAAGAGTTTCATTTTCAATTTGCGGACCTTAGATACGAGATACCAGAACTAAACTTTAGAAATAGTTCAATCACATTTATAAATGTTTCAGGTAACTCTTTCTATAAATTAGTAGGGCCATTGGTGGGACTGGAAAGGCTTAAAACCTTAGACATTTCTGACAATTTATGCTCATATATAAGTGACAGATTCCTTGAAAATTTGAATAAACTTGAATCACTCTTTCTTGAAGATAATATATTGGGCCTCATTTTGGCGAAAGATACTGACGGAAGGATATTAGGAAAATTAAATAATCTTAGAACATTGGTTTTGGCAAATAACCAAATTGTGTCACTTCCTTTCCAAATATGTTCAGGACTTAATAGTCTCGTATTTTTAGATTTAAGTCGGAATTATTTGCAGACATTCAACATTCGAATGGATCAAATGAATATCAGTCATCTCAATATAAGTCGAAATTTATTGAGTTCTCTTCCAGTCAATATACAAAAACAACTGACTGATCAGGCCAATATAAACGATGTCACCATCGATTTGACAGATAATCCATTTAAATGCGACTGTAGTACATTGGAATTCATGAAATGGGTACACGATGAAAAAAGTCGAGTAACGTTCGTTGGCTTTGATAGCTATACTTGTAATGTGAATGACAACAAACAGTCATTTATAAACTTAGATAATCTCATTCTTGGATTGGAAAAGAAGTGTGCTAACTACACGGTAGCAATTTGGATATTGTCAATTAGTTTTGTATTATTCGTCGCTGTACTTATAGCGGGAATTATGTATCGGTACCGATGGAAACTTCGATACCTGCACTATGTGACCAAGAGGAGATACAGAGGTTACAGCGGTCTCCATGAAAACGACAGAGAAACCTACCAGTATGATGCTTTTTTGTCTTAGGCAGATAACAATCTGAGATTTGTAAAATTCACACTGCTGCCAAAGGTGGAGGCTGAAGGATTTCATTTGTGCATTCATCACCGTGATTTTCTGCCAGGGGAAGAAATTGCTGCTAACATTGCGAACGCAATCCATCGAAGCAGAAAGACAGTTGTTCTGCTCGATGATGACTTTCTGAGTAGTTACTGGTGTATGTACGAACTAAACATGGCTAGAATGGAAAGTGTTTACTCAAGAAACGGAGAAAATATTCTTATCCTGCTTCTCAAGTAAGGGATAGACAAAAACAAACTTCCACTAGAATTGATTGACCTGATTCAGAAACATACTTACATAGAAATTCCAGAAGATTTTGTACACATCGATATGAGAGAAATTTTTAATAGACTCAGTGAAACTATCATTGATTAATATGAAATGAAATTCTTCTCGATTTATGCAATACAGGGTGATTGTCTAAACCTCACCAATAATATTTATAGGTGAGTAGTTTGAGCAAACTAACCGCAAACTTTACTGGAGTAAGTTTTCCTTACTGTTAGAAGAATACAGTATGTCCTAGAAGCACTTAAAATGCAGAATAAGTTTTTGTAGAGACATCAATTATTGGTAATTAACGATTTACGTTTATTTTTTGGGTATATTAGAGATTACTATTTTATGAATGTAGTTTGCTTTGTTTATTGCAGAAAGTGTTTATCGAGATAATTAAATGTATTATTTAAATCCCTTTGGTAATCCAGAGTTAATAGTTATTCATGTAATATTATAAGATTTTGTAGCATCGTTATTAATAGTAACGATAAAACACAGACAAATGCTGCACTTTAGTCATATGTTTATTAATGAAATATTGTATAAACTAACTTTGAACACAACACTTGTTCAATCTGATTTGCAAATATGTGTAATTTCAAGTACACAAGAAAAAGCATAGAAACATTTAACCCATTGAAGACAAGTGGCATTCTTTATACATGAGGCGGTATTTTGTCGTTTGCTTAGAGTACGCCTATATGTTATCACGGTACCAATTGTTTTTCCATAGACCTCAATGCTAATATTTGGAGAGATAAATATAATTTTTATCCTAATTTAGCGTGCATCTCACACACTGTTATAGAGAACAATGTTAGATTGTCAATTTGATGATGACAAAACCAGGTACTCCATTGCATTTAAGAGAGATAACTCTGCTGGAACTAGACAGAGGTATGAGTTATCTAGTCACAACATACCTTTTTTTCAGCCATGTGTATCACATTTTAAAAAAATCATAAAAAATACAAAATATGATCTTTATAGGAATTAACATAAATTCACATGTTGCCAAGAGGCTAAACTTTTTTATAAGCCGAACAGAAAGTACAACTCTTACATAATCCACCAATCATAGCTTGTGTTGTTCTTTATTTCTGAAAGCAATGGACACTACACCTTAAGCTCCACCCACATGGACTTGCGCAATTGGTACCGTTATATCAAATTTGACTACTGCACTGATCTTTGATCAGACTGAGGAGACAGATAGTTTATTGTGATACGTCACTTACACCATCTTCCGCCATTTGGGATAGAATTTATTTTTCTAATATCAACTCGACTCAAAGATTCTGGTTATATCCCATCACGGCAAAACTTGGACCGTCTCAATGAATGTGGTTTCTCTAATACAGTTAAACCTTAATATCATATAATTTTTGACTCATCAATGTTTTCATTTCATCTATTATATTTAAACAAATGTTAATGCATTTACATCCTATCATTGATCTTGTATAGGTATATACTTACATTTATTGAGAGCGGTAAATCATCCCAAGATGTGGACATTTTCTTGACAGTTTCATATACAGAACGGAACTTTTAATGGACGCTACCTATCCTGGATTGTGATGATCTGCCCAAACCCTTTGCATACGTAATAGTATTTTCGTTCCAGTGGCATTATGCCAGTCACGTCGATATTTTTATTTATTGTATGTGCTGCCCATAACAATAAAATAGAGATATAATTTTGTATGATTTTGCGAGTTATAAGTATCTCCATGGTTTGCAATACTTGTTTCTGAATGTTCAGCATCCTCTAACATGTGCCTTTTAGCAAACCGGATACAGAGGCAAACATGTGGTGTGGGCCCTGTAATAAGCCGTTGCGTTAATATTAGTTAACGTCATCGCAATCACAAAGACATTATAACTATCTATTTGCCAATATGTCCTTTATTCCTTACTTTGTTAAATCGTGCTAAACTGTTTTTGTGTCTTTGTCGATGTCTTTACTATCTTCATTCATATATTATTAACCATTTGAGATTGACTGATTGGGAATTATATTGTTTCTGTTGTAGCAATGAACTCGAGTCTGCTATTGGGACGTATTGTTTTATTTTTACTGTTCGAGCAACTTTCCATAAAGTCACTAAATAGAGCGCTTATTCTTACGAGTTCTGTAGTAGCGTACATGCAGAGGTGAGAAAACGACACGAAACTCACTAAACTGAAACATTTCCGTGTTTCTAAACAAAGAGGCTTCAGAAGAGTTACATTCGTCTTTTAATTTGGTTTAAAGAGCATCTGCGGTTTAATTATAGTCATTGTTCATTTCAATAGGCTCGAATCCTTAGTAAATCCAGTCCAGTTGATCTATGTTGTTTAGTGCCACATGGGTCTGTTCTGGAAACTGTTCTCTTCATTCTTAAATTCACGCAGTCAGTACGCAACTTTAGGTGTTATTCTATAGTCTAGACAATACTCTCACATTGCATCATCATGTCATGAAGATATGCAAAGCTGCATATCTTGAGCTGAGACGCATCAGTTCCATACGCAGATATCTGTCATTGATGCCACTAAAACACTTATGTGTTCAATAGCATTTTCAAGAAATGATTATTGTAACTCAGTTATGTCTGGTTCGTCTCAATATCTACTCCAGAAACTTTAAAATGTTCACAACACGGCTACTTAGATCATTCGTAGACTACCACGATCTGAACACACCTCCACGCTGCTCTGTAACCTACACTGGATATCCATTCGATGCAAAATCAAACTCAACATTTGTTCTCTGTGCTACGTTTCAGTGACAAACTCAAGTCCAGCATACATATCCGGCCTCACCCATGTGTATACACCAGCAAGATACTTACGCTTCTCTTCTGACAATCATATACTGATTCTTCACTATGAAAACGAAGTCATATGAATAAAGTTGTTTCGCATACCATGACCCATCAGCGTGGAATGAATTGCCCATTGAAATTAGATACAACAACACAGAGATTCTTTTCAAGAGTGCTCGTAAAACTAGTCCGTTTTCGATTACAAGAACAAACCTTAAGACCTTAAAATATTTCTTTCCTTTATTATTTTCAGCACTTTATTGTTTTCCAATTTCATGGTGATTATTTTTTTGGGCGGGGATTTTTCTTGTATTCATATCATTATAGATATTGTAGAGCTCTTCAAGCTTTTAAAGATTAAGCGATATACGAGGTCTTCATTATTATGATTATAATTCACTAGTGAATGGAAAGGCAACGAAATCATTTACTATCTGTGCGCGATCTAATCAAGCAAATCAACTACTTCTGTATTCTCATGGACATATAGCAGGATTACCCTCTTCTCTTTACATTTGTACCCACTATTTTCTCTCTTTGATATGAATAAGAAAGCTTACATTAACTTTTAATTACAGTATTCTTTGAAAGTATAAAATATATATGTTTGTGTGATGTGAGTTTGTTTGTGTGTATGTGTGTGTATGTGTGTATGTGTGTGTGTCTGTGTGTGTAAAACATATATATCGTTCATTCTCAGTCAGGTTATATATATATGGATACCGTACCACTAAATAAATACAGAAACAAAGTTTCGTTCTAAAGATGTTTTGAATAAACTGTTTTTTCATTTTGTCTTTGCTAGCTTAAGATCAATAATTCCGTATATTAAACATACTAATAAATATACATCAAAACACTTATTAAAGAAAGTACCTGTAAATGTTTACTGTTTTTAAAAAATATATCTCATGACACCAGTGACGCACACATCAAAGAAAGACAACTCTCTATTTACATTGTTCTAAGACTGCAAGCATTATCGTTCATTCTCAGTCAGGTTATTATTAGGTGCCAGGGACTACATTGACCTGTCAGATTCCTGTACCTAAGCCTATATTGTCAATAACTAATACCGATTATATTTGTGAATTAAATGTTTCCAGCTTGTGCCGTTCTTGAAATCGATGTTAGGCCTGTGTGTGTGTGTGTGTGTGTGTGTGTGTGTGTGTGTGTGTGTGTGTGTGTGTGTGTGTGTGATTAGGATGTTTAACATAGCTTGAACAATTATTCAGTCAAATCGCTACGATGTCTGCAGTGGGACAGTTTATAGTGATGTCTAGCATTGGTGCATTATGCCGCAGACATATAGCCTCATGTCCCACCCTGTCACATTATCCAGACAGCAGGCCGAACAGTCCAAACATCACATATTGTATAGTATTTGATAATAAGGTGAACGTCTGACATCCATCAATAACAGGACGATTAGGAATACATTCCGAGAAGTTGTTTGATTTTGAAAATAATAAATGCTCAGTTTAGTCAACTATCATGAATTTAACAATATTTTTTTGGGACATATGATATTTGAGAAACCATTTTCATTGCTATCATCAGAGCTCTTTTACGTAATACAGAGATAATATTCTTATATAAGTCAATTAAGCTGGAAATATTAAATTATTAATGACATATACTAGCGATTTAGATCAAGGAGCATTGCATTTTTTTTAATAAGTGTTCTGATGACTGCTTACTGCCAATTTATAGCACTGTGTGCGTCTAAGTGCTTTTAATATCTTATTTTTCGTAGCTCCTCATTGCAATCGTATTATTTTTTAGTGGTATATACCACAACCCTAGTATTCGGAGCTGCGATGATCTACGTCACCGACGAGCCATAGGAAAACAACATTCTTGTCAGTGAGTTTTCAAACTTTCCCAGAACATTCACACATGTTTCTATTCTTGTATGTGTGCTCTTCGAACGATTTATATTTACATTAGCGCCCTGTTTTCGGTAAGTAGTGACACATTTACCAACGTTAAACTAAGAGGGGGATGGCCATTGCAAGTTCATATAAGGTGTCTTCAATGTTGACGACGGTGTGAACTTTGTGATATTTTTATTCAGAGGATATCTGAATTAAACCTTATTCAACACATCTTTTCGCAGACTGGCAATTCGTCTCCGCAATGTCGCACCAGCTTCACTTTATGTATTAGAGTGTTCTCAACGGGCAAATCTTGCCGGTTCTTGTTCAAACACATCCAGTACACTTTGTAGCATGCCTCTTCGGACGCTAGAGCAGTAGCAGAATAGATCATGGAGACTTGTAGAAGTACTTTAGTCATGGGTTTCCATTTTGAGCAAATGGAATGCGGTGGTCTTAGATCTAGTTTTGATAGTATCAAAAGGAGAAGAAGCGGCAAGGGAGAAGATCCAAGCATGAATATGGCGTGAGCACGTGTGAGATCTAACAATAATACTACGTGATGGATTATTTTACCAGTCGATTTTCGTCTTTGAGAGTCTGAATTTATTGTCGCTCTCTGTTTGATTCTCTATTTTGTAAAGTTTGCATTTTCAGCTTCGTTGATTAGATTTCGTTTTAAAGCGAAAGAATAATGAAAACCTTGAAAATCTCTTTCCATCTGCTTTCAAGATATTGTACGGTTTATTCATGAATGAGCGAGCTGTCACAAAGAGCTTGTTTCAAGAAACGTTTTGTTCTATGTTGAAGGATAATTGACATGCTCGAAAAGTAGACTGCAGAAGTACCTCTTTTTCAAAACTAGTTTATAACAAATATAATCGTTCTTATTTATATGTTTCTTGACTCCTGGCATACAGTGTAAGAATCAGTTCGACAAGAGAATGCAATTAAAATGAAGCCATTTTGCATACTGTGGAAAATGATGACAATTAAAAATTTGTTTTAGACATTAAATTGACGCCAAAGACCTAATGAGCAGACCGCGATCTTAAAATCAATTGTAAAACCGATCAGTACATCTCTCAAACAATCCGTTTTAGTGTGTATGGTAAGTAAATGTGTATGTAACAATTAGGTGGCATTGTCGTATATATAATTCTGATAAGTCCTTCCTGACTGTTTTGCAACAAGGTGAGCTTAAGATTTATCTCTTCAACTTTTGATCAGCACTAGTTTTCATGCCTCGAGACTGATAGCAGCATCCACCTTTCTATGTTGAAATACAATTTCAGTAACATTAATGATTATGACATTATAAGGATGACATTTTCGTGGAAAGCCTGATTACATGGGGATTTGTCTCTTCTTACCATATCATCGAAGAGGACATAATGTTCTTGACAGTAATCTAACACAAAACCTTCGTCTTCTCGATGATTTCCTTCTTTAAACAAGCATACTTTCGTGGTATAACGTGTATTGCCACAAAATGTGTTACAGATGACAATCGATAAAGTATTTATTATAAACAGGAACGGGAGGCGACAATGAGACTGAAAACAACGAAACTAAGGAAAAAACAATTACAATAGAATGACAAACGTGACAACTGTGACGACATCGAAAGGACAGGAGGATAAGTAAACTCCCCGACCTTGTACAAAATATACAGGATATATGATCCTTGAGGGGAAACGTGAGATCTATTAAATAATATAAGATTGAACACTTTAGGAACCCATATCTTCACTTGACGCTTCATTGTTTGAAAAACAAAATACGATTTAGTGCTCTTAATAACGTAAATATCTTCCACTTTGTATCAAGCGTCTCTACCAATGGTCCCCTTCACAACAACCATATCCCACTCAAAAGTCGTTGTAAACCGCCATCCAACACGTGATCATGTACATCAAAGTATCCAATATTAGTCTGAAATGATCTTCAGGACCTAGATCTGGTCCACATAGTAGGCCTGTAGATCGTGGTATATGAATATAGCTTGAAATGGTATTTAAGACCTGGATATGGTCAGTGTAATGGGCCTGTATATCCCAGCATATGACTTTAGCTTTAAATGGTATTTAGGACCTGGATCTAGTCCGAATAGTGGGCCTGTAGTTGGCCTCTAGATTGTTGTGTGACTTTAGCTTGAAATGGTGTTTAGGACCTGGATCTAGTCCGTATAGTTGGCCTGTAGATCGTGGTATATGATTTTAGCTTGAAAGGATTTTTATAATGAATATAGAAGATCTTGAACTATCTGCTATTCAAGCAACCAAAAATATATGTTGACATTGTTGACAGGCACAATTTTCACGTTTTTTAATACTCTATTTGTCCTGATTTGAGTATCTCCTTGAAAAAATATAAAAGTATCACTACTGCATATTTTCTGCCTTAAAATATAAACAGTTATTTTCTTTTACAATCTTTCTTATTAGATAGAACACAAACTATCAAAAGGCGCACAGTAAATAGATAACACAAAAGCATGTGTCCTGTAATCAGCATTATTTCACAGGGTGATGTTAGTGGCTTACATCAGATGAATGGACACAATCTTTTTCCATTCTAATATTAAACAGAAGTCGTGTACTTAATTCAAAATGTACGGATAACGGGATGGTCAATTGCCTTCCGACATTTGATTAGGTAACCTAATCGTAACGAATGAATGTATTCATTCGAAATCAGGATAAAATATTTGCGTATCATTGCTATTTGTGTTGCTGTGTAACGTACCTTTGTGTCTAAATGGATATTTGATGTCACAGACATTATGATTACTTTAGCCTTTTCGGTTTTAACTTTCATATTCAGCCAATTGAAGCAACTGGCTGAAGGGTTTGAAAAAAATTAGAACTGAACAGACAAGAACGTCAGCTTAGGCAACCAGCTGCTATTTTTGAGAGTTTTGTGTGCAGTATAATTTTTCCAAATAAACCTTACAACTGAATTAGAAACGAAAATTGTCTAATGCTTTTAATATGTCACCATTGTCTGTTACAGACGCTAAAGTAACTAACAGAAGTCCCAAAGTATTCCACATACTTGATTATTTGATTGGTGATCCATTGCTTTCCATTTTCATTATTGTAAAATCATATCACGATTATTATTAGTCGGGCTATATGACATTAAATGTTTATTAAAGCATCTTATGGAGAACTGGCAATACAATCCAAAAGAAATTTTTCAAATCAATCGTAACCAAGGAAAGCGCTGGTAGGGAGAAACAGTGGCAAACCATTGTAAGATTCTGTCTTTACAACTTATTTTATTAACTGCTTATAATTGGATAGGAATAGCTAAAAATAAATGAACGGGTTATCTTACTTCCTTGTCCTTTACCGTGTATATGTTGGTATAGTCTATATTTTTGGTAGAGTCTATTTTATCGATTTAACCAACTTCAGTTCTGGTATACAGGCATTAATTTGTTATGCCTTTATTTGTTGCTTTCCCTTCTTTACAGCTTGAGAGAACAAGAATATTTTTACACGAATTGGTAAGTAGTAACTTATTATTCATCACCATGTTTTACGGCAGCATTTTAGTCTTTAGTTTAAAATGCCAGACTACTATATGTATCTCTTTCATTTAATGGTTCATTTCTGGATTCATTCCCGGCGATCCGTTTTTTATTTATCCTTTGCCGCGAAGAGTAAGGGGTACACAGCATGTATTTGTTCGCTTGTGCAAGTCAATATAACGCATATATTATGATAGAGAAAGCTACCTGGCAGATTTCACAGATAAAAACATGCATCGTTCTTCAGTGATATAATAGTGAATTCGTCTTGAGTGGGTCAATTCTGTAATTTGAAATACTAACTAACGTATCGACAGCTAGTAATCAAATACTGTTTATGTATCGTCCCAATTGACCCATGACCAATCCGACTATGAGAAAACGGATAGTTGTCACGCAAATAACTGAAAATGCGGTTTTGTCGAATACCTTACCGACTTAAATCTGACACCGGACATCTATCCAAAAATATCATGAACAAATTCGCATTGTAAGCATGTATACTTTTACTTTTTTTTTTTTTTTTAAAGTTAAAATAGTGAATCGACAGTTTCATTAAAGAATGTGTGCTAATTATCACGAAAGATCTGTAACTTTAAAGACATTTCTACGCTTATCCAAAGTTGGCCTCAAAAGGACATCTGACTGTTATGTGTGTATTGTACTCAAACATATTTTATCGGGTTGCGGATGGATTGGCGTGATATTTGACAGTGTATTATTATTATTTATATCTGACGACCTATATCTTGACTACCTGGTAATTCACCATACAGGTTGTGGACAAGAACTCTCCTTTTTATAAAGGCATATTTAACTTCGACCGAAACTCCACTAGGTGTCTGATTCCAAGGGTTATTTTACACTCTCCTATTAAATAGCGTTGTTAGGGAGATGTATCGCATAAGCATCCTTCAGTTTCATTTGATTTATTCAGTCATAAAACTTCATGGCATTTATTGCTCGAAGCAATTCATACACTAATATAAATCACTGACCTTGTGATAAAAGGACCACTTGAATTATATTAGTGGTGTGGAGCAAATAGAACGATAAAATGCAATTCTTTCTGATTGAATCTTCTATGAACAATAATACTATGTCGCTGTGAATACTACTACCACTACTTATTATAATTATTATTATTATTATTATTATTATTATTATTATTATTAATTTAATTATTAATATTATTAGTACTAGTAGTAACGTCTTTATTATTATTATCAATATTATTTATCATTATTATTATTATTATTAATATTATTATCAATGTTATTTTTATTATCATAATTAATTTTATTATTAGTAGTAGTAGTAGTAGTAAGTAGTAGTAGTAGTAGTAGTAGTAGTAGTTTTTGAAAAGGGTAGCACATATTTGGGGACAAGAGAGACCCATCTGCGATTCAATCCTCAAGTAAATAATATGTTATTTTATACAAAAGTCACTTAATTGCTCACTGGTGTCCTCGCACATGCACCTACGTATTTAAAATAAATAAATGTATATGTCTACATTAGTCAACATGTTCAAATATGAATACTTGTCATACACCGATAGGTACACTTACGAATGTCAGAAGTTTTAAAAACTTAAGTACAATACAAAAACATACAGATTCACTCTGGATACGGTAACACAATGTCTGTACATGATGCTCTGTTTCAGAAGTGATATATTTATCTAGAGAAATGTTGTTAGTATACCTATGTGACGTCCTTCATTACAAAATGTTGATTATTTTTTGTGTTTTCTAGCAACTGTAGACATGAAAAGAAAATGTTAAAGAGAATATTTATTTTTTGATTATGATACTGTAAATAGGATTCGCCGAATGATTACCGGCTACCACTGCTGATATTTCTGTCGTGTGATCCAATTACCAGCTAACAGTGCCCAATTTTATGGCGTCTGATAAAGACTGTAAACGGCAACCTTTATGAAAATGTTCTTGAGAGATGTTTGGTTGAACAATGTTTAAGCCAAACTGTAAAGATATCTTTAAATGACACAAGCTGAAACCAAAAAATGAAAATTAAGCTCATATATTCTACCTCCAAACAATAATCTGGTTAATAATTATTTGGCTACATACCATCCCGTCCCCATACACGCACTCACCCGGAGAATATTTAAAGAGAAAACCGATATTTTCTATTTTCTCATCATTGATATTTGGCATCAATATCCTAATCTTTCAGATGGAGGTAATCATTGCTATCGTTTGAATGATCACCTTGTCAACAGCGGCAAAGACAACGCTTATTCCATCGGCAAACTCATTATGTGTCAGTAGCGTTCCCTGCAAATGTACAAGGGACATTGAGAATCGCCTGATTGTGGACTGCTCCAACATGAACCTAAGTGAGATTCCACGACTGCCAAACGATACTGTTTTCCTTTCTTTGAGCAACAACGAAATATCAGTGGTCGAAAACAGGACGTTTTCAAATCTTTCACATCTGTTCTCGTTAGACCTATCAACCAACTCTATTCGTAAGATTGAGCGGGATGGAGTTCAAGGACTGGAGAACTTGCGACGTCTTGACTTCAATAGGAATAATGTTCCTCTAACGATCCAAGGCTTCGAATCGGCTATATTCCGATCGCTCAAAATGCTTTGTTATCTTAGCATCCAAAATGTCAACGCAAAGATAGACAACTCTTCTTATCCTGATCAAATTTTTGCTGGGCTAATACATTTGACCATATTAAAGATTGATGGTTTACGTAACGCCATATTTGGACCAGGATTTTTAGAACTCCATAATCTTCGCATGCTTAAACTGTCGAGTGATAAATGTAATGTAGAAACAGTATTTAACAACACATTTGCAAATCTACCTTTTTTGACTGACTTAGACATATCATTCTACTTCATCCGTAGCATTGAACCTGGTGCATTCATTCCGTTACGACATCTCCAATATTTAGATATATCAGACAATGTAGCTATTGGTCTTGATGGACTGCTTAACGCCTCATTCGGACTTATCAGTGGCTCAATTACCATTTTAAAAGCCAACAAACTTTATCCAACGTTCCACTTGAGTGTTCAATTAAACAGCGCTCACTTTAAATTTTTAAATCAAACAAACATCAAGGAATTATATCTGGACGAAAATCAAATAGAGCTTACAGAGAACGACTGGGGCAAATTTTGTCCAAAATAAATGGAAAAATTATCAGTGGTCGGAAACAAGTTTACCTTTGGTTTATACACAGAATTTAAGAAAGCACATTAAAGAATTTCCAGTTATAACACCTTTTGAAAGATATACATATGATGTAAATCGAACACAAAGCAATCATAACAATGTTGAGAACATTTGGGACTACTTGTCATATTGCAACATGTCAAGTAATCAAAGATCTATGAGGAATTTTAACAGCATGCCACCCGATAGACAGAGTACAAGCTTACCACCACTTAATGCAAAAGATAGGAACATTAATAATGCAAATTAATTTGATATAACGACTGGCTTTAACGATAAAAGTTTCCCAATTATCGTTCCTTTCAACATGGAAGAGGTTCATTTTCAATTTGCGGACCTTAGATACGAGATACCAGAACTAAACTTTAGAAATAGTTCAATCACATTTATGAATGTTTCAGGTAACTTTTTCTATAAATTAGTAGGGCCATTGGTGGGACTGGAAAGGCTTAAAACCTTAGACATTTCTGACAATTTATGCTCATATATAAGTGACAGGTTCCTTGAAAATTTGAATAAACTTGAATCACTCTTTCTTGAAGATAATATATTGGGCCTCATTTTGGCGAAAGATACGGACGGAAGGATATTGGGGAAATCAAATAATCTTAGAACATTGGTTTTGTCAAATACCCAAATTATGTCACTTCCTTTCCAAATATTTTTAGGACTTAATAGTCTCGTATTTTTAGATTTCAGTCGGAATTATTTGCAGACATTCAACATTCGAATGGATCAAATGAATATCAGTCATCTCAATATAAGTCAAAATTTTTTGAGTTCTCTTCCAGTCAGTATACAAAATCAACTGACTGCTCAGGCCAATATAAGCGATGTCACCATCGATTTGACAGATAATCCATTTACATGCGACTGTAGTACATTGGAATTCATGAAATGGGTACACGATGAAAAAAGTCGATTAACGTTCGTTGGCTTTGATAGCTATACTTGTAATGTGAATGACAACAAACAGTCTTTTATAAACTTAGATAATCTAATTCTTGGATTGGAAAAGAAGTGTGCTAACTACACGGTAGCTATTTGGATCTCGTCTATTAGTTTTCCATTATTTGTTGTTGTAGTTACAGCGGGAATTACGTATCGGTACCGATGGAAACTTCGATACCTGTACTATGTGACCAAAAGGAGATACAGAGGTTACAGCGGGCTCTATGAAAACGACAGAGAAAATTACCAGTATGATGCTTTTTTTTCTTATGCAGATAGCAATCTGAGATTTGTAAAATTCACACTGCTGCCAAAAATAGGGACTGAAGGACTTCATTTGTGCCTTCATCACTGTGAATTTCTGCCAGGGGAAGAAATTGCTGCTAACATTGCGAACGCAATCCATCGAAGCAGAAAGACAGTTGTTCTGCTCGATGATGACTTTCTGGGTAGCTACTGGTGTATGTACGAACTAAACATGGCTAGAATGGAAAGTGTTTACTCAAGAAACGGAGAAAATATTCTTATCCTGCTTCTCAAGGAATGGATAGACAAAAACAAACTTCCACTAGAATTAATGGACCTGATTCAGAAAAATACTTACATAGAAATTCCAGAAAATTTTGTACACATCAATATGACAGAAATGTTTAATAGACTCAGGGAAACTATCATTGATTACTATGAAATGAAACTCTTTTAGATTTATGCAAATACAACGTCATTGTCCCCAATGGTATTTATAGGTGAGTAGTTTGAGCAAACTAACCGCAACCTTTACTGGAGTAAGTTTTTCTTACTGTTACAAGAATAAAGTATGTCCTAAAAGCACTTAAAATGCAGAATAAGCCTTTGTAGAGACATCAATTATTGGTAATTAACGGTTTACGTTTGAAAGTGAATGCGATATAATTTTGCAGAGGCATTGTATCCAAATAATGACATGAGATAGGTATATGAGTGATTACTACTTATGAATGTAGTTTGCTTTGTTGATAGCAGAAAGTGTTTATCGAGATAATGTAATGTATTATTTAAATCCCTTTGGTAATCCAGAGTTTATAGTTATTCATGTAATATTAAAAGATTTTGTAGCATCGTTATTAATAGTAACGATAAAACACGGACAAATGCTGCACTTTAGTCAAATGTTTATTAATGAAATATTTTATAAACTAACTTTGAATACAAAACCTGTTCAATCTGGTTTGCAAATATGTATAAATTCAAGTACGAACGAAAAAGCATAGAAACATTTAACCCATTGAAGACAAGTGGCATACTTTATATATGAGGCGGTATATTGTCGTTTGCTTAGAGTACGCCTATATTTGACTACTACTACGTCACTTGCACCATCTTCCGCCATTTGGGATAGAATTTATTTTTCTAATATCAACTTGACTCAAAGATTCTGGTTATATCACTTCACGACAAAACTTGGACCGTCCCAATGAATGTGATTTGTCTGTTACATTTAAACCTTAATATTTTATAATTTAATTTATCAATGTTTTCATTTTATCTATTATATTTAAACAATTGTTAATGCATTTACATTTTATCCTTGATCTTGTATAGGTATATACTTACATTTATTGAGAGCAGTAAATCATCTAAAAAATTTGGACATTTTCTTGACAGTTTCATAATTAGAACTGAACCTTTAATGGACGCTATATATCCTGGATTGTAATGATGTGCCCAAACCCTTTGCATTCGTTACATTATCTTCGTTTCCAGTGGCATTATGCCTGTCACGTCGACGTTTATATTTATTGTATGTATTGCTGATAATAATAAAATAAAGAGATATTACTTTGTATGGTTTTGCGAGTTATAAGTATCTCCATGGTTTGCAATACTTGTTTCTGAATGTACAGCATCATCTAATATGTGCCTTTTAGTGAACAGGACACAAAGGCAAACATGTGGTGTGGGCCCAGTAATAAGCCGTTGCGTTAATATTAGTTAACGTTATCGCAATCACGAAGACATTATAACTATCTATTTGCCAATTTGTCCTTTTATTCCTTACTTTGTTAAATCGTGTTAAACTGTTTTTGAATCTTTCTCGATGTCTTTACTATCTTAATTGATATATTAGTAAACATTTGAGATTGACTGACTGGGAAATTATATTGTTTCTGTTGTAGCAATGAACTCGAGTCTGCTATTGGGACGTAATGTTTTATTTTTACTGTTCGAGCAACTTTCCATAACGTCACTATATAGAGCGCTTATTCTTACGATTTCTGTAATAACGTACATGCAGAGGTGAGTAAACGACACGAAACTCACAAAACTGAAACATTTCTTTGTTTCTAAACAAAGAACTTTCAGAGGAGTTACATTCGTCTTTTAAATTGATTTAAAGAGCATCTGCGGTTGAAATTATAGTCATTGTTCATTTCAATAGGCTCGAATCCTTAGTAAATCCAGTCCAGTTGATCTATGTTGTGGTGTTCCACAGGGTTCTGTTCTGGGACCTGTTCTCTTCATTCTTAAATTCACGTAGTCAGTACGCAAGTTTAGGTGTTGCTCTAGACAATACTCTCAGATTGCACCAGCATGTCATGAAGATGAGCAAGGCTGCATATCTTGAGCTGAGACGCATCAGCTCCATACGCAAATATCTGTCATTGATGACACTAAAACACTTATGTTTTCAATAGTATTTTCAATAAAGGACTACTGTAACTCAGTTATGTCTGGTTTGTCTCAATATCTACTCCAGAAACTTTAAAATGTTCAAAACGAAGCTGCTCAGATCATTCTTAGAGTACTACGAACTGAACACGCCTCCACGCTGCTCTGTAACCTACATTGGATATCCGTTCGATCCAGAATCAAACTCAACATTTGTTCTCTGTGCTACGTTTCAGTGACAAACTCCAGTCCAGCATACATATTCAGCCTCACCCATGTGTATACACCAGCAAGATACTTACGCTTCTCTTCTGACAATTATATACGAATTATATACGGATTCTTCACTATGAAAACGAAGTCATATGAATAAGGTTAATTTGCATACCATGACCCGTCAACGTGGAATGAATTGCTTATTGGAATTCGATACAACGACACAGAGATCCCTTTCAGGAGTGCTCTTAAAACTCACCGTCCTCGACTATAAGAACAAACCTAATACCTTAAAATGTTTCTTACCTTTAATATTTTCAGTACTGTATTGTTTTCCAATTGCATGTTTTTGGGGGTTTTTTTGGCTGCTTTTTTATTTTTGCTTTTTGTATTCATATCATTATAGATGTTGTAAAGCGCTTCAAGCTGTTTAAGATTACGCGCTATACAAAGTCTTCATTATTATGATTATAATTCACTAGTGCATGGAAAGTCAGTGAAATCATTTACTATGTATGCGACATCTCAACAAAGCAAATCAGCTACTTTTGTATCCTCATGGACATTTGTATTCTCATGGACATATTCTCATGGACACACTATTTTCTCTCTTTCGTATGAATAAGCAAGCTTACATTAACTTTTAATTACAATACTCTTTCAAAGTATATAATATATGTGTGTGTGTGTGCCAGTGTAAGTGTGTTCGTGTGTATGTCTGTGTGAATGTGTGTGTCTGAGTGTGTAAAACATAAATAGACATCAAAACACTTATTAAAGAAAGTACCTGTAAATGTTTACTGTTTTTAAAAAATATTGATCAGGACACCAGTGACGCATAACATCAACGAAAGACAACTCTTTATTTACATTGTTCTATGACATCAAGTATTATCGTTCAATCTCAGTCAGGTTATTTTAAGATGCCAGGGACAACATTGACCTGTCAAATTCCTGTACCTAAGCCTATAGTGTAAATAATAATTACCGTTTATATTTGTGAATTAGGTGTTTCTAGCATGTGCCGTTCTTGAAATTGATGTTAGGCCTGTCTGTCTGTGTGTGTTTGTGTGTGTGTGTGTGTGTGTGTGTGTGTGTGTGATTAGGATGTTTAACATAGCTTGAACAATTATTCAGTCAAACCGCTTCGATGTCTGCAATGGTACAGTTCATAGTGATGTCTAGCCTCATGTCCCACCCTGTCACATTATCCCGACAGCAGGCCGACCAGTCCTAACATCACATAATGTATTGTATTTGATAATAAGGTGAACTTCTCACATTCATCAATAACAGGAAGATTACGAATACATTCCGAGAAGTTGCTTCATTTTGAAAATAATAAATGCTCAATTTAGTCAACTATCGTGTATTTAACAATGTTAGTTTTTGGATATATGACACTTGTGAAACCATTTTCGTAGCTAAAACAGGCTTAAAACCACGAACAAAAATCAGTAAGTATTCCGCATGCTAACGTTGTGATATTGGATACGATGCTTCGATTTCGGTTTGTCGGATGACGAACTGACAATACACTCAGACTTTAATCTTCCTCATCATTGGTATCCATTATTAGCGTGAATAATAAGACAAAGGACTTCTCTTTTGTATGCATCGTTCTTTCAAATGAAAAATCTCATCTAACAGGTGCAATTAAACAAGCATGGCTTGGTTATTTAACTTCCTCTTCTTGAACCATTTATCTGTGTACAAGATCAATTTACTAAAATCAGACCGTTGTGCCTTCTGGTAAAGAAGCATTAATCTTGAATGTCTTTTTTCGGAACTCTTATACACGGATAGGTAAGTAATACCATTATGTTATTTAAAATAGTATACGATTGCAATGGAGGTTAGAGCGTTCAATGGAAGAACACGATTTGTCCATATTGTTTGTTTGTTTGTTTGATCAGAATTTTTAACGTAGCTTAATCAATTTTTCAATCGTATCGCTACGATGTCTGCAGTGAGGCAGTTTACAGTTATGTCTAGCACCGGGCATCATGCCGCAGACATATAGCATGATGTCCCACCCAAACACATTATCCTGACACCAGGCCGACCAGTCCTAACCCTAACAGCTTAATGCTGAGCGCAGAGTATTATGTAGATGTTGTAGCAGTTATAAACTATAAAAGGCTGAAATAAGTGCTCATTAAATAGCTAGAGCATTAGAGATGGCATTAGATGGATATAAAAAGATACATTAATTTAAAACAATACGAGTCATAGAATTTTAAACAACGCATGTAGGTTTGTTTAATAACATCAGTTAGGGAAGACAGTATTGAATCTAAGCACAATCGAAACAATCATGTCAGAATTGTTTCAAGTTCACATGACGTTGGTGAACTTTTCATCAGGATTGTACGTAAATAATATAATGTTATAGTTTTATGTGCTTGGAAAAGGCTGTTACAGTGTTTTGGTATCAAAACGCAGCTTAGAAAATGGAATCAGTTTATCCAGACTGAATGTGTGAAGACTGTTGAAAAATTAGTATAGCGAGGGAAAGCAATACACAACGTTGGAAATAATCATATCATTTCCGAAATACATTTCAGTGTCTTACCTCAATCCAATCAAAGACCGGCTTTAACCTGACAAAAGTTTGTCAGAAGTGAGGTTGCATTAGGCGAGGCGCCAATTGTAGTTTTGATCTTGAATTTAAAAGAAAACAAAATAGTGTGGTCCTACATACTGCATGGTCGTATCTTCTATTTCCTTTGGTAAGTGATGGCTTGTGAAGCAGAATTCGAAGAAGCATAACTGACTGATGGCCCATACAACGTTTACATCTTGACTTTGATGCTTTATCCACTTTATTTCTTCCTTGATGACAAATGCTCACGATGTAATACTGTACGTCATCTTTCTTGTTCATGTGTTATAGCTCTGGCAAGTCAAACGTTCTTTCCGATAAGTATCCGTTCTTACATTTCAATGTATAGTCATGAGCATGACAATGAACAATCATGGTGTCTAGTTAGGAAACTAACCGTTACCAAAAGTGCCTTTTGTTTCATTAGTGTGAACTCAACCCCAAATAATTATCGCTTCTTTTCTTCTTTATGATCTTTGACGTTCAGAAAATCAAAGAAACGCAATTTCATGGTTTTCTTGTATCATCTTCTCCGTAGCATGTTTGGAACAACTATGCTTATCCCATAAATGGCGTCCCGCATATATTTCATCTGGACTCATACTAATGTGTACGGCTCTTGAAATAATCGTCAGTTCTCCCAATGTTCAATTTTACAGCCATTTTCATTAATGATTCAATGAGTCGATGTTATTAGTCGTCGTCATCTCGTCCTTGTTATTTATATGCACCTTTTTTTATGTATGTTTCCTAATTTTTAAGGTCGTCAGGGTCATTTCTTTATTTTTGGTTATATAACATTTTTCCTCTCATCGAACTCAGTGCTATCGTTCCGCATACACTACTCATGAAGGACCAAACAATATTTCTTTCACAATTTATATTCACTTTTGTGGGCGTTTTGAGAGTTGGGGGGGTATTCTCTAATGATATGCCGTGTTACATTGCTTTTTGAAAGTTTAATACAGATCTTCATTTTTACCTCGGGAAATAGCCAATCCGTGGCATTGGTTATAGCATCCTCTTCATCAGTTCTAATCCTAAATTTTGTTTCATGAGGTATGATAATCTTTTACCTACTCAATGTAACATTAAAAACACCAACTCCGACTCGTCTGCTCGCTATCAGCTTACTTAATATGGTCAATCTTGCGGATCACATTCAGTAACTACTGTTTTATTTATACGTATAGCAAATAGTTCACAAGCATTGATACGTACGCTGCAAGATATTGTAGTTTAGTAGCTAAATGGCTTACACATAGAACAGTAAATCAAACAGAAGTAGGATCCAGTTAAAATATCCAGTCTAATAATAACTTATACGTCACGACATTCGGATTATTTTAGCCATTTCTGTATTAGCTTTCAAATTCAATTGATTCAAACAACTGCTTGAATTATTTTAAAGACATCAGAGCCGATCAGACAAGAAAATCAGCTTAGACAAGCAACTGTTGTTTGGTGTCGTTTTGAACGCTGTACTAAACAAAGCCTACAGCTGAATTTTCAGGTAAAGTCATCCAATACTTCAAACATTCGTTTCCATTGTCTGCAACAGGCTTAAAATCACGAACACAAATCAGTAAGTATTCCGCATGCTAACGTTGTGATATTGGATACGATGCTTCGATTTCGGTTTGTCGGATGACGAACTGACAATACACTCAGACTTTAATCTTCCTTATCACTGGTATCCATTATTAGCGTGAATAATGAGATAAAGGACTTCTCTTTTGTATGCATCGTTCTTTCAAATGAAAAATCTCATCTAACAGGTGCAATTAAACAAGCATGACTTTGTTATTTAACTTCCTCTTCTTGAACCATTTATATGTGTACAAGATCAATTTACTAAATTCAGACCGTTGTGCCTTCTGGTAAAGAAGCATTAATCTTGAATTTCTTTTTTCGGAACTCTTATACACGGATAGGTAAGTAATAACGTTATGTTATTTAAAATAGTATACGATAGCAATGGAGGTTTGAGCGTTCAATGGAAGACCACGATTTGTCTATATTGTTTGTCTGTTTGTTTGATCAGGATTTTTAACGTAGCTGAAACAATTTTTCAATCGTATCGCTACGATGTCTGCAGTGAGGCAGTTTACAGTCATGTCTAGCACCGGACATCATGCCGCAGACATATAGCATGATGTCCCACCCAAACACATTATCCTGACACCAGGCCGACCAGTCATAACCCTAACCGCTTAATACTGAGCGCCGAATATTATGTAGATCTTGTAGCAGTTGTAAACTATAAAAGGCTGAAATATGTGCTCATTAAATAGCTAGAGCATTAGAGATGGCATTGGATGGTTATAAAAAGAAACATTAATTTAAAACAATACGAGTCATAGAATTTTAAACAACATATGTAGGTTTGTTTAATAACATCAGTTAGGGAAGACAGTATTGAATCTAAGCACAATCGAAACAATCATGTCAGAATTGTTTCAAGTTCACATGATGTTGGGGAACTCTTCATCAGGATTGTACGTAAATAATATAATGTTATTGGTTTAGGTGCTTGGAAAAGGCTTTTACAGTGTTTTAGTATCAAAACGCAGCTTAGAAAATGGAATCAGTTTATCCAGACTGAATGTGGGAAGACTGTTGAAGCATTAGTATAGCGAGGGAAAGCAGTACATAACGTTGGAAATAATCATATCATTTCCGAAATACATTTCAGTGTCTTACCTCAATTCAGTCACAGACCGGCTTTAACCTGACAAAAGGTTGTCAGAAGTGAGGTTGCATTAGGCGAGGTGCCAACTATAGTTTTGATCTTGAATTTAAAAGAACAAAAAATAGTGTGGTCCTACATACTGCATGGTGGTATCTTCTGTTTCCTTTGGTAAGTGATGGCTTGTGAAGCAGAATTCGAAGAATCATAACTGACTAATGGCCCATACAACGTTTACATCTTGACTTTGATGCTTTATCCACTTTATTTCTTCCTTGATGACAAATGCTCACGATGTAATACTGTACGTCATCTTTCTTGTTCATGTGTTATAGCTCTGGCAAGTCAAAAGTTCTTTCCGATAAGTATCCGTTCTTACATTTCAATGTAAAGTCATGAGCATGACAATGAACAATCATGGTGCCTAGTTAGGAAACTAACCATTACCAAAAGTGCCTTTTGTTTCATTAGTGTGAACTCAACCCCCAATAATTATCGCTTCTTTTCTTCTTTATGATCTTTGACGTTCAGAAAATCAAAGAAACGCAATTTCATGGTTTTCTTGTATCATGTTCTCCGTAGCATGTTTGGAACAACTATGCTTATTCCATAAATGGCGTCCCGCATATATTTCATCTGGACTCATACTAATGTGTACGGCTCTTGAAATAATCGTCAGTTCTCCCAATGTTCCACTTTCCAGCCATTTTCATTAGTGATTCAATGACTCGATGTCATTAGTGGCCCTAATCTCGTCCTTGTTATTTATATGCACCTTTTTTCCTATGTATGTTTCTTAATTTTTAAGGTCGTCAGGGTCATTTCTTTTTTTTTTTGGTTATATAACATTTTTCCTCTCATCGAACTCAGTGCTATCGTTCCGCATAAACTACTCATGAAGGACCAAACAATATTTCTTTCACAATGTCTATTCACTTTTGTGGGCGTTTTGAGAGTTTGGGGGGTATTCTCTAATGATATGCCGTGTTACATTGCTTTTTGAAAGTTTAATACAGATGTTCATTTTTACCTCGGGAAATGGCCAATCAGTGGCATTGGTTATAGCATCCTCTTCATCAGTTTTAATCCTAAATTTTGTTTCATGAGGTATGATAACCTTTTACCTACTCAATGTAACATTAAAAACACCAACTCCGACTCGTCTGCTCGCTATCAGCTTACTTAATATGGTCAATCTTACGGATCACGTTCAGTAACTACTGTTTTATTTATACGTATAGCAAATAGTTCACAAGCATTGATACGTACGCTGCAAGATATTGTAGTCTAGTAGCTAAATGGCTTACACATAGAACAGTAAATCAAACAGAAGTAGGATCCAGTTAAAATATCCAGTCTAATAATAACTTATACGTCACGACATTCGGATTATTTTAGCCATTTCTGTATTAGCTTTCAAATTCAATTGATTCAAACAACTGCTTGAATTATTTTAAAGACATCAGAGCCGATCAGACAAGAAAATCAGCTTAGACAAGCAACTGTTTTTTGGTGTCGTTTTGAACGCTGTACTAAACAAAGCCTACAGCTGAATTTTCAGGTAAAGTCATCCAATACTTCAAACATTCGTTTCCATTGTCTGCAACAGGCTTAAAATCACGAACACAAATCAGTAAGTATTCCGCATGCTAACGTTGTGATATCGGATACGATGCTTCGATTTCGGTTTGTCGGATGACGAACTGACAATCCACTCAGACTTTAATCTTCCTTATTACTGGTATCCATTATTAGCGTGAATAATGAGATAAAGGACTTCTCTTTTGTATGCATCGTTCTTTCAAATGTAGAATCTCATCTAACAGGTGCAATTACACAAGCATGGCTTGGTTATTTAACTTTCTTTTCTTGAACCATTTATCTGTGTACAAGATCAATTCACTAAATTTAGACCGTTGTGCCCTCTGGTAAAGAAGCATTAATCTTGAATGTCTTTTTTCGGAACTCTTATACACGGATAAGTAAGTAATAACGTTATGTTATTTGAAACAGTATACGATTGCAATGGAGGTTTGAGCGTTTAATGGAAGACCACGATTTGTCCATATTGTTTGTTTGTTTGTTTGATCAGGATTTTTAACGTAGCTTAAACAATTTTTCAGTCGTATCGCTACGATGTCTGCAGTGAGGCAGTTTACAGTCATGTCTAGCACCGGGCATTATGCCGCAGACATATAGCATGATGTCCCACCCAGACACATTATCCTGACACCAGGCCGACCAGTCATAACCCTAACCGCTTAATGCTGAGCGCCGAATATTATGTAGATCTTGTAGCAGTTGTAAACTATAAAAGGCTGAAATATGTGCTCATTAAATATCTAGTGCATTAGAGATGGCATTAGATGGATATAAAAAGAGACATTAATTTAAAACAATACTAGTCATAGTATTTTAAACAACACATGTAGATTTGTTTAATAACATCAGTTAGGGAAGACAGTATTGAATCTAAGCACAATCGAAACAATCATGTCAGAATTGTTTCAAGTTCACATGACGTTGGGGAACTCTTCATCAGGATTGTACGTAAATAATATAATGTTATAGGTTTACGTGCTTGGAAAAGGCTTTTACAGTGTTTTGGTATCAAAACGCAGCTTAGAAAATGAAATCAGTTTATCCAGACTGAATGTGTGAAGACCGTTGACAAATTAGTATAGCGAGTGAAAGCAGTACTCAATGTTAAAAATAATCATATCATTTCCGAAATATATTTCAGTGTCTTACCTCAATCGAAACACAGACCGGCTTTAACCTGATAAATGTTTATCAGAAGTGAGGTTGCATTAGGCGAGGCGCCAACTGTAGTTTTGATCTTGAATTTAAAAGAACAAAAAATAGTGTGGTCCTACATACTGCATGGCGGTATCTTCTGTTTCCTTTGGTAAGTGATGGCTTGTGAAGCAGAATTCGAAGAATCATAACTGACTGATGGCCCATACAACGTTTACATCTTGACTTTGATGCTTTATCCACTTTATTTCTTCCTTGATGACAAATGCTCACGATGTAATACTGTACGTCATCTTTCTTGTTCATGTGTTATAGCTCTGGCAAGTCAAAAGTTCTTTCCGATAAGTATCCGTTCTTACATTTCAATGTATAGTCATGAGCATGACAATGAACAATCATGGTGCCTAGTTAGGAAACTAACCATTACCAAAAGTGCCTTTTGTTTCAGTAGTGTGAACTCAACCCCCAATAATTATCGCTTATTTTCTTCTTTATGATCTTTGACGTTCAGAAAATCAAAGAAACGCAACTTCATGGTTTTCTTGTATCATGTTCTCCGTAGCATGTTTGGAACAACTATGCTTATCCCATAAATGGCGTCCCGCATATATTTCATCTGGACTCATACTAATGTGTACGGCTCTTGAAATAATCGTCAGTTCTCCCAATGTTCCACTTTCCAGCCATTTTCATTAGTGATTCAATGACTCGATGTTATTAGTGGCCCTAATCTCGTCCTTGTTATTTATATGCACCTTTTTTCCTATGTATATTTCTTAATTTTTAAGGTCGTCAGGGTCATTTCTTTATTTTTGGTTATATAACATTTTTCCTCTCATCGAACTCAGTGCTATCGTTCCGCATAAACTACTCATGAAGGACCAAACAATATTTCTTTCACAATTTCTATTCACTTTTGTGGGCGTTTTGAGAGTTTGGGGGGTATTCTCTAAGGATATGCCGTGTTACATTGCTTTTTGAAAGTTTAATAAAGATGTTCATTTTTACCTCGGGAAATGGCCAATCCGTGGCATTGGTTATAGCATCCTCTTCATCAGTTCTAATCCTAAATTTTGTTTCATGAGGTATGATAATCTTTTACCTACTCAATGTAACATTAAAAACACCAACTCCGACTCGTCTGCTCGCTATCAGCTTACTTAATATGGTCAATCTTACGGATCACATTCAGTAACTACTGTTTTATTTATACGTATAGCAAATAGTTCACAAGCATTGATACGTACGCTGCAAGATATTGTAGTTTAGTAGCTAAATGGCTTACACATAGAACAGTAAATCAAACAGAAGTAGGATCCAGTTAAAATATCCAGTCTAATAATAACTTATACGTCACGACATTCGGATTATTTTAGCCATTTCTGTATTAGCTTTCAAATTCAATTGATTCAAACAACTGCTTGAATTATTTTAAAGACATCAGAGCCGATCAGACAAGAAAATCAGCTTAGACAAGCAACTGTTGTTTGGTGTCGTTTTGAACGCTGTACTAAACAAAGCCTACAGCTGAATTTTCAGGTAAAGTCATCCAATACTTCAAACATTTGTTTCCATTGTCTGCAACAGGCTTAAAATCACGAACACAAATCAGTAAGTATTCCGCATGCTAACGTTGTGATATTGGATACGATGCTTCGATTTCGGTTTGTCGGATGACAAACTGACAATACACTCAGACTTTAATCTTCCTTATCACTGGTATCCATTATTAGCGTGAATAATGAGATAAAGGACTTCTCTTTTGTATGCATCGTTCTTTCAAATGTAGAATCTCATCTAACAGGTGCAATTACACAAGCATGGCTTGGTTATTTAACTTCCTCTTCTTGAACCATTTATCTGTGTACAAGATCAATTCACTAAATTCAGACCGTTGTGACCTCTGGTAAAGAAGCATTAATCTTGAATTTCTTTTTTCGGAACTCTTATACACGGATAAGTAAGTAATAACGTTATGTTATTTGAAATAGTATACGATTGCAATGGAGGTTTGAGCGTTCAATGGAAGACCACGATTTGTCCATATTGTTTGTTTGTTAGTTTGATCAGGATTTTTAACGTAGCTTAAACAATTTTTCAGTCGTATCGCTACGATGTCTGCAGTGAGGCAGTTTACAGTCATGTCTAGCACCGGGCATTATGCCGCAGACATATAGCATGATGTACCACCCAGACACATTATCCTGACACCAGGCCGACCAGTCATAACCCTAACCGCTTAATGCTGAGCGCCGAATATTATGTAGATGTTGTGGCAGTTGTAAACTATAAAAGACTGAAATATGTGCTCATTAAATATCTAGTGCATTAGAGATGGCATTAGATGGATATAAAAAGAGACATTAATTTAAAACAATACTAGTCATAGTATTTTAAACAACACATGTAGATTTGTTTAATAACATCAGTTAGGGAAGACAGTATTGAATCTAAGCACAATCGAAACAATCATGTCAGAATTGTTTCAAGTTCACATGACGTTGGGGAACTCTTCATCAGGATTGTACGTAAATAATATAATGTTATAGGTTTACGTGCTTGGAAAAGGCTTTTACAGTGTTTTGGTATCAAAACGCAGCTTAGAAAATGAAATCACTTTATCCAGACTGAATGTGTGAAGACTGTTGACAAATTAGTATAGCGAGTGAAAGCAGTACTCAATGTTAAAAATAATCATATCATTTCCGAAATATATTTCAGTGTCTTACCTCAATCGAAACACAGACCGGCTTTAACCTGATAAATGTTTATCAGAAGTGAGGTTGCATTAGGCGAGGCGCCAACTGTAGTTTTGTTCTTAAATTTAAAAGAAAAAAAAATAATATGGTCCTACATACTGCATGGCGGTATCTTCTGTTTCCTTTGGTAAGTGATGGCTTGTGAAGCAGAATTTGAAAACTCATAACTAACTGATGGCCCATCCAACGTTTACATCTTGACTTTGATGCTTTATCCACTTTATTTCTTCCTTGATGACAAATGCTCACGATGTAATACTGTACGTCATCTTTTTTGTTCATGTGTTATTGCTCTGGCAAGTCAAAAGTTTTTTCCGATAAGTATCCGTTCTAACATTCAATGTATAATCATGAGCAAGACAATGAACAATCATGGTGCCTAGTTAGGAAACTAACCGTTACCAAAAGTGCTTTTTGTTTCATTAGTGTGAACTCAACCCCCAATAATTATCGCTTCTTTTCTTCTTTATGATCTTTGACGTTCAAAAAATCAAAGAAACGCAATTTCATGGTTTTCTTGTATTATGTTCTCCGTAGCATGTTTGGAACAACTATGCTTATTCCATAAATGGCGTCCCGCATATATTTCATCTGGACTCATACTAATGTGTACGGCTCTTGAAATAATCGTCAGTTCTCCCAATGTTCCATTTTACACCCATTTTCATTAGTGATTCAATGAGTCGATGTTATTAGTGGTCCTAATCTCGACCTTGTTATTTATATGCACCTTTTTTCCTATGTATGTTTCTTTATTTTCAAGGTCGTCAGGGCCATTTCTTTATTTTTGGTTATATAACATTTTTCCTCTCATCAAACTCAGTGCTAACGTTCTGCATACACTACTCATGAAGCACCAAACAATATTTCTTTCACAATTTCTATTCACTTTTGTGGGCGTTTTGAGAGTTTGGGGGGTATTTTCTAATGATATGCCGTGTTACATTGCTTTTTAAAAGTTTAATACAGATGTTTGTTTTAAGCTCGGGTAATGGCCAATCCGTGGCATTGGTTATAGCATCCTCTTCATCAGTTCTAATCCTAAATTTTGTTTCATGAGGTATGATAACGTTTTACCTACTCTATGTAACATTAAAAACACCAACTCCGACTCGTCTGCTCGCTATCAGCTTACTTAATATGGTCAATCTTACGCTCACATTCAGTAACTAGTCTTTTTTATATGTATAGCAAATAGTTCATAAGCATTGATACGTACGCTGCAAGATATTGTAGTTTAGTAGCTAAATTGCTTACACATAGAACAGTAAATCAAACAGAAGTAGGATCCAGTTAAAATATCCAGTCTAATAATAACTTATACGTCACGACATTCGGATTACATTAGCCATTTCTGTATTAGCTTTCAAATTCAATTGATTCAAACAAACTGTTTGAATTATTTTAAAGACATCAGAGCCGATCAGACAAGAAAATCATCTTAGATAAGCAACTGTTTTTTGGTGTCGTTTTGAACGCTGTACTAAACAAAGCCTACAGCTGAATTTTCAGGTAAAATCATCCAATACTTCAAACATTTATCTCCATTTTCTGCAACAGGCTTAAAATCACGAACACAAATCAGTAAGTATTCCGCATGCTAACGTTGTGATATCGGATACGATGCTTCGATTTCGGTTTGTCGGATGACAAACTGACAATAAACTCAGACTTTAATCTTCCTTATCACTGGTATCCATTATTAGCGTGAATAATGAGATAAAGGACTTCTCTTTTGTATGCATCGTTCTTTCAAATGTAGAATCTCATCTAACAGGTGCAATTAAAGAAGCATGTCTTGGTTATTTAACTTCCTCTTCTTGAACCATTTATCTGTGTACAAGATCAATTTACTAAATTCAGACCGTCGTGCCTTCTGGTAAAGAAGCATTAATATTAAATGCCTTTTTTCGGAACTCTTATACACGGATAGGTAAGTAATAACGTTATGTTATTTACAATAGTATTGGATTGCCATAAAGGTTTGAGCGTTCAATGAAAGACCACGATCTGTCTATGTTGTTTGTTTGTTTGATCAGGTTTTTTAACGTAGCTTAAACATTTTTTCAGTCGTATCGCTACGATGTCTTCAGTGAGGCAGTTTACAGTTATGTTTAGCACCGGGCATTATGCCGCAGACATATAGCATGATGTCCCACCCAGACACATTTTCCTGACATCAGGTCGACCAGTCCTAACACTAACCGGTTAATGCTGAGCGCCATGCGAGGCAGCTGTTAGTACCTATTTTGTAAGTCTTTGGTGTTGACACGGATGGGAATTGAACCCATGACCTCCCGCTTCCGCGGCATGCGCTCTAACGACTAGGTCACCTGAGTAGTTTGTCTATGTTGTTACAAGTGGATTTTTTTTTATATATTCCATTATGATTCATTTGTGTGTCTGTCAACTGCCGCAAAAGAAAGTATATATATATATATATATATATATATATATATATATATATATATATATATATATATATATATATATATATATATATTGTATTTACTCGTTTGTGCAAATCAATATCTTGTGTATATCGTAGAACATCAATATCTTCAGTAGGTTTTGACAGATTGCGTTGATATTTAGTTACTATGATACAGCAAAATCACGTCTCTTTCTTCAACGATGAACTGTTGATTCTTTTCTGTCGAGTTAGTCAATTTTTTGAAGTGAAACACTAAAAGCCATAATGAAAATTATTATTAGCAGTTCTCACGATTGAGATAGAAAGACTCGTTAACTTTACATCACATTTGTTGTGTGCATCTGAACACAATACGAAATTAAAATTATGTGTATTATGATAGAATATCACACAAATAATAATAATAATCATAATAATAATAATAATAATAATAATAAATACATCAATAAATATTATTAGTATTTAACGAGATTACAAATCTAGCAAGGAGCCCTGAGTGACCGAGTGGTATAAAGCACTTTCTGTTACGGATCTCTGCCATCTCATCTCTGTCTGCGTGGAGTTGAGTCTAAGACTGACCTATGGCTACTTGTAAATCATGCTTATCAATTAAGCAATCAGCGAAAGTAAGTTTGACACACATTCAAACCTTGCTTTCGTCCGCAATGTTTCTCCGAAGAGCTGCTTGTGGCAATAATGAACTGAGTAAGAGAAGTATGTACAACTTTTTCAATGATTTGTTAATTTCTCAATCGAAAAGAGTGAAAAGAAGTCAGTGGAAGCCTCGTAATTCTGACAGTCGATCCTAAGACCGTCTTAATGGAGGAAATAAATTTATTACTTTCCCGAAGCATAGATAAATCTTCGATTGATAAAGACTTTTTTGTGTCAGCTGAATATCTAAACAATTGATGGCAATAGCATGTTTGTTTGCATAAATAGCTAATGTAGTTATGTGAGAGAGCTTGCCAGAAGTTTCCCATGGGTCGGTGGTTCTTCCGGGTTTTATTCCTCGGGTTCTTCCTTCACCAATAATACTGGCCTCCATATGTAGCCTATCGTGTTCTGAAAAATGGCGTTAAACCCTACAACAGCACATCTGGCCATGAAAGACCCATCTGCCATCTAATCAACATATGAATACGATTTGTTTATACAAGGTAGCTTGCACACGCTCAGGTAGATTTAGGATGGAATAATTTATACAACAAAAGTGGTGAACACACACACACATATATATATATATATCTATATATATATATATATATATATATATATATATATATATATATATATATATATATATATATATATAAGCAAATGCCCTGCATATATGTTTGATTTTTTGTTATGTATCTCTTGAATATATTACCAGTCTTACCTACTTTATATGTATTTATCATTAATCCTTAACCTTTAACACATTTTTTTCTTCAGATGGAGTTACTCATAGTTCTTGGTTGGCTCCTCAGCATTGTAACTGGGGCTGAGACAACGCCTTTCCAGCTTGACTACACATTATGTGTCAATGGTGTTCCGTGCAAATGTAAAAGGGACAATGAGCATCGCCTGATTGTTGACTGCTCTAATCTGAACTTGGAAAATATTCCGGTAATGCCAAACGATACTGTTTTCCTTTCCTTGCGATACAATGAAATATCTGTGGTAGAAAACAGAACATTTTCCTATCTCCCATGTTTGTTATCGATAGATCTAAGAGGCAACTCTATGAGGAAGATTATGCGGGATGGATTTCAAGGACTGGAAAACCTGAGACATCTTGACCTTAATGAAAATAGAGTTCCACTAACTCTCAGTGGCTTCAAACCAGGTGTATTCCAATCGCTGACGAATCTTCGTTTTCTTACCATCCAAAATGGAATTGCAACGAGTGACAACTCTTCCTATCCTCATGAAATCTTTGATGGGTTAATGTCTTTGACAACGTTACAAATTGATGGTAAACCTAACGCTGTATTTGGACCAGGGTTTTTAAAACTCAAAAATCTTCGCATGCTTAAACTGTCAAGTCATACATGTGTTATAGAAACAGTATTTAACAACACATTTGCAAATCTACCTTTCTTGACTGGATTAGATATATCAAGCTGCGGAATCATCAGGATTGAACCAAGTGCTTTGATTCCGTTAAGAGGTCTCCAGTATTTAGATATGTCAAACAATGTGCATCTTGGTTTTGATGGACTACGTAACGCCTCATTCGGACTTATCAATAGCTCAATAAACATTTTGAAAGCCAACAAACTTTATCCAACGTTCCACTTAAGTGTTCAATTAAACATGAAGCATGTCGAATTTTTAAATCAAACAAATATCAAGGAATTGTATCTGGATGAAAATCAAATCGAGCTTATCGAGAGCGACTGGGGCAATGTTTGTCCAATATCAATGGAAATATTGTCCGTTATTGGAAACAAATTTACATTTGGTTTATATCTCTTCCACGGCTTCAGCTGCAAAGGTTTGAAAATTTTCAAGGGAGGGTATCAACACCAATCACATATGCCATTCTCTTACGCAACCAAGGCACCGTATTTAAGAAAGCACATTGAAGATTTTCAATTTATAACCGATTTGGAAGGTCTTAAATGCGATAAAAATAGAACAAATTGCACTGACAATAATAATGAGGAGCACATTTGGGACTTCTTGTCATGTTGCAACATATCAAGTGATCATCGATATACAAGTCATTTCAACAGTATGCCACAAACTAAACAGAGCATAAGCTTACCAAAAGTTAATGAAAAGGACAAGAACACACATGCTGCTTATGACAATACTGACTCTAGTGGTGCCATATTCCCAATCTTTGTCCCACCCAGATTGGAAAAGATCGATCTTCAATCTTCTAATCTTAGATACGAGTTACCCGAAATAAACTTTATAAATTGCTCAGTCACATTTATAAATGTATCCGGTAACTCCTTCTATAAATTAACGGGGCCATTAGTGGGGGTGGAGAAACTTAAAATCTTAGATATTTCTAACAATTTATGCTCATATATCAGCGACAGATTCCTTGAAAATGTAAATAAACTTGAATCGCTCTTTCTTGGAGATAATTTACTCGGCTTCATTTTGGCGAATGATAGTGACGGCATGATATTAAGAAAATTAGATAATCTTAGAACATTGGTTTTGTCAAATAACCAAATTATGTCACTTCCTTTCCAAATATTTTCAGGACTTAATAGTCTTGTATTTTTAGATTTAAGTCGGAATTATTTGCAGACATTCAACATTCGAATGGATCAAATGAATATTAGTCATCTCAATATAAGTCGAAATTTATTGAATTCTCTTCCAATCAATATACAAAATCAACTGACTGCTCAGGCCAATATAAACGATGTCACTATCGATTTGACAGATAATCCATTTAAATGCGACTGTAGTACATTGGAATTCATGAAATGGGTACTAAATGAAAAGAGTCGAATAAAATTCGTTGGCTTTGATAACTATACTTGTAACGAGAATGACAAAGAACAGTCTTTTATTAACTTAGATAACCTAATTTTGGGATTGGAAAAGAGGTGTGCTAACTATACGGTAACTATTTGGATCTCGTCTATTAGTTTTGTATTATTTATCATTGTACTTACAGCGGGAATTATGTATCGGTACCGATGGAAACTTCGATACCTGTACTATGTGACCAAAAGAAGATATAGAGGTTACAGCGGGCTCTATGAAAACGACAGAGAAAACTACCAGTTTGATGCTTTTTTGTCTTATGCAGATAACAATCTGAGATTTGTAAAATTCACACTGCTGCTAAAGCTGGAGACTGAAGGACTTCATTTGTGCATTCATCACCGTGATTTTCTGCCAGGGGAAGAAATTGCAGCTAACATCGCCAATGCCATCCATCGAAGCAGAAAGACAGTTGTTCTGCTCGATGATGACTTTCTGAGTAGTTACTGGTGTATGTATGAATTAAACATGGCGAGAATGGAAAGTGTTTACTCAAGAAATGGAGAAAATATTCTTATTCTGCTTGTCAAGGAAGAGATGGACAAAAGCAAACTTCCGCTAGAATTATTGGACCTCATTCACAAAGAAACTTACATAGAACTTCCAGAAGGTCTTGGAGATAGCGATATATCAGATATCTGTAATAGACTAAAAGAAACTATCATAGACTAATATGTTTGTTTGCTTGATTAGGGATTTAATTTAGCTTTAACAGTTTTTCAGTCATATTGCTACGATATCTGCAGTGAGGCATTTTATAATGATGTCTAGCACTGGGACATTATGCCCCATACATGAGGTACCATGTCGCATCCGGTCACATTATCCTGACACCAGGCCGACCAGTACTAATACTAACCTCTTAATGCTGAGCGTCAAACAGGGCGGCTGTTGGCACCATTTTTGTAAGTCTTTGGTATGATTCGGCCGGGGATCAAACCCACTTCCGCGGCGGACGCTCTAACCACTAGACCAAACGAGTGGTAGATTAATATGAAATTAAATTGTGTTTGATTGTATTTTCGTGCAAGATTAACAGCATACAGAGTAATGTTCTAAACCTCATAGTCGGTGGAATAAGGTGGGGAGTTCTTTACAATCAGGTGGTTAAAATTGGGCCCTGAAAACTCTCAGAATATAGGGAAACGTTTTGTAAAACTTAAATCATATGTAAATAATTATTTACGTTTTGTGGTGAATGAGATATAATTTTGCAGAGGTATTATATTCAAACAAATGGGAAACAAAAAGGGTATTTTAGATATACTGTTCGACGCATGTACTTTACTTTTCTTGATATATTCACGGTTGTTTCGAGACAATTAAAGATGGTATTTCCATTCCAATGATAATCCTGAATGATGGTAGAGTTTCGAATTGTAAACGATTCTCGTATACTATTGCAATATTTTGATTCGCTTTGTCTAAATTTAAACATTAAAATTATATTACTAAACGAACTGTTATAATTTCATGTTATTAATGCTGTAATTATTTACGCAATCTACCCAAACAGCAATACGACTGAATGTCACAAGACAAATAATTACCTTTTCGCAACCCTTTTTCCACGCTGCTGCCATACATCCAACTATGTCATCATAGTCGAATACGCGTTGTCATCCGCGGAATATGAAATCAGGTAATAAATACTTATCAGAATAAAGAAAAGTTTTGTCATTCCCACTGTTTCTATTATTTATAAATAATGGTCTGAGATTCAATCAATAGGAGCTTTTATAGTTTTCTTGGAGCAATAAATTCCAGTCAGGAAGTGAGAACTTTGTTGACAGTAGTCGAGGACTGTTCTGTGAAAACACTATTTAGCGTGTTCAATTCGAATTATATTAGTATGTACATAAAGAAGACGGTACATGACATAAAACGTACCGTCTATGTTAAAACAGCTTATTGTGAGTAGAAACATATTTGTAAAAAAACTTGATACGTTTGCAAGTGGTGAAAGCCACGAGTTAATATGTAGTTTTCTATCTTTCTGTACCATGAGATAAAATATTGTTATTAATGTGAGAAAAGAACATTTTTGTTTAAATGTATATTTTTGGATTAGACTCTCTTTTCGGCAGCCGCTTCATCACTCGTTTAGTAAACTATCTTAGTGTCAATCAATCACATTCATTGGCGGAGCATAACATACAAAACTAAGTTAGCCGTTAATATGGGGTGAACAAACTGTTGCAATAATTAACTAGTTTGATACTTCGCAAGATATGTTACCCTATCTAAGCATGAAATCAGGTCCAACTGCAACATACAGCACCACGGTGGTAAACACTGTTTCCTTACAAGAGACATAACTTTGCAAAGAAGAAAACGGACGCGTCTGATATCTTGAGCAATCGATCATTTCATTGCAAGTGAAGTAAAACATTTTTCGTTTGCTATTCAGACTCACAAACAAGCTTGGCTTTAATTGTTGAATAATATCACAGATACTGGCACACACAATCAATATTCACATGACATGATAGTGAATCTTCTTTTGTCACATCTGACACTATCAGGGCCAAATATAAAGCATCAAAACAATGTTACAGAATAAAACTATACAGGGTATTGTATTTATATTGCATACTAACTAACCAACATACATATTGTCCAGTCAATTGAGGTTTAAATTGTGTCTACAAGAAGCTGTGTTTTAAAGACCATAGTAAAATTCATTACAGTCTTGTGTATTGTATTGTCAGCAATTGTTCCTGATCTTGATTAAAACATTTAATTTACATTTCTTTACTTACTTATATTTTCTCTCATAGAGATTGAATAAATATGGAGTTGGAATGGTCCTAGACAAAAGATCCACATGCTTTGCTTAACTTTTTTGCATATATTGTGCAATGTTTACGTCCGATTTCATGCACTGCCAGCGTTTTCATCAGTGGATGTTTAACTAAATTCATACCTACCAACCTTCATCCATCGACAGACGATTGAACGTTATCATTAAATAATTTAAATTTGGGACTGATATTAAACGTTTGGTGTGTTTTGCTGTCCACAATTTCAATTTCATAACTGTATACAAAAACTGCTGAATGATTTTGTTGAATTAGGCCTAGGTCAGCCATGTCCAACACATTTTTACTTTACACACTCATGTAGTCAACCCTTGCAAAATATAGTCAAGTTAAGATGCATAGTTAGTGAAAAGGAACTATTATGCTCATGCTGGATACACCCATCAGAATTCTACCTATTTTGGTCCCCCTGCCCCACACGAAAACGTCAGACTTACCTGACCTGGGTGAAGGGTGAAGCCACTCTCAGAAATGGCCTGTGGCCATGAGGATTAAAATTACTGACAGATCATCTATATTAGATTGGGTGTGGGGTAAGCAAACAGTTTATTTTATTTAGTTACTCTTTCTCAGGTGTTGCATGTTTAGGCATATTAGGCATATTCTTAATTCATTCCCACTGTGGATATTTTGTTCTTTTGTGCTTGTCACAACTGCCATGGGACATTACGTACAATTTCACTCTTTGATCGAATGTCAATCTCCTTGAAGCAAATGCACCACATAACTCTTTCCTTATCACCGTATCCATAATAAAGCACTTAATGGTAGTCACATTAGATAATGCTCATGCCATCACTGTTTACTTGATCTTCTTTTTCAATTAGTCATCTGCAATCTAAACATTATAAGGTGGTTACAGTTCCAAACAACATAGAGTACTATCATGTTAAAAATGAGCCATCATCTGGATGTGTTAGATTAGTGACTACACAGAAAGATATATATTCTGATATTTTAACATACTATTTATTTTTTTGTTCTTCATCATTTCAGCAGCAAATTATTGTTGTTTTTCCAATGAAAGTTTTAAGTTGAGAGAGTTGTAAGTTGAAGCTGGAGAAAAATGATTCCAGTTTTTGATAAAAAGTTTAGTAAGAGCTGAAGTCTCATGGTCCTATTGTCAAGTGACACTGACCCAACTATTATTTAGATTTGAATTTTGTATAGAAATGATGTATATCTATATCATGTGTACTAACTTTTTTTTATTTATTGACAATTTTATGTACTAATTGTTTCCAATGAATAATATTTGCACTTGAAAGATGAGGTAATACTGTATTTAGTAAATAGATTAATTCATGAAGTTCCAAGGATGAGTTGTATGATTGATCTATGTAAACATCATGTGACATAAATTCAGGACACACGTCCTGAAAAGCCAAGCCGATCTAATGTATGATCAGTCACTCTAAAACAACTCGTGCTGTTTACAAGATTGGATTTTTTCTAGAATGTATATGACAGTAAACATGTCTTGGAAGTTATTGAGAAGATTCGTTTTTTTTATTTAATCATTCATTGCAATTATAGTGATTGAAATATAAGTTCAACGTACCAAAAAAGTTCACCATTAATAATGGTGGAAAGACGAGATGTTTGCAGTACTCAGAAATACTGTCAATTCAAATAGACATTTCTATGCCACTATTCAAATTAAGAAATATATATATGGTATGTACTACATTTATCTGTTTTATGAAGGTACTCATTACACATTACTGGTATCTACATGTATTTGAATTTTATTTTATCATAAATTAAATACTAACCACTGCATAGTTTGTTTGTTTGTTTGTTTGTTTAGGATTTTTAGAGTAGCGTTAACAATTTTGCTTTCATATCGATACGATATCTGCAGTTAGGCAGTTTATAGTGATGTCTAGCACTGGGGCATCATGCAGCAGACATGTAGCATGAACCCACTGAAAAGTATAGTGTCTGTCATTATTGTTTACTGTAGGCATTTAGTAGCATGTATATTGCTTCCATGTTCATTGAAGTTATCACAATTAATGTTTTTTATAACAATAATGCATCACACTTTGCTTTGTGCTGTATTTTTCATTTCCATATGTTAGATTTTAATTTCCATTTGATATTTCCCCATTTTAAGCCAGTGCACATGACCCAATAACCCCTTAGCTTCTAAAAGTAGCTCTCGCTTTTAGGTTGACAACCCTTTTCATTAAGTCAAGTTGTGCCTATTCAGTGCCAGTTAAAGATCTACATTTCCAATGAATGTTTGACCCTAACACATTTTAGCTTGTAAAGGTAGCTTCTACTCTTTCTCCACGTGACAACCCTTTCATCGAGTAGCCAGTTTGCCAAGTAAAAGAGAGTGGTTATTTTAACCCTTTATGAGCTTACCACCCAAATGACATGTGCTCAATTGCAACCTTAAATAGATTTCACAAACTGTATGTTAATTACAGGATCCAAGCACAATCTATGTATAAGAACCTGCATATGACACAGAAGCCAAGTAAACAGTAACGTGATGTTTACAACCCGAAGATCACGACAATTTACAAGATGATGATGAAGGACTTCTGAATTTTATCAAATAGTGAGGTGCATTTTTGGGTATCAGAAAACTTTTATAGGTACATTAATAAGAAATGTGGACTTTCATTGCTTATTTGTAAGATTTTGTCGTTGTTGTTGTAGGATTTAACGCCATTTGACAGCACACGATATACAATACATGGTTGTCAGTATTATTGGTAGAGTTAGAACCCGGGAAAATCCCAAGAAAAAACCACCGACCCACAAGAAGCTACTCGCAAGCTTTCTCACATAACTACATTAGCCGAATCTTAGACTCGAACCCACACAGACAGAGGTGAGATAGCAGTGATCCGTAACGGAAAGAGCTTTAGATCACTCTGCCACTCGGGGCCCATTGTAAGATGTTAGGAATTGACATGTTATGGTACATGAATTGGATCGTTCTGAAATATTGTTCTATTGACACGTGATACATAATTGAATCCGTGGATTTATGGTGTAAAAATTTCTTTTAGAAATGTCTTGGATTATGGATTTGAATGGATTTGATTTGAACCCATCTTAAGATGCATACTTATTTGTGACATGTTCTACTCAATAATATAAATGTATATGACACTGGCTGTCATTTTTCTTTCATATCAATCTCTCTAGGCTTGTTTCATTTTCTAAAAGCTAAACCCAGACTTCGATGATGTCATCCCTTCAAGTGGATGTAGCAAAATACACCTCGATTTATAGGATCGTAAAATCGAAATGGCTTTTGTATCCCTAAAACAGGTTGGTGATGCTCGACTTACTGACTTGTAAGAGAATGAATAGAACATACAGAGCCTTTATTAGATTCAAACTGGACTCTGGTTGCATTCTACATGGTTCAGCCATAACGTTGTATTTGAAACTGCAGCAATACACTCATTTTGAGAGTGTTTAGGACATTTCCTGCTGAAAGACATTTGACTGAAGCAAATTAGCCACCTCCATGATATTCCAGGGAAACATTATTTTTAAGTTATGATCTAAACATTAAATCCATTCATTTACACCATGCTTTTGTGTGTGTTTTCCAACCCAAGTACAAAAAATTATAGGAAGAGACCAAACGTCATTCTTATCTTTGATCGATCTGCCTATTCCTGTAAATAACTGACCATAATCCCATAGAATGTATTCCCTCGTGAAGATGTTTAGCCACGAGTGTGGTACAGAACGTGAATATTTGATCTTGATGCATGTGTAGTTATACCTTAAATAGATTTTATGAAACGTATTGCAATTTTGATAGCATTAGTCAGTTACGATACTATCTACAAAAGCAATATAGGAGACCGAATTATTCTGCAGATTAAGCACAAAAATAAACTTTGCACTCTGATTATAAATTACAGAGAAAATAATATTTTGAGCTACTTAACGCTTTATCGGTAACATTAACAACATCACTAATACCTTTATCACAAACGTCAATAGCATTCATTCCTAATTGCTTTGCAATGGGTATTGCTTTTAGGGCTATCCAACTAAATAAACCCTGAGCATCATCGCCTTGTCCATTACCGTAGACTGTTATACACATCGGTAATCGCGAAATTATCACCATGACCACGATCGGTTCACATTAAGCATTCTGTGTTATCATTTTATTTTATTGTCACTGGTTTTAATTATTTTAAATCACTGTGATAATCATCAACAATTTCATTAACAAGAGACCGATAAATAATAACATCTATGACACTGTAAATGATCATTGACAAGTATCAGCTGTTTCGTTAATACTCTCTGGATAATTGTTACCGGCTAGTTGTCCGCCAAACAAAATCGAAATTTCGAATTGTTCAACATCAGCAAGTACATTGATAGGATATGGAGTAATAAGACCATTATCATTGTACTTGTATCAATACCACTTCCAGTTATTTCTTCTTCATCAATACGAGGTTATCAGAATGACCAAACACCGAGTAAGGACGTTCTTGGAAATGACTTGTATCACATTCTGCAAAACTTCTTCATATATTTACCAGTGATTTTAGGTATACCATGGATATTTCCGAATGCAAAAGGAACCTGTCTTTTTAAATATTCTGTTGCTGCAACCTCTACAGCGTTTTCTCGAAGTCGTATCCGACCTTCTTCGGGAAATCGGGCTGGTGGTGTTGGATTTGGTTTCGGCATCAAAAGATCATTCATATCACCATACTCCTCATAAACTTTGTTAACATTCTAAAATACATGTTATATTTCTTCTTGTTAATGTGGCTGAACAGCAGCAATCTCAGCTGCACATTCGTATACAATTATTTCGGTTGTTTTAGTTATTCATGTTATGTTTCCAGTTGCTTCGGATATTTTGCTTTAACAAAGGAAGACGACATCCACTAGTTTCTGCAAATCACGGTAACCTTCGTATCCTCTTTAAATAATTGCTCTGAACCTTTCGCAAATTCTACCTGAGATTGCTGACGCACTTGTAATTTTTGTCTGACAGAATCAAGGACGGGGATATATTTCTAAATTACCTGTAGCAGCTCTCGAGCTAATCTAGCTGGAAAAGATTCCATTATTGATATAATTAACCTTTTTTCTAAAAGCTTCATCACTAGCTTGATAATCTGATTAGATATATAACACTGTCCTTGATTTGTTTGTTTGTTTCATTTTGATTTTTAACGTAGCTTTAACAATTATTCAGTCATATCGCCACCATGTCTGCAGTGATGCAGTTTATAGTGACGTATAGATCTGGAGCTTCATGCGGCAGACATGAAGCATGATGGCCCACCCAGTCACATTATCCTGACACCTGGCTCACCAGTTTTAACACTAACCTCTTAATGCTGACCATTTTTACCACGTTTGTAAATCTTTGGTATTATTCGGCCGGAGATCGAACCCACAACAACCGGCATCTGCTGTGGACGCTCTAACCACTAGGCTACCGGAGCGGGTACTGTGCTTGATAATCATATAATACGATTTCCTCTCGCTTCATCTATAATTTGTTATAAATTAATTGACTGAGACACGTTTGTCATTATGAGACATTATAATAATTCTTAATTAAAATGATTTATATAAACTTCAATCTAAACAGCAGCAAAGGGCAACAATGAGTGTAAGGATGGGTAAATAAAATGCACATGTAAAATTTGAAAAACATGAACGACAAAGATAAAGTAACAAAATGAGATAACCCAATTAAAGAAACTGACAGCTTTTGTTATGTGTTTGGATTTGGCAATAATGACCTCGTATTTTCCGGGGGGGTTTCGTAGGAAGATTTGTATTGGTTTGTTTTTTAAAGACTTGTTCTAAACTTGGTCTGTTTAACCTCTCTACGACATTTAAACTATCGTCGGGACATTGGACAAATACACAATACATGATTAGGATGATTTCATGACTGATGTGCCCACGTCAATCTACATATCTCCCGATATCATTATTTTTATTGGACGCAGTGACACACTAACACCTAAGTGGATTCCACTGATAATTATCAAGACAATCTAATCGCTGAACAATTTTATCCAAGTTAAATCCTGCTAGTAACAACAAAGACCAACGTACAAAAATATCTGCAGTACTTGTTGGGTGATCTTAATTATCGCAATATTGAATTTCCCAGGCAGATTGCCGAGGCCACATTGAATTACTGTACCTACTGGAACTATTCCCGCGTGAACTGTACAATGAATCAATGTATGTAATTAAAGCACATAAATTATTGAAATCTCTTGGTGTTTTAAAATTTATTATATATATATATATATATATATATATATATATATATATATATATATATATATATATATATATATATATATATATATATGATGCCAACGTATACTCTGTTATTAGTCTTAGCAAATTCAATACAAAACTATTTTATTCTTTGTTTAGAGTGTTCATACATAACTAGACAAAGCCTGCATGCTTTTACAAAGTGTATGTATATACTCAGTCCTGTACAACTTTTGTTGTTTTCAGCTTCTGCAGTTCCCATGCTACCACCACCAGTTGGTGACACAGGCAGTTTCATGTGTCTGGCACATCTGTTAATTGATGCTTGATTCAAGATTGTGAGAAAATTTGTAAGTCATCGCACATTCACTCCGACCTGTACTGTAGACCGTTACCTTGCCAACAACTGTCATCTTAACTGAAAAGTGTTACACCGATCGCAGATGGATATCTTGTTCCTATCAATAGGAGGAAATGGAAACATAGAAGACAACGATGTCACACTTCTTTCCGCTGTTTTTAACAACAATATACCCTCCCTGAATGAACAGGGAATGGACAAGAAAAAAAGTTTTCGAGAAGACATGAAGAAACTTTACGGTATGCCAAGTCAGGAAAGATGAATGTCTTTGAATATCAGACCTGCTGTACGAGCATTAGTTCAACATTGATCACTCACTGTCATCAGTGTGGATACCCTACATTTCAGAATGAGAGCCAAATAAGGGCCAAACATATGTCCATGTAAGACAGCAACTTACATGAATCAAACACTTTGCCAAGGATTCATCACTGGTTTAAACGGTCACATAAAACTACTTACAGCTTGAAATATGCTTTTGAGTCTACAAATAAATTTAGTATTTCAACACATTTTCTGTCATCCATGTTACAACATCCAGGTCCCTATCATGATACCAAAAGTATTCCACTAATTTGGAAACATTATTTTTATGGAGACAAATCTCAAACGGTGTCGTGACTGAGCTTGTAAATGAAGACTCACTACGACAATAAATAGTTTGCTTTGTTAAATAATTCTGCATGATGTCCCACCCAGTCATATTATCCTGACACCAGGCTGCCCAGTCCGAACTAACTTCTAAATGCTGAGCGACAAGTGAGGCCGTTGTTAGTAGCATTTTTGAACCCACGACCTCCTCCTTACGCGTCAGATGCTCTAACCACTAAGCCGCCGGAGCTTTCAAACATGTAGCAGCATAGGTAAAGGTAAATACAAACAGTCAGACCCAACTCAGGACATATTTCTAAAACACTCGAGAAACGGACAATGTAAATCTCCCTTAAGGAGACAATGTGTGTGACATACAACCATAAATGTTTATTTGTATTCTACTGTTAACCAATTAATTTGTCGGTCTATTGACCAAAGTGATATATATATATATATATATATATATATATATATATATATATATATATATATATATATATATATATATATATATATATTGTGTTTTTTCACAGCAGAAAGAATGACTTAGTGGTATGAACACGTAGGGTTTGACTTTCAAAACCAAGGGTAGGTTGCGTTTGAAATCTCATGGAAATTTTAGAGAACAACGTTACGCTCAATGCTATATCAGTTTATTTTGATAACACAGAGCATGCTGATTCATTGACTGTCTTATTGTAAATTTAACAGTTTCACATTTTGTGTAAATACTTATATCCAATTAGGTTCAGAATGAAACATCAAGCAAATATGGGTTTTCTTAAATTATTACAACCTAAAACATCATTAGAGATAAATTTCTGCTTCTGTATTTAAAGCTTTTAAGGTTACGAGATTTTTTTTTTTATTTGTTTCTTATTACTAAAAGACTGTTTATTATGTGGCGCTCGGCACTTTCGTATTTCGCATAGAGTTAGAATTGTAAAGAAAGAATTTTTCCGGCTTTTCTCACTGATTATACTGGCTGTTTAAAAAGACCTTCCTTCTCTATCTTAGGTATAGCTAAAGGGACCTTTACTTTCCTTGATTGTATGATTAACGAGTTTAGTATGTATAATATAATACACAGCGTGATTTTACTCCAAATGTACACCTTTCAGAAAAATCTCCACTTGATCACTTTCACTTTTTGAACTTCAGCGGTAAATTGTATAAAAAAGAACCGATATCTTTTTTCATATTTTGTTTATGTGGTAACTCAACCATTGCACTTTCATAAACTAGTATTGTCCAGTCTGGCAAAATTAAATTTCCCTATTGTAGTAGCGTCTTTGAATAGTGTATTTTATTAGACTTATTTTGTTAGCACAGGGAAGTAGTCATTTCATTAAGTTGTGTGCTTAGATCATGTACAGTTTCCAAACGGACAATATGAAAAGACACTTCAGCCGCAATATATTAACGTAGCATATAGGTTTGTCCCTACTGTGCAAGCTTAAAAAAATGCAAACAACTTCACCAAATCTATCTCTCTCTCTCTCTCTCTCTCTCTCTCTCTCTCTCTCTCTCTCTCTCTCTCTCTCTCTCTCTCAAAAGTAGATAATAACTGGTGAACGCCTCATTTTAAACTCAATTCTGCACTGTTTGTAACTTCGATGCTGAAGCGAAACTGTAATAGGTATTACTGTTACTGTATAAGATAATACAACTACTGTATGCAAACTGGACGGCTTTGTTGGATCTTGGCCTAGTCCGTTTTGGATGCAGTACGTACTAGGAAGTAAAGTATGATTGTTCATAAAACGTAGTGTTTACCTCTACTGGTCATATGCCATACGATACTCCATCCAATAGCAAAAGCAAGTTATCGCTACTCCTCTGAAAGTTATTCCCACTTTCTCAGGCATTATTGATGTTTGCTGTGAATGGATGGATGCAACAAATATGTGGTTACCACTAAAAGACTTATTATACTGTCTGACTGGCTCTCAATGAAGCTGGTGTTGTTCTGATGACCACTGTGGTGGACATTTTTAAAATATTTGTTGCCAGTTTACTTGAACTGACAGAATTATCAACAAGGCTTTTCTTCGTTGGATACATGTCACAGTCAAATTAACATTTGGAATAGAGTATGCAACCTCCCATACTAAAGATGAAAATATGTTGTTTATATAAATATCTTGCAGACACATGACAGTATCTCTTGTTCTTTACTTCCTCTTACCATTATTAGGTGTCCAGTTTTAACCTACGCTTCAGTACACAGCATCACACAAAGAAAATCATTCCATTTCTCAAAGTTTAGTTGTCAGAAATTCAAACGTACTGTCAAACGTTTGTATTATATTGATTAATAAACACTTGGAATATTTCTCAATTTAAAAGTTAGTGGATAGTTTGAGAAATTTATAATTTGCTTTGACCTTCTTCGACCACATGGGCACAACATGTTTTCGTTAATACATGTTAACTTTGACGCGTTCACACACAATGTCTTCAGGTCGTGTATTATGTTCATAACGGGTGTTATTTACTAAGTTAATTAACAAAATATTTTCACTCACGTACTAATGTGTCTATTATTTATGTTTCTCTATCTTTTTAGAAACATGTCTTCTACATGCAGTTAATGGATGAAATGAAGTACAAAAATGCATGTAGTAGTTATGCCTAGCTTGCATTAAGTCTACTTCTTCTACCCCTTGTATCATGTATAATTCATGGTCTGAGGACACCTGGTCAGGCATTCAGCAAACAGTGAAATACGATGCGAAGATGTTAAAGCATGTAAAACCATTACAAATGTACTAAGTATACATTAGAATACAGATTCGTTTCTTAGCCATCTTGGATATACGACTGGGGCATCTTTGCACACATAAGTATATGAAAGTAAATAGCTGATTTTAACTGAGAGAAATGTAGATATGTTGCTGTCTCATTTGGATACACCAGACTTTCAGCAGTAGATGTGTGAACTGTAACAGAATAGTAAGACATAATGCCTGAGATCATTAGATCACATTTTACCTCTCTTTCCGTCTTGTGCAAATAATTTAGGATACTATGTGGTTTGTACCTCTATATTTTAGGTAGCCTACAAAGCATAAGCCCAACATCAAAATGAGCTTGGGCGTCGTGGCACAAATGAATGATCCCATGGGCTAATGTTCAGATCCAGTGGAAATTATCTCTCGGATGTCAACATTTTTGTGACTATCTAACACTAAAGCTATATTTTGCTTGGCAAAAAAGTTACGAATAACGTTTCTGTCGCGCTGGTATAATCACATTTCACCATATACCATACGGAATTCCCAGCATTAGATAACAGAGTAACAGTCAGCATTCTGCCTTATAAGGGGTATAAGAATTATCTCTTGCAACATCGAAGTTGGTTAGAAACATTTATGCCACGTCCTCGATGCTGCATCTGGCCTCTTTAGTGCGTTTTCGACTTTAAACCTATATGGCCACATTGTTTGGGTCACAAACAGAACATATCACCATTAAAATGGTAATATGTAGCCTGAATCTCTCAGTCTAGACTTGAGTTTTTGCCATGAATGTTTAGGTTAACAGCACTTAAACTACATCGTGCTCTGCCAGTTTTGATATTCTTTGATGCGTGTTTACGTCCACGTCGCTTAAACGACGTAGTGTCTATGCCAATTTTGATATGTTGTGATGCGTGTTGAGCCACACGTCACTTACATTGCATTGTGCCTTGCTAACCTTGATATATTGTGATGCGTGTAGAGGTCCATGTAACTTTAACTGCATCATGTCTGTGCCAGTCTTGATACTGATTTTCATACGTGTCTAGGTCAACGTCAATAATTACACTGCATCATATTTCTGTTGGTCCTGATTTGTCGTGATGCGTATTTAGGTCCACATCAAATAAACTGTGTCATGTTTCTAATAATCTAGTTATGTTGCGATATATGTATATGTCCACACCACTTAAACTGCATTGTGTCTCTGTCAAGACTGATTTGTAATGGTGTGTTTACGTTGATGTCACTGAACCTGCATCATACCTGGTCCAATCTTCATATGCTGTGAATCGTGTTTGGGTCCACGTCACGTAAACTGCATCAGTCCGTGGCTTTACCAAACATTCATTTTTGGCTAAGTGTTGATAGTGATGACAACGTATTGAGCAATAGCTACTGAAATTCATCTACATGATATAGATACAAATTTAAATCCTCATATTTTAGTAGGGTTATCCATGGGAGGAAGCCAGTTTATATTCGTAATGATAATGTGACCAGGTAAGTATTGTCAAAGAAAAGTAATTTGATTGTGTTGTTGTTGTATAGTTTAAGATCATTTTTCAGCATACGATAGGCTATACATGGCGGTCAGTATTAATGGTGGAGGAAAAATCAGGGAGAACCCCAGAAAGAACAACCAACCAACGAGACTCTTCTAGCAAGCTTTCTCAGATATCCACACTGGCAAAATCTGAGACTCGAACAGACGCAGAGGTGAAATGGCAGTGATCTCTAACGGATAGCACTTTAGACCACTCGGCCACTCGGGGCCACATCATTTTCTGTAACATTAACTTTCTCAACAAAACTATATAATGCATAGGTAGTTATAATTGAAACTGGTGTTGATCTTGTATCTAAAATAGCCATGATATCGTTATCTCAATTCTTTATGCAAGGATGGTCATGTAAAATGTGGCTTCAATCAAGATGTTTTATCGTACCTTTATCCTAATAAACGGATTGCTGATCCGATATTAATATGGCCACATGTGTATCCATCTTTAATATATTGCATCCCTACTCCGTACTGATTAATGGTTTTCACCAAATACCTTTATGTTGTCTAGCTGGTCGGGAATGAAAACGGTACCGATTTGACATTCCTAATATCCTAAATGGATATGGTGCCAGTCTCATGTTTATATCAAAATGGCAGCCTTCTTAATAATCATGTTAACACCAAAGTCATATTGAACTGTGTATCTTGGTGTCAGACTGGGATCATGCTATTATTTTTATAAATGTTCCAATAGTCTCTTTTCTGTAACAGTCGTATTTCGATATGAAATTGAATGATGTGGTAATGTTTCTTTGTTGAATACAGTATAGGATGAAAAGTACACATTTTTGGAATTTAATACACCCACATTAATCACAAAGCAGAAACACATCATAAATAAAGGTGTGATTTCCATGAATATTCTACGTCTCTTCATTCTATCAAAACATACTCAGTACAAGTGGCCTTATGCTGTAGAACGTGAGGTGGAAAACCAACCGTTTCGGTTGCAGGGTATTCAGGATGTATAATTCATCCCATTTAGATGCGACACCATACTAATCCAACTCAGTGCAGATCTCATATAAAAATAGATGTACAACAGCTCACTAATGAAATTACCAATGCGTTATCAAGGTAAAAAGCTAAATACATATTTTAGAACACAAATGAAAAGAGTGGGGGAAAGCCAAACGCTTATGGCATACCATCCCCTAGATTGCCAAACTCTGAATTTCGGAGATGCACCTGTCAGAATTACTAAGGGCTCTAAAGGTAAGAACGCAGTGAGAAACAAATATGTTTTATACCCCAAAGACTTGCACAACCATTTTCTAGATTGTCGACAAAAAAAAAAAAAAAAAAATACAAACGTTAAGACTAACAAATGGCACATGTTTGGGGATCTAAAGGAGTTAAATCATCAGGGGTTAGAATTATGAATATCAGGAAGAATGAAACAAAAAAAATCCCCACCTTTATATGTAATGGACTTAATTCTGTGACTCTCAAGACACGGACAATACAAAAATAGACATAGAAAACCATAAAATGACACACGACAAAAACAACGGGAACAAATAAAACAAACTAAGAAGCATTGGGGAAAAAAGCAAGGAGACTGGCGTAAATTCAAATTAAGGGACATACCGAAACGAAACAGGAACGGAAGGCGAACATGATAATAAAAACAAAGGAGACAATAAAAATAGACTGACAAACATGACAACTATGAAAACATCGAAAGTACAGGAGGGGAAGAAAATTCCCCCTACTCTGTTCAACATATCGAGGATATATGATCCCTGAAGAGAAACATAAGATCTATTAAATAATATAATAACAAAGAACATATAGTATTAATACAAGACTGCGACAACCTGGTTGTATAAAAAATAGAGAAATCAAATTTCCAAATTGCTTCAATAGATGTAAATGTGATTTTAAAAGAGAAAATACTACAAAATTTGGAAAACTGAAAAAAGGATCTATTGTTTATACAAGAAACACACAAAAATATTACATAACTCAAAAAAGCCATGATAGAAGAAATTCATAGTGATTATAAATAGTTTAACTACGAAGACATAAGAGGAGAGCTAGCAATATACCTAACAAAAAATAAACTAAATCTAAAATTGGAACAAATTTTAGCTGAAAAAAAATTTGAGGGAAGAATGTTACACAACAAAATTGAAGAAACGCACTTGATAAATATATAGTTCCCAGGCAACAAAGATAAAAATACCAACCTTTACAGAGCATCTATTTAAACACTTAGAAAAAATATCGGGATAAGAAATACTCCTGGGGGATTTTAACTGTGTAGGAGATAAAATAGCAAGAGTAGGAAACATAATAACAGACGACATTAGAATTAAACCAATAATGGAAAACATTTTTTTTCCAAAACATAAATTAGTAGATGTATACAGACAACTGAACTGAACCTACTACGTAGAGAATTCACTTTTGAATACAAGGATAACAAGGGGCGTAGGCTACATATATTCTATACTACAACCAAAGGCCAAGCAATCTGCATAAAAAAGCAAACATTATAGGCATCAAAACATCAGACCAGAATCTAATAAGTATACAAATTATAATAAAAACAAAACACAAATGGAGGTGGGGTGGAAAATCATCAATAAAGTACCTGAGGATAATTTAATTTTATAATAGACAACATAAATAAAAGATAATGTCAGAAACGAAGAAAATTGGAACATAACTAAGGAATGAGAAACACTCAAGCTAAAATTTAAATGACCAGCTATCGCACACTCTTTAAAGAAAAGGGAAAATTTAAACATTGAAAAATGGAAATAAAAATGCAAAATCAATAGCAGAGATGACATACCAAAACTAAAAAAGAAGACTACAGGATATTTTAGAAGATCAAAATTAACGTACAATGATGAAAACAGGAAACTTTCTAAATTGTACTAAACGTGGAAGGTCTGAACAAAAGAGAAGAACATGGAAGTGGGGTTAAAACAACCGTAGAAAAACTAAATGATAATTTTGGGAATAACCTAAAGTGGAAAGAAGAAAGACAAAATCACTTTGAAGACTAATATAGTGAGCTCTGTATTACACAAAAAATCCAACCAAATATAATCAAGAATTACCTGGAAGGAGTGGAATGCGAGGAAATTACATAAGAAGATAGATTCATATGTGATGGTCTCATATGGAATAACGAAATATTTGAAACAATACAAAATCTACCATACATTATCAATAGCAGCAGCCAGCAGAAAAAAAAGCCATTTTGAAACCTATACTAACGGCCGTTTCAAAACCTCCTGCAGTAAATGCTATTTTGAAATTCTTATTGTAAAAGCCATTGCAAAACCTTCTATAATAAATGTCATTTTGAAATATCATATGGTAAAGGCCATTTTAAAACATCCTATAGTAAATTCCATTTATTGGAAAAGCTACTGTAAAAGCCAGTATCTCAGCCTATAAAAATGAAATATTCCTTACTGACCACAATATTTATTGTAATAGTTGATGTTTAACAATTCAACAGACGGCCACTTTTACCGTATCCGATAGACCTCTACCTCCCTTAGCTGCACATTAAAATACATTAATACAATACATGTAAATATTGAAAGATTTCTGTAAAGGTTGATCAGCTCCCTTTTGTTTATTACTAATGTAAACAAACTATTTAAAAAGAATTCACATCAGACAGGAAACTAGTTGGGATTTCTAACATAGTTCACACCCTGTTTTCATTGAACAATAAGCATTTACGTGACCTAGAAATATGGGATATATGACATCCAACTACTTTCATTTAATAGCAAGAAATTTAAATTGTCTATGCAATTGTATAATGTTTCGAGGTTTGTTTTAATGTAATAAATAACTTTACCCCATACGTCAGTGGCAAACAGAGCGCTATTTCTTTGGAATAGCATTCAGGAATATTTCAAGCTGTAGGGAGGAGGATTGATTGTGTTTTAACTTGCCCCAGCAAATCTCAAACTAATACGTCATATCCATTTTAAATGCACATGCCAATAATGCCACGTTTCACGCACTAATGCAGGCATATCTAAAATATACTTGCGAATATTACCTAGTTCCATGTATCAATAAATGCATTATAAAGTGTCATGCACAAATAAGAAAGTGATAGCCATCTGAAATTATGTACTATTTATGTTCAACAAATGGACTGTGAATTTCCAGCTAGATGTGCCCAGAAGTAAGAAGTTATATTTTTAATAACTTTTACATTTAGTGGCATTTATTTTTCATGCAGTAAAACTGAATTTGAACTTGGAAATGATCTATTTTGGAAACTTTTATTCAAATGTGATCATGACAAAAGTGTTATTTTAAAACGGAACTTTAAGACAACTTAGGAATTTGTTTTAAATAATTTATTTTTTGTATTATAATAAAATATATCATGTCATAAAGTGCTATTTAATAGACCAACGTTACAATTTGGTACAGAGCACAACAAGTGGTGACTCATATGAGATAATAGTCATTCATGGATATGCTGGGTATTAAATCTCATGACAGTAATTACTCATACACGGGTTTGAATATTAGATCTAGTGGTAGTGGTCCCTAACACACAAGCAAGTTATGACATGAAACGTCTAGTGGCAGTGATTATTCTTACATGGGTTATTAAATCTAGTGGCAGTGGTGACCCACACAAAGGCAAGACCGGGTATAACATCTTGAGGATGAGGTTTCTCTCAGATGAATTAGAATGGGTATTAAATCTAATGACAGTGGTTACTCTTGCATGGGTTACATAGGGGATTGAGTCTAGTGACAGTAGTCAGCGAAACACAGACTAGATAGGTATTAAATCTAGTGGCAGTGGTTACACTCAAAATGCGTTAGATAGGGTATTAAATCTCGTGGCAATGTTTATTCTTACATGGATTAGATAGGGTAAAAAATCTAGTGGCATTATTTACTCTCACATGGGTTAGGTTGGGTATTAAATCTAGTAGCGGTTCCATCTATCATATGGATTATATAGGGTATTAAATGACAGTAGTTATACTCACGTGGGTTATATAAGGTATTACATTTCGTGGCAATGGTTATTCTCACAGGGGTTACATAGCGTATTAAATCTAGTGGCAGTGGGTACTCTCACATGGGTTAGATAAGGTATTAAATCTAGCAGCAGTGGTTACTCTAACATGGTTTAGATAGGATACTAAACTTAGTGGCAGTGGATACTCTCTCATGGGTTATGTTGGGTATTGAATTTAGTCGCGATCCCTACTATCATATGGGTTAGATAGGATATTAAATCTAGAGGCAGGAGTTACTCTCGCCTGGGTTAGAAAGAGCAATAAATCTAGTTGCAGTGGTAGATCTCGCATGGATTAGATAGGTATTAACTCTAGTGGCAGTGGTCGGCTCTCAATAAAAAAAAAATGTTGTGTGATGAGAAATGTATGGCCCATACCAAACGGTTGGGTCTACAATTTTCAGGTATGCTGGATTTGTATGGACATTTGCTGCGCCACTGCGTATATAAGAATACACTCTGATTATTGTACAGGGAAAGATCACCACTGTGAGAAGTAAATGTAGGGGGATGTGAGACACACCATTTACATGGCGCAGGTTACATAACATATCGGGTCTAAATGCTAGTGCAGATAAGCTATAATGCTATAAATATACCAATAATGGCATACCTTGTCAATTATGTCAGTTGAGGTAACTAACAATCATAACAAGCCCCAATGCGGCATGATAATATATTATTTCACTCAGTCGAACGAGTGTATTGTGCAATGCTTCCGGGTAACGATGGATGAGACTTGGTTTTAAAGGTCTCGAGCTGGGACATTTTACCCGGTTTCCAAATGTATGACGAAAAGAATACATTACAAACAAAAGAACGGAAAAAATCCTTTATATGTCGCCGCAACCACTACCATAAATATCCAGACATAAAGAATACATAACAAGGCAAAAGCAGAAAAAGTACCATATGTAGCCCCCGCCAAAATACCAGTATCAATGCTACAATTACATTACCAATAGGTGTTTAACAAAATGTTGGTAGGCTGTGGAAAAAGCGTGTTTTTGGAGGAGTATGGTGGAGAGTAAACTTTCATATGTAGATAGGGGTGCAACGAACTCAGCAATTAGCATATTTACCCTGTCCCCATTATCAATAAAGTCAAAATTTACATCAGTTGTTATTGAGAGATGTTGCTGTAAAATCTTATGTATATGTAGTATATGAGGAAGACGGAATATTGATTGTATTTAACAGAAATTCAATAGCGTCTTGCATTTGCAGTTAATGCATTGCCAAATATTACTTGGACGTAAATATTGAAATATCTCAACTATGAATCTGATTCAGCACAATTTAGGATTTTTGTCGTTTATTTTTGTCCCATTAGCCCATTCTGTTCTATTTATATAATAGTTCTGTTGTATTTGTATAGTTCGTATTGACGGAGTGATCGCCAGAATGCTTATATGGACCGTCTTTTTGATGGGATATGTATCATGTGCTTGATTCAATAGTGAACATGTTTTCCCAAAGTCTGACATTTTAGTTCGTAGGTTTTCTTTTATGTAACTTTTAAACTAATTAGCTAAAACTGGAGTCAATAGAATGCAGACAATATAATAGATAGAATTACATCTTTATAATTGGTATCCATTTGTTTTGCATAATTAGAGTCACTAGATGTGTTTATCTTATGTTGCTGTCATGCCTATTAGCACCAGTAAACGCATACTATTTTACTCATGGAATATAATGGTGTCAAGTTTTCTTTTTCACCGGCTGTAGATCACGAAATAATAGCTTCTGAAAGATAGTCAAAAGTACAACACTAAAATGTATGTATGTATGTATGTATCTTTGTATGTATGTATGTATGTATGTATGTATGTATGTATGTATGTATGTATGTATGTATGTATGTGTGTGTGTGTGTGTGTGTGTGTGTGTGTGTGTGTGTGTGTGTGTGTGTTGTATGTATATATGTATGAATGCATGCATGACAATTTCTAACAGCCGAACTTCATGAAAGCTCTGCGATCAGACTTTATGCTCCATTAATTATGAATTTTATTATCATCAATTTTTTGTGTGTGGCATGTCTAAAATCAATGTTTGTGCACAAATTGCAAACAAGACAAGCTTCCTCTTGAAGTCAAACCAATGTCCTTAGTTGATTCCTGCGTACACATATCAACCTTATTTTACACATATATTGTTAGCTTTTTCAAATTGGGGACTGATACTTACTTTTTGTTGTGTTGGGTACATGACTGGTGCCTTTCCAAATATATTTTAGTCATTCTTTGTTAATTATAGAAAAATGTTAATATATGTTCAGGGCAAAATATTTGAAATAGATTTTAAAATTGAGCACAATATGAACTTTCATCAACGGATTAAATAACTGACACCCTACAATTGCTCAACAAATCCAGGCCAAACTTCAAATAGATTAATGTTATGGCCACATTTAGAATTAACGTTCCATCACGAGTATTATTACTTTATTATTATTATTATTATTATTATTATTATTATTATTATTATTATTATTATTATTATTACTATAATTATTATTATTATTATTATTATTATTATTATTATTATTATTTTCACCACATATTGTACCATATTTGCGTTGCACTTCTGCGGTCGTTGATGATTTTTCCAGTTACGGCATGTTACGGTTAAAGTAGTTTCGTAAGGACCCTATTGTTTCCTAAAATCAACAAATGTTCACATTATATTAACAGCTGAACAATCGAAAGTGTTCTTTATAAGCAGTGAGAAGAAATTTATCTATATTCTCTAACCCTCTAATGCCCACTAATCATGAAACTATTATGTATCAATTGAATGGTTTACCTTGTTTCATGTTTGTATTACTTATAAGAAAGCCTTAATAAGCCGAAAATTAAAACCTAACGTCACAATGCAAAACAAAACCCACACACTTATACAAAGAGGTATAACCATCTCAAATTAGTAAACATGTTTACATAAAAATATTCATGCAATTCACCATGTTAAACAATAAGAAACGTTCCATTCTACCAGACTAATCGAAGCTGTCATAAAATTCCATGAATATTTTACATTGCGCCGTTCGCACATAAAAGCTGTGTCATTACTGTGGTTGAGAAATATATTTCCAAAATAGATTTACCAAGAGTTAACAAATAACTTCCAAAATCTAACAAACTTATAAATGGATAAGTAAATACGAAAATATTTATTTTTGCCAAGACACCCCATTTCTGATGCATAATATAGCCAACAAATAAATTAAGATTTTATTTTATTTTATGTAACTGTTCAACTAATTAGCTAAAACTGGAGTCATTACAATGCAGAAAATATAATAGATAGAATTACATCTTTATAATTGGTATCCATTTGTTTTGCATAATCAGAGTCACTAGATAATGTGGTTATTTTAAAACCGATGTCTTACTGCATGATGCTACTACATAAAGGTCAGGATCATAACCTTTCTCTGTTGCTGTCATGCCTATTAGCACGAGTAAACGCATACTATTTTACTCATGTAATATATTGGTGTCAAGTTATCTTTTTCACCGGCTCTAGATCACGAAATAATAGCTTCTGAAATATAGTCAAAAAGTACCAAAAAAATGTATGTATGTATGTATGTATGTATGTATGTATGTATGTATGTATGTATGTATGTATGTATGTATGTATGTATGTATGTATGTATGTATGAATGAATGCATGCATGTATGCATGCATGCATGCATGTATGGATGCATGAATGAATGACAGTTTCTAACAGCCGAACTTCATGAAAGCTCTGCGATCAGACTTTGTGCTCCATTAATTATGAATTTTATTATCATCAATTTTTTGTGTGTGCCTTGTCTAAAATCAATGTTTGTGCACACATTTCAAACAAGACAAGCTTCCTTTTGAAGTCAAACCGATGTCCTCAGTTGATTCCTGCGTACACATATCAACCTTATATTACACATATATTGTTAGCTTTCTCAAATTGGGGACAGATATTTACTTTTTGTTGTGTTGGGTACATGACTGGTTACTTTCCAAATACATTTTGTCATTCTTAATTAATTATAGAAAAATGTTAATATATGTTAATGGCAAAATATTCGAAATAGATTTTAAAATTGAGCACAATATGAACTTTCATCAACAGATTCAATAACTGACACCCTACAATTGCTCAATAAATCCATGCTAAACTTCAAATAGAATAATGTTAAGGCCACATTTAGGATTAACGTTCTATCACGATTATTATTACTTTATTATTATTATTATTATTATTATTATTATTATTATTATTATTATTATTATTATTATCACATATTGTACCATATTTGAGTTGCACTTCTGCGGTCGTTGATGATTTTTCCATTTACAGCATGTTACGGCTAAAGTAGTTTCGTAATAACCCTATTGTTTCCTAAAATCAACAAATGTTCACAGTATATATACAACTGAACAATCGAAAGTGTTCTTCATAAGCAGTGAGAAGAAATGTATCTATATTCTCTAACCCTCTAATGCCCACTAATCATGAAACTATTATGTATCAATTGAATGGTTTACCTTGTTTCATGTTTGTATTACTTATAAGAAAGCCTTAATAAGCCGAAAATTAAAACCTAAAGTCATGTAATACAAAACTAAACCCACACACGTATACAAAAAGGTATAACCATCTCAAATTACTAAAAATGCTTACATAAAAATATTCATGCAATTCACCATATTAAACAATAAGAAACGTTCCATTTTACCAAACTAATCGAAGCTGTCATAAAATTTCATGAATATTTTACATTGCGCCGTTCGCACATGAAAGCTGTGTCATTACTGTGGTTGAGAAATATATTTCCAAAATAGATTTACCAAGAGATAACAAATAACTTCCAAAATCTAACAAACTTATAAATGGATAAGTAAATACGAAAATATTTATTTTTGCCAAGACACCCCATTTCCGATGCATAATATAGCTAACAAATAAATTAAAATTGTTTTTAAAACAAAGAACAAGAACTTCGAACTGTTTAGAATGATAAGTCTATCTCTATTGTATTTTTCACTTTTGTATATGATTGCAGATTGTAGAGGTCATTTTGTAAACAACATTTTATATATCTAACATTTGTCCATGACTTCTACAGTAGAATGTTTTTTAATAGAAACATGCATAATTGGCATTTCGATTCGAAAGGTTCCAGAAGTTCTTCATGCTTGTGTTCATGTTCATCAATTACAAAAAGGTTGTTAACTGATGTTTAGCTCAAGGCCCTGTTTTTGTTAGCAATCTCTAAGTGAACGTGTTTCCAAATTTGATAGGAAACTGACCAACATCACGTTTGTCATAATGTGTCTTAGGCTTTTATATTAAGGTTTTTTTTACGCCAAAATAAAGCATTCAATATCCAAACGTCGGATTTGTAGAATCAATTATAGCTGTTTTCACTTATAATTTGGCGGTAATTTATTCATTTAAATATTGTATTGAAATGACAAAGTGCTCATTAGTTTTAGGACTAATCACTGTTGTTGAATTATTGTGAATTCATTCAAAGATATTATGGGTCATAATACTCTGATATTGGCACATTAGCACATTCAAACCTCCCAACACAACAGTACATCCATGATTTGAATTTATTTATAATGCTGGCGGAATTGTTCGGAACATTCTATACTTTAGGACATGTGATAAAAATGAGGACTAGTTGGGATTTAACTCATAACACTGAATTCCTCAACATTTTCACTTGTTACTCTAGGGAAATAAATATTTTGTTGAATTTTACAAAACGTATTTGTCTTCTTTACTTATTATAAGACCTTTTAATTGTAACCATAATCAGAAAGAATATATTTTTAGTAAGACTATATTTATTAGTAATATATATTAAAGTTAAACATAGCTTTTTAGAACACACATTCAAATAAGAAAAGTCAATATTAATTACCGTATACTTGTCAAGCTAATGTAATAATTCAAAACCAATTAGTGCTTCAGTAATTCCAATGTGCTTTAAATTAAAAAAAAATTCTTTCGAATTACAATGGGTCTTTTTAAAATAAAAAACCAATTTCTTTCGAATTATATCTGATGCTAAGATTATAACTATAGACTTTGATGACGAAATGACTGTCAGAGACATATCAAAAACAGAAATGAGCTAGTTGGTCCCGAGTCCCTGGGAAACAATGAAAAAGGAAGAACGGAGGCAGAAGTTAAACGGACTGGAGGGAACCGGAGTACCAGTCCAGAGAAGCATAATACAGATGACGTAGGAACACAGGACATGTGGAAAATCTATAACACTAAGTTAGATGATGAAATAGGCCGTGACTTGTCGAGTGTTTGACGAGTGATAGGGTTTAAAGTTTGAATTTCATTTGAGAAATGAATATTTGTTATTTAATGTTTTTAAATTGTTGTTTAACTGAATATCATTTGTTGTGAATTCAGTAATTTAATTGTCTGCATCACTGATAAGGGGTTCGGAGCTTTGCATCCCTATACCAATGCTTCATTCTCTAACAAAAGCAAGAAAGTGTGGGTCTTCTGTAAGAATTTAATATAATATTGGGAGCACATAGTTAACGAGAAACCTTTATATGGTGCGATATTGTTTAACTACAGAAACCTTAAGTAGCGTGGGAAACAACTCATAATGCCCGGTTTTTCACCATGCATTGTACATATTGACACCCAGATCATACAATGACCTCAGAATTAAGTGTAAGAGTTTCGCCAACCAAGCAATCGTTTTAGATCAATATCGATCTTCTCATATACCCCAAAAAGACGCCAAGAATGTTGATGTATGTTCGAAATGAAATTCTCTCGGTAAACTAAACGGTGTAAAAGTGTGCGTGTACTCTGGTAAGAGCAGACACAACTAAACAGGATTAACAAAATGTTATGTATATGTGGTGTATTGGATATTATAGTTTGTGAAATTTAATCTCTTTCTATTTAGATTCTAAAAACAAACATATGACGGTTAGTACGATGTATTTATGGGTTGTGTCGCATGGTATATGTGGTTTGATAGATAGCACGTGTTGTGATATAAGGGATAGTCTATTTTGTTTCTCTTACACTTTTAGCGAACACCATACGTTCTTTTGGATAGTGTGTGTGTGTGTGTGTGTGTGTCTAAGGATTGTTTGTCCCGATAAACCCTCGTCCCTAGAAACCCATCCACATTAATCATTAGGTATGATAGAAGCCTATCAAGTTTACGTTATCTGCCATCTACGGTTTATATACGTTGTGGGTATCTGATGCATTGCGTAATGATAAATCATTTTGATTTTGGTATCAAAAGATCAAACGTCAGGGTCCTTTTGAAAGATGATAACTATATTCCACACAGTACCATAACTTCTGGTTAATAAAGCGTACACGTCTTTGGGAATACCAAGGATGTAGTCTATGTTTACGTTGTGACAAATCAAGGTCAATGATGGAATGAATCAAATGGATTTCGGCTCAGAAACTTCAGTTCACTACCAAATGCCTTAACTTGTATCGGAAAATGTTGGAGGGAAGAAATAAAGTCTAATGATTTGTAAAAATGTCATGAGTCATGTTCATTGATTGGAAAAATATGTGTTTGGGCATAATACCCTACCTTTAGACCATGTTCCTTGATAAACGTGTGTGTGTAAGTCGAATTTCAGGGCCATTATAGTGGATAGAAACAAAAGGGTTTATAAAATGACAATTTTTAGAGTTAACACCTTGATCAAACTTTGTGTGGATTGCTTGCAGATAGGGTAATAAACGTATTATTGTATCTAGGATCCGATTGCTACAACTCATTCTTATGGTAAGTCTGATAGGAAATCAATTGATTTGCGCATTAAGTTTGCATTAAGACCACACGCCTTGATCCAAAGTTAAATTTATTCAAAATGATATCATTCTCTGATAATATTCTTGCACTTATTTCACATCAATCTATCGTGATGATGTTTTTTACACTTACTGGATATGAATCATTTTATGATATTTGTACACTTAATGGAAATCAGTCTTTTGTGATACTTTTGGTAGTAAACTACAGGTAAAACATTTTTTGGCGTGCTTGTACCGCATGTCATATGAATATTGTTCTTGCTATTGTAACCTTTTCTTTACAATTTGTTTTCAATGTGCTTAGTGTCATAACTACAGTGATAGCAGGTACAGCCACAAAGTGGATCGCACGTGTCTTTGGGGCTCGGCCCAACCAGGAAACAAATAAAAGACAGTAATGGGGGTATATAATGTTTGCTGGTGGGCCCGTGGTGAGATAGCTACACCACTGATTTGTAATGATGTAAATATTGAATTTGTGATAAAGCAAATAAACTACATGGTGAAGAAAGAACACACAATTTCTTACGTGCAGAAACATATTCCGTACTGTTTTCGTGAATACGCTTAAACAATTGTATTCGTAGGTTACCACCATATATTTAAATATTTCATACAGATCAATGTTTGGAAAACAGGTTCATTGAATTTTGTTGAATATTTGGTTATAGAAAAATACAGACCATTTTAAGCTATTACGTATGCAATTCATCTATGTTAAAAAAACATACTAAAATACAAGAATCTAAATAATTATGTACATTATATGCAGTCTAGACACTTGCAAGCCAGAATCGAAACAAGCGTGTACATTATATGCAAACTAGACACTTGCAAGTCAGAATATAAATCAATGTGTACATTATATGCAGTCTAGACACTTGCAAGCCAGAATCGAAACAAGCGTGTACATTATATGCAAACTAGACACTTGCAAGTCAGAATATAAATCAATGTGTACATTATATGCAAACTAGACACGTGCAAGCCAGACTCTAAAAAGGGGTGTACATTATATACAGTCTAGACATGTGCAAACCAGAATCTAAACAAGTGTGTACATTCTATGCCGTCCGGACATGTGAAACAAAACTGATTATGTCGTTTCAAAATCGTCTATATGCAGTGATTTATTGAACGTTCATTATTCGTATTTCAATTAGCAAATTATGACACTAATTACACGTGTAGACATAGTACGATCAATCATACATGTTATTCGATTAACGAAAACAAACAGAAACATGCTTATCCAGGTTACGTTAAACCAATGGTAAGTAATGTAGCATGGAAACACATAAGCACATGTATTCAAGTCGCATACGACCAAAGGTAATTATTTACAACTAATGTTGTTGTATGGAAATAAATGTTCTTATTTCGGTCACATTGATCTTGACCTTTAACCTTTTGACGGCAAGTCCTCAGACTTTCTCTTTCCAATGCGAATCAAAAGTATGTGTAGAGGAGATTAATCCTGATATATGATGAGAAATTAATGACGTTGTGGATAGCTTAGTCCCTATATATGATGTGGAATTATGGTAATGTGCAGAAATATTTGTTTTAACTTTCTTGCAAATGTGACCTTATAATCTACTTTTTGAACCCCAAATTTGTTTTAATGCAGGACAAAAATGTATTAACTGTACAAGATGAAAAAGAAAAAAGCTGTCATTAATAATAATACTAATATTAATAATAATAAAAATAATAATAATAATAATAACAATGAGTACGTTGTATGGTTCTTGATCTCTAGAAGCTCTAAGCACTTTATAACATTAGAAATCACCTGTAACATTAAACGAATATATATAATGATGTGATTACAAAAACAAAACACAAAAAATGAAATTCGAAAACACATTATGATGAAAATATTTAAGGTAGGAAACATCATTAGGTCTTTAAGTTTATCGTTGCAGTCGATACAGGTGAATTTTAAGAGCACTCTTGAATGGGATCACTGTATTTTTGTGTCTAAGTTTCCTGGGCAATTCATTCCATATTGCTGGGTCCTGGTATGCAGCGCTGTCCATGTGACATTGTTTTCATAGTGGGAATGAGTGTACGATTATCATAAGAGGGTCGTAAGTACCTTGCTGGTGTATACACATGGGCGAGTTAGGATAATCCGTCAGTGAAACGTAGCACAGAGAACAAATTTTGTGTCTGAGTTTGGATCAAATGGATAGCCAGTTTAGAGTACAGAGCAGCGGGTAGGTGTGCTCTTGTCGTCGTACTCTAAGGATAATCTGAGCAGCTGTGTTGTGAACGTCAAATTTCCGGAGTAGATATTGAAACGAACCATACATAATTGAGTTACAATAGTCCAGTCTTGAAAGTACCAATGAACACACAAGTGTTTTAGCGGCCTTAGATTAAAGATATTTGTGAATGGATCTGATGCATTTCAGCTCAAGATATGCAGCATTTCATATGTGAATGACATCTTGGTGCAATGTGGTGAGTAATGTCCAGAGTAAAACCTAGGTAATGTACTGACTGTGTGACTTTAATGTTGGTGTTGCTGATATTGATTGTTTTAGGTAAAGGATATGAATGAGAAAGGCTTTGTGTTGTGATCAGAATGGCCTAAGCATTATCATCATACATCTACATCTTGTTACATGTCATCCATTATTTCACACCACAACATAGATCGACTGGGATGGAGTATATTCAATTTGCAGACACACTTTGTGTCATGTTGACCAAGTAGGACTTGAACCACAGTACGGCTGTATCATGAACACCAAATACATGATGGGTAGGGTGAAGTAATATAGTATTGTCTATTGTGACAAATGGTGCAGATAATTCACGGAGGGTGTAAGTAATATTAATATGCAATAAAAATGTTAAATGAATATTGTCTATTTCAAATTAATATATGTATGTGAAAGAGAAATTTATATTTACTGCAAATTAATATGTACAATTCTGCATTGATGGAAACAAAACGTTTTTATGTCAAAATAAATTCATCCGTTTCTTCCAGATAATAATCAAATCATCAACAACTCTCCCGTACACCCTTCTTCCTGCCATGATGTAGAAATCAGTCGTGTCCTAGTTCGATCTTGTCGTTAAAAAGATACGTTTGCCTGTCAGACCTTGCCTTTAAAATCAGACATGTGCCAGTCAGACCTTGTCTTTAAAACCAAATGTGTGCACGTTATGCCTTGCTGTAAAGCAGTACTGAGGCTGTACAGACCATTAGGTGTACGAATTAGAGAACGTAATTAGAGAAACAGGCAAAAATGTATATACAAGATCTAAAATGATAAATCATGGCCTCTAACGTGTTCGTAAATTCATAGACCCGCAGGTTTTCCTCTATGCTGTTATAGATGACTTGCGGAATGACATGTAGTAGATCATCGTTGATTGTCTGCGCTGCTGTGTACAACCTGTATAGGCCAGGTGCTGCAATCTTGGCCATAAAAATAGTAGATGCCGGCGACAATAGGTCTCTCAACCAAACGTTGTATCGAGACCAATGCGATATCGTGATCGAGGATCATGTTGATTGATTGTAACAAACCCGTGTGGGTCCATGTGCAAAAACGTTTTCAAATCTAACCATATCCATGTCACTGAAACACCAAGTCTAAAAAATATATTCCCCGTGTGTGTGTGTGTGTGTGTGTGTGTGTGTTTTTTTGTGTGTGTGTGTGTGTGTGTGTGTGTGTGTGTGTGTGTGTGTGCGTATCAACGCCATTGAAGACAACCGAAATATAGCAGTTTGTATGATAACTTTTGGAAACCTATTGCATTATTATGTGACGGTGTGTGTTTATCGCGCATGAGTTCGTCGTACACTAACGAGGTTGTTAATATCGACATCAAGATCATCATCATACAGAGCATCGTCGAAGTCGGTGATAAAATAAATAATGTCATTGTCATCCACATCCAACGACTTTGCATTTTCATAGAAATTCTTAAGAATATAATATAATCGCTGATCATCCAGAAATGGTGTGAACAAACGAAATGTGTCCGACTTGAACCATCTTAATATCAGGTTAAGTAACATCTGGGCTTTTCCACACTCAGAAGGACCGATGAACTTTGGTCGAATGAAGTTTGGCAAAGCCGGGTAGTGCTTGACTGCTCCTTGCTCACATGTTGCAGAACAGGCAATAACATTTATATTAGTACAAATATGATGAATTTCTATTGTATTCCATACAAACGTTTCACCAGTATCAGCGCGCAAACAACGACAACAATACGGATAGTTTATCTGTCGGCAACTAAAACGATTCGATGTTAGCGTTTCCAATAAAGTCCACCTGACAGATATTTTGTTCTTGTCCAATGATACTATTATAACTGGTTGATATCATTCATGCTCAGACAAATACTCATTGGTTTTCATTAACGTTGCAAGCTTATAAAAAGAAGCAGTCCAGCTATCAACGAAAACAGCAACTGAACTTGCAACTGCGTTTGAAAACATTTATCAATGTGGATCCGGGCTGTATCGCAGCCTGCGATGGACACAGTTGCTACAGGTTAATCCTTGCAACGAATCTCGTGGTGCATTAGCACAGCAGCATTTTTCATTGGAACATATTGTGAAAATCAGACGAGGTCACACCACGCTACATCGCGACAAGGCGACCGTTGACAGATATGATCAAACACTTGCTGAGCGGTTGTTTGGATATCAGTATTCTCAGGAAATGCTGACGGACACGACATCTCATGAATGGGTTGTAATACTACGTCACCTCATAGTCGCGCTAGACAATGAAGTAACGCATGAAATTTATATACAACTCATTAATGCAATCTTGCAGAAACACTTACCAGTAAGTGTGTGTAAAGCCGTGACATGACTCGTTTAAGAGGTACTCGTTAACGTGATGATCAGGTATCATTTATATGAACCCAGTAAGCTTGAAGACGGTTAAAAGGAGAAGCTGATCATACTTGTAATGTAATCACAAATAAAAAGTTTAGTTAGTAACATATGATGGCAGGCCTGCACTGTTCAAACTAGTTACACGGTTTCTGAGCGTGCATTTAACCGTGAAAAACAACACATACATCCAGAAGACACTCAATTACCATCTGCATGGATTTGATCCCAAATGAAAGCACCAATTCCAGGGAAAAGGGAGGGGCTTGTGCTACGACGTCGGTTATTTTCAAGACAGGTCATCTTCACATTCATACGTGTGTGCCCGAGACTACTATTCATGCTGTCTACGTAAATTGTCTTGGGTAATTAAAAGAACACTGCCAATAAATTACTGTGTTACAGCACGCACAGTGATTAATTTGTCGTTGTGTCAACAACATGATCAAGATCAAACTCGCGTTTTTGCTTTGATATTTCGCTTAGAACAAGTTAATTTTTTCAGTGTAAAATGCCGCCATTCTGAACCTTATTACCTTCGTCAACCATCTTGCAGTAAATATGATATTCGTCCGTAGTAGAGACATTTTTGTAACCCACGATACTGCTAAATATACTAAATTCGACCATTAGACATGATCACCGACTTTAAATATATTGGTATCTGAGATTGTTAGTCCCTGTGACGAAAGAGTGCTTATTGCCTATCCCAGAGTCCATGGCGATTTTCAATCAGTCGATGACTCTGATAGCGCTTTCTCAAGAACATCCACAGGGACAACAGCAATACATTAAGAACAAACGTTTGTTTTCCTTAGACCGGAGAATTTCAACACAGCATTATGTCTACATGTAGCTGTCGAACGATAACACAATGGCATACATATATCTAGAAATATTTCTCTGTGAAGTGAAAATAATTCACGTTGAAGTGAATCATGAACTAGTTTCCTAGATGTGACTATGAAATCTCTAGGCTTCTATAGACTCCAGAAATCATTTATCGTAGTCAGTGAAATTACAGTGCACATTATCTCTCATTGAATCCTATCAGGTTGTAGTCGTATTGGCACTTTCAGCTGTCTCAGCGATTCATCAGCGGCCCTATAGTCATATGCCACTTATTCATAGTAATCTACGGATTGGATTCTTTTAACCGACTCTGCAATGATTGTCTAACAGAGAATGGTGGTTGACTATGATCACTTCTCATGCCGGGGGTCCAGAGAGATGTCAAGCGGTTTTGTCTCTCCTGGGACAAATGTAAGAGAATGGCATTGACGCATACGACACAGGACCTCGAGCAGAACTATTACAAGAGCATGAGAGGACGCGTTTCCCTGTCGCATACGGCTGTTGGAAATCGTCTTCTGTCGAGAATAACTACTTCGTAAAGAGAGGGAATGCCTCGGAATCGTGTTCAGAATATCACAGTTCGAGTGGTACTTGTACGGGCTGAAGTTCATATTGGAAACTGACCACCAACCTTTCGCCTATCTCGCACAGGCGAAATTGTCGAATGAATGCTTGATGCGATGGTCGCTGTTATTACAGCAGTAATTGATGCAGATCAGATACGTGAAAGGCACAGAGAAGGAGCGCTGAAATAGCATCGATCGATCAGTAAGTAACCTTAATTGTGTGTATATTCGTGTCCGAAGTCATCGTGTAATGTCGCTATGATTTTGCATTCATTGCGTGTGTAACAGATATTTGAAATCAGAGCAAATGTGAGGGTGGAATACAATACCGATTATATTCTCAATCGTTGAGGGGTTGTCGCGTTGTAAGTATTGTTCCATACTTATTGATCACATACATAACTAGATTGCAACATATATATGCTAGACCCCAAGGCTAATAATCACTACTAATAAACGTTACGATGTCAGTCTTGCGAATAAGCCATAGGATCTCGTGACAGCCACCTTATTTTGTCAGAGGGCGATGCACAGGTAAGTGACATGACTTTCCTGTGTTGGTTTCAAAGAAACATCAAGTGGGAGTCGTAAATTCACAATTGATAGACTCACGGGGAGGGGACAATAATATCAGCTAATTACGTATATCATGCGAGAATCAACATCCAGTCGGAGTTGAGCATGGCGTAGCCACCAATGGAAACGCAAGATTGAATCTAGTATCTTGAAAACTAAGTGTCGGTTGTGGATACACCATCTTGCGCAATGTTATAAGTTACTCCGACGTCCATGCTATCGTTCTGCATACACTACTTATGAAGGACCAAGCAATATTTTTTTACAATTTCTGTTCACCTTTGTGGGCTTTTTGAGAGATTTGGGGGTATTTTGTAATGATATGCCGTGTTACATTGCCTTTTAAAAGTTTAATACAGATGTTCATTACTAACTCGGGAAATGGCCAATCCGTGGCATTGGTTATGGCATCCTCTTCATCAGGTCTAATCCTAAATTATCTTTCATGATGTATGAGGACGTTTTAACTTCTCAATTTCACATTAGCAACATAAACCCCTTCTCGTCTGCTCGCTATCAGCTTCCATAATATAGTCAATCTTACGGATCACATTCAGAAACTACTGTCTTATTTATATGTATAGCAAATAGTTCATAAGCATTGATACGTACGCTGCAAGATATTGTAGTTTAGAAGCTAAATGGATTACACTTAGAACAGTAAATCAAACAGACGTAGGATCCAGTTAACATATGCAGTCTAATAATAATTTATGAGATCATTATAAAAGTTATATACCTGTCTCACACTTATACGTCACGACATTCGGATTACTTTAGCCGTTTCTGTATTAGCTTTCAAATTCACTTGATTCAAATAACTGCTTGAATTTTTTAAAAGACATCAGAGATTGATCAGACAAGAAAATCAGATTAGATAAACAACTGTTTTTGGTGTCGTTTTGTACGCTGTCCTAAACAAAGCTTTTAACTGAATTTAGAGGTAAAATCATCCACTACTTCAAACATTTGTCTCCATTGTCTGCAACAGGCTTCAAGCCACGAACACAAATCAGTAAGTATTCCTCATGCAAACGTTGTGATATTGGATAAGATGCTTCGATTTTAGTTTGTGGGATGACGAACTGGAAATACACTCAGACTAAAATCTTTCTTATCACTGGTATTCAATATTGGTGTGATTAATGAGAGAAAGGACTTCCCTTTTATATGCATCGTTCTTTCAATTGTAGAATCTCATCTAACAGGTGCAATTAAACACGCATGACTTGGTTATTTAACTTCCTCTTCTTGAAGCATTTATCTGTATATGAGATCAATTCACTAAATTCAGACCGTCGTGCCTTCTGGTAAAGAAGCATTAATTTCGAACGCCTTTATTCGAAACTGTTAAACACGGATAGGTAAGTAATAACGTTCTGTTATTTAAAATAGTATACGGTTGAAATGGAGCTCTGAGCGTTCAATGGAAGATAACGATTTGTCTATGTTGTTTGTTTGTTTGTCTGATCAGGATTTTTAACGTACCTAAAACAATTTTTCAGTCATATCGCTACGCTGTCTGCAGCGATGGAGTTTATAGTAATGTCAAGCACTGGGGCATCATGCCACAGACAGGTAGCATGATGTCCCACCCAGTCACATTATCCTTACACCAGACTGACCAGTCCTAACACTAACCGCTTAATGCTGAGCGCCAAGCAAGGCAGCTGTTAGTATCTATTTTATAATCGGCCGGGGATCGAACCCACGACCTCCCGCTTCCGCCGCGGACGCTCTAACCACTAGGCCACAGGAGCGGTTTGTCTATGTTGTTACACGTGAGTCTTTTTTTTAATTTTATTCCATTATTATTGATTATGTATATGTCGACTGCATAAAAAGGAAGTATATATAAGAATTGAATTTACTCGTTTACAGGTAGATTTAGGATAGAATAATTTATATAACTAAAGTGGTGAACAGGTACATGTATAAGCACATGCCCTGCATATCTGTTTGTACGTGAAAAACGTTATAAGACCTTACGTACAGTACAATACAAAGAGGTTCAACATGGACAGATTGATGCATATCTGTGCATGGCTTCGTACATATATCATTCAAGCTGTACAATCCCATATTATTACCGATGCTTTAACTGAAGAAAGGGGTATTGAATTTCATATGGATAGGGTTGATTATTTAAAACCTAAGTATCAATAGAATAAAAAGGGAATTGTATGAATGCCTGTTGTAAGACATTCAAATCTGGAGTTAGTCATTATTTGTAGAGGTCAAACTGAGCTTATTGTTTGTTGATCATGGTTCAGTTACTTTAGAGATACATGTATAATTAAGATCAAAGTCGTTTAGTGACTTATATGTCGTGAATCATTTTAAATAGACAAGACGTTTTTGTATATATTAGCCAAGGTAGACGTGAAAACATTATTCAGTGGAGCCGAAATAAAAAGTTTTAGAATTATTTCTGAGTTGTTGGCAACTGTAGGGCACACCTCCCAAAAGCCATTTTATACATTTATCCATGAAACATAGATATGGAATGTGAACTTAACCGCCTTTTTTAAATTACAGATTCATATTACCTTCAAATATTAACATAAATCAGTTTTAGTTTAATGGAAACAGTAAATAAATTATGTTGCGTATTTTGGTAAACTATTACGAGTAGTATGGTGTGAAACTATGGCGACCATCAAAATTAATAGTATAGCCTCCGTCTGGGCTTAATACCATATGGTGATAAAATAATCCTATGGTGACGATGGTATGCTAATATAGAAAAACGGAAAAATATTACTGAGATTAACATGAAATTTTCCATAGTCACTAAACAGTAACATGATTAAGGCAAACACAAAAAAACACTCAAGTGGCTAGAAGACTATTAGCATTAAACATAACATCAAATTTCCCTGTTACATATATTTCTGTCTCTTTATAATAATGATAGGGCGATCAATAAATAACTGTGGTACAATAACGAACGCAATCTCCTCAAGGTTCCGACGCCGAATACGCGATTAATAATAAGTAGCGTGCTTGGCTTTCAAAACTCTATCGTTATTGTTAGTTTTTTGTTGTACAACACTGTTATAATCTTCCTTATCAAAGACTTTTCAGGCTTTTATAAGGTCAACATGTTCGGTGTTTATGAAGTTAATGTCTCTGAAATTTGTACACGATCTCAGGGTTACTAGATCCAGACCATCCACAAAATAAGATCCACTCTTCTTTTCTCTACCATTTCAAGCATGTTGCATCCACCTGTGTATAGTTTCAGTTACGTAATGCAAGCAACACATGGTTTAGCTGACTGTTGGTGGATGCTATAGTTATACGATTATGTTGATTTATCAGGAATGAACATAGTTCGGTTCTCAATTTCAGCGGTGGAGGGATCAATAGCTTTCACAACGTTCCGCAGGAAAGTGGTCAAAGGACCACTTCGGCCCGACAATATTTGAACATTTTTTTAGAAGTCAAAAACATCTGAGGAGTGGGCATTAAACTGATTTCAAATGCATATCGTGCTCAATATACACACCGCTTGAGTCGTAATAATAGGTCTCAGGCAAACGATGGAGATTGTACTAGGTAATGAAAAAGTGTTGAAAATATTATTTTGCGATTATACTTTTCCAAGCGTTTCTGACTGTTTGTTCAAAACCATAGCCAAAAAATTCATGGAATCTTTATATGTACGTTTCATACTTTGACTGAAACGGTTTTGACTGAGTCCATGGTCAATGGCTGGAACACACTAGCGTCATTGGGAAAATATATTACCGACCCCTCTGAGCAACTCTGTCGTCAAAGTTTTCAACATCACACTTAGCAACTCTAGCGTAAAGGGGAAATGAACATGGGGACTATTGGGCCTGTATAGCGTCAGTGGAAAATGAGGTGACGTCACGGAATTGAAGATTGGTAAAGATGTTGCAACAATTGTAGAAATAGGTGTGCACCGGGTTGACCTGAATTGGGACCTGAGGGTGGGACAGAGACATAGACATAGACATATGGAACAATTACAATATACAATATACAGTCACAAACATTTCACATTTGGCTTGAGGCAAGAAAGCAAATCTTTTCGAGGACTATGAGTGCCTTGAAAAGGGCTTTTTTATTTTATGTTAATATCATTTCGTTATCATAGATGGCATCTCACGGATCTTCTGATCTTCCTCAAACTTCTGACTTCTGGACCATATATGAAGGCTATGTTCAAACAGCCTAGTATTTCGACATAGACCCTTTTTTTCTAAAGGGCTATATCAGTCATTCGGTTGATTGTCCATGATGACCTGACATACATGGGATAATCTGGCTGGATGAGCATTGACGATTCTACCGTTTTACACATCTTGTGACGAGAAGAGTTGAAAGGAATGCAGTGTACTGCTGATATTTATAGTGGAAGAGCGGACTGAAACGGATTCCGTTCTTTCAACAATCGTAACATTCCCTATATATGTGCGCTAGCGTCTGTGCACCGTGAATCGATGCGACAGTTTTCAATCATTACGGAAACTCAGAAGACGATGAATTGGAGTGCACCTACCGTGGAGAAAAGAAGCGATGGTATGAGAGTGGCTACTAAGGTCCACACAATGTTACGTCCAGAGGAGACTGATTTGAATTGCGATTTAGAGGATTTTCTCTCTTCTTCGCAAGAATTTGTTCCGGTACCAGTACCTTCACCGCTTTCTCCTTACTTACCACACGTTGAGGATTTTAAACAGAGACAGAAAGAACAATTGGAGCACCTTTACAGCAACAGATAGAAACAGAATATCTTCTCTTCAACAGCAACAGCAAGAATAGGAAGCAGGAAGGAACAGACTTCTGTAATACGGCCACAAAGAAAACGAATTTCCCGAGTCAAGCAACTCAACCCCGTTACTACACCTGAGATACATAAGCTAGTGATTTCTACCAAGTCATCGACAGGGACCAGTCCAGAAATAGGCCCTGGCCGTGTTAAACGTTTAATGTCTGATTGTGTCTCTCTCCTGAGTTTGTTCTTTATTAAGCAAACAAACACCCAACTGTCATTTTCATGGCCATTTATTTCTTACGAGAAACGACAGTATTCATTTTGACAAAATAAATTAAAACTCAAAATCGCTTTTTACCCCATTATGTACATGTGTGAGTGTAGGTCCTTATGTTAATTATTCAAAACCAAGATTCACATTTTCGTATGTTTGGTCTATTCTTGTACAAATGTTTCAATCCAATATCACAACACAACACAACTTTAACATTTTCATAGATTTCTTCTTGTTTTTTTTTTGGTCACTCTATGTTGTTTCATAAAACAAAAAGTTCTTCACGTTCACAGGTTTTTTCTTTTTCCTTCCTCACTTTCGTCTCGTATTATTTGTCTTCTCTTTCTGAACCTGTCGGGGTTCTTGTTCTAGGGAAGATACCTCTTAATTTTCATGTTTGGTATCACTCTTCCCCTCTTGTTCTTGTGGTTTCTTAGGGCAGGTTGGAGACAAATGTCCTTTCGTTACAATGATAACAGGTATCTTGACTTCAGTCTCTAATGGCACTTTCTTTGCTCATTTCACGGTCTGGACATTCTGTCGCACAATGCCATTTTTCTAACAGATAAGGCAAGTATATTGACTTTTATCTCAGAAGAAGATGACCTAATCAGTCGACTTGTCTTAAGGAACCGTTTGTATGACACCACGAAAAATTCTGATCAGACGTTCGACATGTGTAGGCTCCTCCATCATTCTGGTCGGTATGAGAGAGAACTGAAGACTCTAAGAGAAGACACAGATCCTTTATATACATGCATTGGTCTGACATGAATATATATAGAGTCATGGCTCTTATAATGTAGTTATTTGACTTTTTGAACTCAAGATAATACGAACACATCACCTTGCAGAGAATGGAGTCAATACATAAGAAACAGACACTTATTTTATCGCCTCGCACAGTAGATGATGTCTAGGGTCAAATTCATTCAAACGATTTTGAAGATGACATGAGTGAGCCCGACAGTTTCCTTTAGTAGGTGATGGCTTTTGAAGCAGAATTTGAAGAATCATAACTGACTGATGGCCTATACAACGTTTACATCTTGACTCTGATCCTTCAACCACTTTATTTCTACCTTGATAAAACATGCTCACAATGTCATACTGTACGTCATCTCTTTTATTCATGTGTTATAGCTCTGGCAAGTCAAAAGTTCGTTTTAATAAGTATCCGTTCTTATATTTCAATGTATAGTCATGAGCATGACAATGAACAATCATGGTGCCTAGTTAGGAAACTAACCATTATCAAAAGTGCGTTTTGTTTCATTAGTGTGAACTCAACCCCCAATATTTAGCGCTTTGTTTTTCTTTATGATCTTTGACGTTCAGAAAATCAAAGAAACGTAATGTCATTGTTTTCTTGTATCATGTACTCTGTAGCATGTTTTGAACAACGTTGCTTATTCCATAGATGGCGTCCCGCATGTATTTGAACTGGACTCGTACTAATGTGTACAACTCTTGAAATAATCATCAGATTTCCCAATGTTACACTTTACAGCCGTTTTCATTCATCATTCAAGGAGTCAGTGTTGTTAGTGCTCCTAATCTCGTCCTTGCTATTTATATGTACCTTTATTCCTATGTATTTTCCTTACTTTTTAAGGTTCTCAGGCTCGTTTCTTAATTTTTGGTTATGTAATATTTTTACTCTCATCGAACTATGTGCTATCGTTCTGCATACGCTACTCATGAAGGACCAAACAATATTTCTGTTACAATTTCTATTCACTTTTGCGGGCAGTTTGAGACTATTGCGTGTATTTACTAATGATATGCCATGTTACATTGCCTTTTAAAAGTTTAATACAAATGTTCATTACTAACTCGGGAAATGGCCAATCCGTGGCATTGGTTATGGCATCCTCTTCGTTAGTTACAATCCTACATTTTCGTTCATGAGGTATGAGGACGTTTTACTTCCTCAATGTAGCATTAAAAACACCAACGCCGACTCGTCTGTTCGCTATCAGCTTACCTAATTTGGTCAATCTTACGGATCATATTCAGTAACTACTGTCTTATTTATATGTATAGCAAATAGTTCATAAACATTGATACGTACTCTGCAAGATATTGTAGCTTAGAAGCTAAATGGATTACACTTAGAACAGTAAATAAAACAGAAGTACGATCTAGTTACCATATCCGGCCTAATAATAATTTATGAGATCATTATACAAGTTATATACCTGTCTCACACTTATACGTCACGGCATTCGGATTACTTCAGCCGTTTCTGTATTAGCTTTCACATTCACTTGATTCAAACAACTGCTTGAATTTTTTAAAAGTCATCAGCGCCAATCAGACAAAAAAATCAGATTAGATAAACAACTGTTATTTGGTGTCGTTTTGTACGCTGTACTAAACAAAGCCTACAGCTGAATTTAGAGGTGAAATCATGCAATACTTCAAACATTTGTCTCTATTGTTTGCAACAGGCTTAAAGCCGCGATCAAAAATAAGTAAGTATTCCTCATGCTAACGTTGTGATATTGGATACGATGCTCGATTTTGGTGTGTAGGATGACGAACTCACAATACACTCAAACTAAAATCTTCCTTATCACTGGTATCCAATATTGGCGTGAGTAATGAGAGAAAGGACTTCCCATTTGTATGCATCGTACTTTCAAATGTAGAATCTCATCTAACAGTTGCAATTAAATCAAGCATGACCTGGTTATTTAACTTCCTCTTTTTTACCCATATAACTGTATATAAGATAAATTTACAAAATTCAGACCGTCGCGCCTTCTGGTAAAGAAGCATTAATTTTGAATGCCTTTATTCGGAACTGTTTTACACGGATAGGTAAGTAACAATAGTATACGGTTGCAATGGAAGACAACGATTTGTTTATGTTGTTTGTTTGTTTGATTAGGATTTTAAACTTTTTAAACAATTTTTCAGTTATCTCGCTACGATATATGCAGTGATGCAGTTTATAGTTCTGTCTAGCACTGAGGCATCCTGCCTCGGACATGTAGTATGATGTCCCACCCAGTCACATTATCCTGACACCAGGCCGTCCAGTCCTAACGCTAACCGCTTAATGCTGATCGCCAAGTGAGGAAGGTGTTAGTACCTATTTTAAAAGTCTTTAGTGTGACTCGGCCGGGGATCGAACCCACGACATCCCGCTTCCACGGCGGACGATCTTACCACTAGACCAACGGAGCGGTTTGTCTATGTTGTTACATGTGGAATTGTTTTATATTTTATTCCATTAGAATTGATTTGTGTATCTGTCCACTGCCGCAAAACTGAGTATATAGAGAAATTGTATTTACTCGTTTGTGCATATCAATATATTGTGTATATCGTGGAACATCAACATCTCCAGCAGGTTTTGACAGAATGCGTTGATATTTAGTATGCTTTTTACTATGATATACAAAATCCATGTATCGTTTTTCAACGATGAACTCTTGATTTTTTTCTGTCGAGTTAGTCAATTTTATGAGGTGAAACACTAAAAGACAGAGAAGATTATTATTAGCAGTTGCCACGCATTGAGATAGAAAGACTCGTTGACTTTACATCAGATTTGTCCTGTGTATTCGGACACAATACCTAATTAAAATTATGTGTATTATGATAGAATATGACACAAACATTAATAATAATAATAATAATAATAATAATAATAATAATAATAATAATAATAATATAAAAAATGCATAAGTAAATAAATAAATATTATTAGCATTTAACGAGATTGCATATCTGGCCATGAAAGTCCCATCTTCCATCTGGTCATCAACATATCAAAAAGCTTTGTTTTTTCAAGGCTGTTTGCACACGCTCAGGTAGATTTAGGATAGAATAATTTATATAACTAAAGTGGTTAACATGTACATATATAAGCACATGCCCTGCATATATGTTTGTGCTTGAAAAACATTATACGACCTTACTTACAGTACAATACAAAGAGGTTAAACATGGACAGATTGGTGCATATATGTGCTTGGCATAGTACATATATCATCCAAGCTGTACAAAACCATAGTATTACCGATGCTTTAACTGAAGAAAGGGGTATTGAATTTCATATGGATAGGGTTGATTATTTAAAACCTAAGTATCAATAGAATAAAAAGGGAATTGTATGAATGTCTGTTGTAAGACATTCAAATCTGGAGTTAGTCATTATTTGTAGAGGTCAAACTGAGCTCATTATTTGATAATCAGGGTTCAGTTACTTTAGAGATACATGTATAATCAAGATAAATATCATTTAGTGACTTATATGTCGTGAATCATTTTAAATAGACAAGACGTTTTTGTATATATTAGCCAAGGTAGACGTGAAAACATTATTCAGTGGAGCCGAAATAAAAAGTTTTAGAATTAGTTCTGAGTTGTTGGCAACTGAAAGGCTTACCTCCCCAAAGCCATTTTATACATTTATCCATGAAACATAGATATGGAATGTAAACTTGACCGACTTTTTTATACATTGGTCTGGCATGAATATATAGTGAGTCATGGCACTTACAATGTAGTTATTTGACTTTTTGCACTCAAGACATAACCTCGCAGAGATTTGAATCAAAACATAAGAGACAGACACTTATTTTATCGCCTCACACAGCAGCTGATGTCTTGGGTCAAATTCATCCAAGCGATTTTGAAGATGACATGAGTGAGCCCGAATCCAAACAAAGGGAATCTACGTCCAACCAACACGGCTAACACTGCTAATTTTTTGCGGACTAATACAGCCTCTGGATAGTAACACGCACGAACATAGAATTATGATTTTGTGTTCAACATTATTTTTAAAGATATTTTAACATGTATTAAACTGGCTAAAACAAGAAATGAAAAACTCACCCACACATTTTATCCTCAAGGCTCCATAATATAGATACATACTACCTCTGTCCCATTCACACACACTGCGTGCTCCGAATCAACTTTCCCTTTAGGTACCCACTTCTCCCATCAATGCAATTGTATACGCTTTACGCATCGTCAAGTCTGTTTGCTCATGTATTCATTTATAGAATCGTCAGTTTAGTTAGCAAGGTGCAAGATATCTTTCCATTCGGATTAAGCAAACATCAAGATTTTTTTTGTTATGTGTATGTTGAATATATTACCAGTCTGACATACTATATTGAAATTCCGTTTGCCCATATTTTATAGGTGTGTATGTTGAATATATTACCAGTCAGATATGCCATATTGAAATTACGTTTGACAGATTTACATGTGGGTATGTTGAATATATTACCAGACTAACATGCCATATTGAAATTCCTTGTGCCCATATTTTATATGTACTTATCATTAATACGATAGTTTTAACACATTTTTTCTTCAGTTTTAACACATTTCTTTCTTCAGATGAAGTTACTCATAATTCTTGGTTGGCTGCTCAGTCTAACAACTGGGGATAAGACAACGTCTTTTCAGCTTGAATATTCATTATGTGTCGATGGTGTTCCATGCAAATGTAAAAGGGACAATGAGCATCGCCTGATTGTTAACTGCTCTAATCTGAACCTGGCAAATATTCCACAATTCCAAACGATACTGTTTTCCTTTTCTTGCGAATCAATAAATTATCTGTGGTAGAACACAGAATATGTTCCAATCTCCCACATTTGTTATTCACAGATCTATCAAGCAACTCATTAAGCAAGATTATGCGGGATGAATTTCAAGGACTGGAAAACTTGATACATCTTGACCTTGATAACATTAATGTTCCACTAACCGTCAATGGCTTCAAACCAGGTGTATTCCGATCGCTGAGGAATCTTCGATTTCTTACCGTCCAAAATGGCATTGCAACGAGAGACAACTCTTCTTATCCTCATGAAATCTTTGATGGGTTAATGTCCTTGACAACACTATAAATTGATGGTAAACCTAACGCCATATTTGGACAAGGGTTTTCAAAACTCCACAAACTTCGCACGCTTAAACTGTCGAGTCATAAATGTATTATAGAAACAGTATTTAACAACACATTTGAAAATCTACCTTTCTTGACTGGATTAGATATATCATCCTGCTTTATCAGTAGGATTGAACCTGGTGCTTTGATTCCGTTACGAGGAGGTCTCCAGTATTTAGATATGTCAAACAATGTACATCTTGGATTTAGTGGACTGGGTCGTTGGTTCCTCCGGGTTTTATTCCTCGGGTTCTTCCTCCACCAATAATAGTGGCCTCCATATATATCCTATCGTGTGCTGAGAAAATGGCGTTAAACCATACAACAGCACATCTGGCCATGAAAGATCCATCTGCCATCTAGTCATCAACATATCAATAACATTTGTTTATACAAGGTAGTTTGAACACGCTCAGGTAGATTTAGGATGGAATATTTTTTATATAACAAAAGTGGTGAACATGTACATATATAAGCACATGCCCTGCATATATGTTTGATTTTTTGTTATGTGTATGTTGAATATATTACCAGTCTGACCTACTTTCAATGTATTTATCATTAATCCTTAACCTTTAACACATTTTTTCTTCAGATGGAGTTACTCATAGTTCTTGGTTGGCTCATCACCCTTATAACTGAGGCTAAGACAACGCCTTTTCAGCTTGACTATACATTATGTGTCAATGGTGTTCCATGCAAATGTAGAAGGGACAATGAGCATCGCCTGATTGTTGACTGCTCTAATCTGAACCTGGAAAATATTCCGGTAATGCCAAACGATACTGTTTTCCTTTCCTTGCGACGCAATCAAATATATGTGGTAGAAAACAGAACATTTTCCAATCTCCCACATTTGTTATCGATAGATCTAGGACACAACTCTATGAGGAAAATTATGTGGGATGGATTTCAAGGACTGGAAAACCTGAGACATCTAGACCTTGATCAAAATAAAGTTCCCCTAACTGTCAGTGGTTTCGAACCAGGTGTATTCCGATCGCTGAAGAATCTTCGTTTTCTTACCATCCAAAATGGCATTGCAACGAGAGACAACTCTTCCTATCCTCATGAAATCTTTGACGGGCTAATGTACTTGACAACGTTACAAATTGATGGTAAATCTAACGCTATATTTGGACCAGGGTTTTTAAAACTCAACAATCTTCGCATGCTTAAACTGTCAAGTTATAAATGTGTTATAGAAACATTATTTAACAACACATTTGCAAATCTACCTTTCTTGACTGGATTAGATATATCAAGCTGCAAAATCATTAGGATTGAACCTGGTGCTTTAATTCCGATACGAGGTCTCCAGTATTTAGATATGTCAAACAATGTAGATCTTGGTTTTGATGGACTGCGTAACGCCTCCTTCGGTCTCATCAATAGCTCAATAACCATTTTGAAAGCCAACAAACTTTATATAACGTTCCGCTTAAGTGTTCAATTAAACAAGGAGCATGTCGAATTTTTAAATCAAACAAATATCAAAGAATTGTATCTGGATGAAAATCAAATCGAACTTATCGAGAGCGACTGGGGCAATGTTTGTCCAAGATCAATGGAAAAATTGTCCGTTATTGGAAATAAATTTACATTTGGTTTATATGTCTTCCAGGGCTTCAGCTGCAAAGGTTTGAAAATTTTCAATGGAGGGTTTCAACACCAGACACATAGTCTATTCTCTTACACAAGCATGGCACCGTATTTAAGAAAGAACATTGAGGATTTTCGATTTGTAACCGATTTGGAAGGTCTTAAATGCGATATAAATAGAACAAATTGCACTGAAATTAATAATGAGGAGCACATTTGGGACTTCTTGTCATGTTGCAACATATCCAGCGATCATAGATATACAAGCCATTACAACAGTATACCACCAACTAAGCAGACCACACGCTCACCAAAAGTGAATGGAAAGGACAAGAACACAAATTCTGTTTATGTCAATACTGGCATTAGCGGTACCGTATTCCCAATCGTTGTCCCACCCAGCCTGGAAGAGATTCATTTTCAATCTGCTGATCTTAGATACGAGATACCCGAAATAAACTTTAGAAACAGCTCAGTCACATTTATAAATGTATCCGGTAACTCCTTCTATAAATTAACGGGGCCATTAGTGGGGCTGGATAATCTTAAAATCTTAGACATTTCTGACAATTTATGCTCATATATCAGCGACAGATTCCTTGAAAATGTAAATAAACTTGAATCGCTCTTTCTTGGAGATAATTTACTCGGCTTCATTTTGGCGAATGATAGTGACGGAAGGATATTAGGAAAATTAAATAATCTTAGAACATTAGTTTTGTCAAACAACCAAATTACATCCCTTCCGTTACAAATATTTACAGGACTTCAGAGTCTGGAATATTTAGATATAAGTAGGAATTATTTACAAACATTCAACATTCGAATGGATCAAATGAAGGTCAATCACCTAATTGTAAGTCAAAACCTACTGACGTCACTTCCTCATAACGTACGAAAGCAGCTGACTGATCAGGCATATGGAAAAAATGTCACTGTCGATTTGACAAATAATCCATTTCAATGTGATTGTAGCACGCTGGAATTCATTAAATGGGTACAAAATGAAAAGAAGAGTCGAATAAAATTCATTGCCTTTGATAACTATACTTGTAATGAGAATGACAAAGAACAGTCTTTTATTAACTTAGATAACCTAATTTTGGGATTGGAAAAAAAGTGTGCTAACTACACGGTAGCTATTTGGATCTCGTCTATTAGTTTTCTATTATTTATCGTTGTACTTACAGCAGGAATTATGTATCGGTACCGATGGAAACTTCGATACCTGTACTATATGACCAAAAGGAGATACAGAGGTTACAGCGGGCTTTATGAAAACGACAGAGAAAACTACCAGTATGATGCTTTTTTGTCTTATGCAGATAACAATCTGAGATTTGTAAAATTCACACTGCTGCCAAAGGTGGAGACTGAAGGACTTCATTTGTGCATTCATCACCGTGATTTTCTGCCAGGGGAAGAAATTGCAGCTAATATCGCCAATGCCATCCATCGAAGCAGAAAGACAGTTGTTCTGCTCGATGATGACTTTCTGAGTAGTTACTGGTGTATGTATGAACTAAACATGGCGAGAATGGAAAGTGCTTACTCAAGAAACGGAGAAAATATTCTTATTCTGCTTGTCAAGGAAGAGATGAACAAAAGCAAACTTCCGCTAGAATTATTGGACCTCATTCACAAAGAAACTTACATAGAACTTCCAGAAAGTCTTGGAGATAGCGATATATCAGATATCTGTAGTAGACTAAAAGAAACTATCATAGACTAATATGTTTGTTTGTTTGATTAGGATTTTTGACTTAGCTTTAACAATGCTTCAGTCTTATTGCTACGATGTCTACAGTGAGGCATTTTATAATGATGTCTAGCACTGGGACATTATGCCCAAGACATGAGGCACGATGTCCCATCCAGTCACATTATCCTGACACCAGGCCGACCAGTCCTAACACTAACCTCTTAAAGCTGAGCGTCAAACGGGGCGGCAGTTGGTACCATTTTTGTAAGTCATTGGTATGATTCGGCCGGGGATCAAACCCACAAACTCCCACATCCGCGGCGGACTCTCTAAAAACTCAACCTCCGGAGTGGTAGATTAATATGAAATTAAATTGTGTTTGTATTTTCGTGCAAGATTAACAGCATACAGATTAATGTTCTAAACCTCATAGTGGGTGGATCAAGGTGGGGAGTTTGCGCACAATAAGCGGAACGTTTCCGGTGGTAAGATTTCTTTACAATTAGGTGGTTAAAATTGGGCCCTGAAAACTCTCAGAATATAGGGAAACGTTTTGCAGAAGCTTAAATTATATGTAAATAATTATTTACGTTTTGTGGTGAATCAGATATAATTTTGCAGAGGCATTATATTCAAACAAATGGGAAACAAAATGGGTATTTTAGTTATACTATTCGACGCATGTATTTTACTTTTCTTGATAGATTCACGGGTGTTTCGAGACAATCAAAGATAGTACTTCCATTCCAATGATAATCCAAAATGATGGTAGAGTTTCGAATTGTAAACGACATTCGTGTAATAGTGCAATATTTTGATTCGCTTTGTCTAAATTAAGCATTAAAATGATATTAGTAAACTAACTGTTATAATTTCATGTTATTAATGCTGTAATTATTTGCGCACGATACCCAAACAGCAATACGACTGTATGTCACAAGACAAATAATTACCTTTTCGCAACCCTTTTTCGAAGTTGCTGCCATACATTCAACTATGCCATCATAGTAGTATAGGCGATGTGATCCGCGGAATATGAAATCAGGTAATAAATACTTAAATCGTATCAGAAATCAAGAACACTTTTGTCATTCCCACTGCTTTTACTATTTATATTGACATATAAATAAAGGTCTTAGATTGAATCATTAGGAGCTTTTATAGTTTTCCTGGAGCAATACATTCCAGTCAGGCAGTGAGAACTTTGTTGACAGTAGTCGAGGACTGTTCTGTAAAAACACTATTTAGCGGGCTAATTTCGAATTAAATTAGTATGTACATAAAGAAGAAAGTAAATGACATAAAACGAAGCACTCGAACTTCTCGACAAATAAGGAGCTCGACAGAGGGAGGCATCATTTAGTTTCGTACGTTAATACAGCCCGTTGTGAGTAGAAACATTATTTCTTTAAAACTTGATTCGTTTGCAAGCAGTGAAAGCCACGAGTTAATACGTAATTTGCTATCTTTCTGTACCATGAGATAAAATATTGTTATTAATGTGAGAAAAGAACACTTTTGTTTCAATGTGTATTATTGGATTAGACTCAATTTTCCGCAGCCGCTTCGTCACTCGTTTAGTAAACTATCTTAGTGTCAATCAATCACATTTGGCACACACAATCAATATTCACATGGCATGATTTGGAATCTTCTATTTTCACATCTTACACTATCAGGAAAAATATAAAGCTTTCAAAACAATATTACAGAACAAAACTATACAGGATATTGTGTTTATACTGCAAACCAACTAACCAACATAAATTTAAAAATTGTGTCTACAAGAAGCTGTGTTTTAAAGACCATAGTAAAATTCATTACATTCTTATGTATTGTATAATCTGCAATTGTTCCTGATCTTGATTAAAACATTTAATTTACATTTCTTTACTTACTTATATTTTCGCGTATAGAGATTAAATAAATAAGGAGTTGGAATGGACCTCGGCAAAATATCCACATGCTTTGCTTAACTTTTTTGCATATATTGTGCAATGTTTACGTCCGATTTCATGCACTGCCAGCGTTTTCATCAGTGCATGTTTAACTAAATTGATACCTACCAACCTTCATCCATCGACTGACTATTGAACATTATCATCAACTAATTTAAATTTGGGACAGATATTAAACATTTGGTGTGTTTGCTGACCACATTTTCAATTTAATAACTGTATGCAAAAACTGCTGAATGATTTTGTTGAATTAGGCCTAGGTCAGCCATGTCCAACACATTATTTTTTTTCCTTTACACATTCATGTAGTCACCCCTTGCAAAATATAGTCAAGTTAAGATGCATAATTAGTGAAAATGAACTATTATGCTCATGCTGCCTACACCCATCAGAATTCTACCTATTTTGGACCCAACCACCCTCATGAAAACGTCAGACTTACCTGACCTGGGTGAAGGGTGAAGCCACTCTCAGAAAGGGCCTGTGGCCATGAGGATTAAAATTACTGACAGATCATCTATATTAGTTTGGGGGTGGGGTAAGCAAACAGTTTATTTTATTTAGTTACTCTTTCTCAGGTTTGTCATGTTTAGGCATATTTTTAATTCATTCCCACTGTGGATATTTTGTTCTTTTGTGCTTTTCACTACTGCTATGGGACATTAAGAACAATTTCACTCTTTGATCGAATATCAATCTCCTTGAAACATATGCACCACATAACTCTTTCCTTATCACCGTATCCATAATAAAGCACCTAATGGTAATCACATCAGTCAATGATCTTGTCATCACTGTTTACTTGATCTGCTTTTTAAATTAGTCATCGGCAATTCAAACATTATAAGGTGGTTACAGTTCCAATCAAGACTGAGTACTATCATGTTAAAAATTAGCCATCTGGATCTGTTATATTAGTGACTACACAGAAGAGCGATTCCAGAAAGATATAATTTCTGACATTTTAACATACTATTTATTTTTTTGTTCTTCATACATTCAGCAGACAATTATTGTTTTTTCCAAAGAAAGTTGTAAGTTGAGAGAGTTGTAAGTTGAAGCTGGAGAAAAATGATTCCAGTTTTTGATAAAAAGTTTAGTAAGAGCTGAAGTCTCATGGTCCAAATGTCAAGTGACACTGACCCAATTATTATTCAGATATGAATTTTGTATATAAATGATGTATATCTATATCATATGTATTACTTGTTTTAGTATTGACAATTGTATGTACTAATTTTTTCCAATGAATCATATTTGCACTTGAAACATGAGGTAATACTGTATTTAGTAAATAGATTAATTCATGAAGTTCCAAGGATGAGTTGTATGATTGATCTATGTAAACATCATGTGACATAAATTCAGGACACAAGTTCTGAAAGGCCAAGCTGATCTAATGTATGATCAATCAGTCTAAAACAACTCATGTTGTTTACAAGATTGGATTTTTCTAGAATGTATATGACAGTAAACATGTCTTGGAAGTTATTGAGAAGATTCGTTTATTTAATTTAATCATTCATTGCAATTATAGTGATTGAAATATTCAGATTTTAACTGGAATAATGCATATACTTGCTTATAAGTTGACAATTTTAATGGCAATTGATCCATGCTGACAAAAGGTCTTCTTATAAGTGCAACGTACCAAATATGTTCACAATCATTAATGGTGGAAACACGAGATGTTTGCAGTACACAGAAATACTGTCAATTCAAAAAGATATTTCTATGCCACTATTCAAATTAAGAAATATGTATATGGCATGTACTACATTTATCTGTTTTATGATGGTATTCATTACACATTACTGGTATCTACATGTGTTTGAATTTTTTATGGTAAATTAAATACTACCGACTGCAATGTTTGTTTGTTTGTTTGATTAGGATTTTTAACGTAGCGTTAACAATTTTGCTTTCATATCGATACGATGTCTGCAGTTAGAATGCAAAAGGAACCCACCTTTTTAAATATCCTGTTGCTGCAACCTCAACAGCGTTTTCTCGAAGTCGTTGACGACCTTCTTCGGTAAATCGGGCTGGAGGTGTTGGATTTGGTTTCGGCGTAAAAAGATCACTCATATCACCATCCTCCTCATAAACTTTGTTAACATTCTAAAGTACATGCTGTATTTCTTCTTGTTAATGTGGCTGAACAGCAGCAATTTCAGCTGCGAATTCGTGTAAAATTGTTTCGGTTGTTTTAGTTATTTATGTTATGTTTCCAGTTGCTTCGGATATTTGCTTTAACAAAGGAAGACGACATCCAGTAGTTTCTGCAAATCACGGTAACCTTCGTATGCTGTTTAAATAATTGCTGACACCTGGCCTACCAGTTCTAACACAAACCTATTAATGCTCACCATTTTTACTAGTTTTGTAAGTCGTGGGTATGATTTGGCCGGAGATCGAACCCACAACATTCGGCATCTGCGGTGGACGCTCTAACCACTAGGCCACAGGAGCGGGTACTGTGCTTGATAATCATATTATACGATTTTCTTTTGCTTTATCTATAATTTTTTTTTTAAATTAATTGACTGACCCACGTTTGTCATTATGAGACATTATAATAATTCTTTATTCAAATGATTTATCTAAACTTCAATCTAAACAACAGCAAAGGGCAACAATTAGTGCAAGGATGGATAAATAAAATGCACATGCAAAATTTGAAAAACATGAACGACAAAGATAAAGTAACAAATTGAGAAAACCCAATTAAAGAAACTTATAGTTTTTGTTATATGCTTCGTTTTGACATTATTGACCTCGTATTTTCCGGGGGGTTTTCGTAGGAAGATTTGTGTTGGGTTTTTAAAACACTTGCTCCAAACTTTGTCTGTTTAACCTCTCTACCACATTTAAACTATCGTCGGGACATTGAACAAATACACAATACATGATTATAATGATTTCATGACCGATGTGTCCACGTCAATCTACATATCTCCCGATATCATTAATTTTATTGGACGCAGTGACATACTAACACCAAAGTGGATTCCAGTGATAATTGTCAATAAATTTTCATCGCTGAACAATTTTATCCACGTTACATCCTGCCAGTAACAACAAAGACCAACGTAAAAAATATCCGCAGTACTTGTTGGATGAACTCAATTCTCGTAATATTGAATTTCCCATGCAGATTGCAGAGGCCACATTGAATTATTGTACCTACTGGAACTATTCTCACGTGAACTGTACCAATGAATCAATGTATGTAATTAAAGCACATAAATTATTGAAATCTCTTGGTGTTTTAAAATTCATTATATATATATATATATATATATATATATATATATATATATATATATATATATATATATATATATATCTGTGTGTGTGTGTGTGTGTGTCTGTGATGCCAACGTATACTCTGGTATTAGTCTTAGCAAATTCAATGCAAAACTATTTGATTCTTTGTCTAGGGTGTTCATACATAACTAGACAAAGCCTGCATGCTTTTAAAACATGTATGTATATACTCAGTCTTGTACAACGTTTGTTGTTTTCAGCTTCTCCAGTTCCCATGCCACCTCCATCAGCTGGTGACACAGGCAGTTTCATGCGTCTGACACATCTGTTAATTGATGTTGGATTCAAGATTCTGAGACAATTTGTATGTCATCTCACATTCACTACGACCTGTACTTTGGACCATTACCTTGCCAACAACAGTCATCTTAAATGAAAAGTGTTACGCCGATCGCAGATGGATATCTTGTTCCTATCAAAAGGAAGCAATTCAAACATAGAAGACAGCGATGTCCCACTTCTATCCGCTGTCTTTAACAACACCCGGAATGAGCAAGGAAAGGAGAAGGAAAAACGTTCGCGAGAAGACGGGAATAAACTTTACGGTATGCCAAGTCAAGCAAGATGAATGTTTTTGACTATCAGACCGCTGGACGAGCATTAGTTGAACACTGATCACTCGCAGTCATCAGTGTGGAGATCCTACATTTTAGAATGAGATATCACGGAATATTCAGCGAATTCAAAAAATCTCTACCGGATCATGCCTGGATTATCTTCCGGACCTGACTCAGAACGATAGGATCAGTTAATGAATTATTTAAAACATCTGAAAGTGCAGGGCGAGCTTTGGCATATGTGGTAGAACATTTGAAGACAGTAAGGGCAAATAACGGATACAAATATGTCCATGTAAGACAGCAACTTATATGAGTCAAACACTTTGTCAAGGACTCATCAATGATTTAAACGGCCAAATAAAACTACCTACTGTTTTTGAGTATAGAAATACATTTAGTATCTCAACACATTTTCTGGCATCCAGTAACAGCATCCAAGTCCCTATCATGATACCGAAAATATTCCACTAATTTGAAAACATTACCATTGTGGATACAAATCTCCGACGGTGTCGTGACTGAACTTGTAACTGAAGACTCACTACGACAATAAATAGTTTGCTTGGTTAAATAATTATGCATGATGTTCCATCCAGTCACATTATCCTGACACCAGGCTGACCTGTCCTAACACTAACCTCTAAATGCTAGCGCCAAGCGAGGCTGCTGTTAGTACCATGTTTGTAAGTATTTGGTATGACTCGGACGGGGATCGACCCAACGACCTCCTTCAGACGCGTTAGACGCTCTAACCACTAGGCCGCCGGAGCTTTCAAACATGTAGCAGCATAGGTAAAGGTGAAGACAAACATTCACACCCTGACGCAGGACATATTCAAATTTACTCGAGAAACGGACAATGAAAATCTCACTTAAAGAGACAATGTGTGTGACATAACAACCAGAAAAGTTTATTTTTCACTACTGGTTAAACGTTAAATGCTCTGTCCGTTTATATAGATAATACAGAACATGCTGATTCATTGACTGTGTTATTGTAAATTTAACATTTTCTAATTGTGTGTAAATACTTATATCCATTTTCAGAGAGCATGTTGTTTGCCTCTTTTTAAACGTGTTTCACATTTAAATTGAGTTCACAACTAAAAATCAAGCAAATTATTTTTTTAATTATTGCAACCTACAACATCATTAGAGATGAAGTTGTGCTTCTGTAATTAAAGCTTTTAAGGTTACCAGACTTTGCTTTTATTTGTATCTTATTGCTAAAAGACTGTTTATTAGGTTGCCCTCGGCACTTTCATATTTTACATTGAGTTAGAATTGTAAAGAAAAATTTCCCCGGCTTTCCTCACTGATTATACTGGCTGTTTAAAAAGACCTTCCTTCTCTATCTTATCAAAGTAACTTTACTTTCCTTGATTGTATGATTAATGTGTGTATTATGTATTATATGGTATACCGCGTGACCTTACTCCAAATGTACACCTTTCAAAAAAGCTCCACTTAATCATTTTCACTTATTGAACTTCAGCGGTAAACTGGATAATTGATGGGTGTATTAATGGTTATATAATATAAAGTGCGACCTTACTCCAAATGTACACCTTTCAAAAACGCTCCACTGGATCATTTTCACTTCCTGAACTTCAGTGGTAAATTGTATCAAAAGGAACCGATATCTTCTTTTAACATTTTGTGTATGTGGTAACTCATTCATTGCACTTTCATAAGCTAGTATTGTCTCGTCTGGCAAAATTAAATTTCCCTATTCTAATAGCATCTTTGGATAGTGTATTTTAGACTAATTCAGACTTATTTTGTAAGCACAAGGAAGTAGTAATTTTAGTTAGCAGTGTGCTTAGATCATGCACAGTTTCCCAACGGACAATATGCAAAGACGCTTCAGCAACAATAAATTAACGTAGCATATAGATTTGCGAACATTCTCCCCACTGTGCATGTTTAAAATAATGCAAACAACATCACCAAACATATGTCTCTCACAAATAGATAATAACTGACGAGCGCCCTCATTTTAAACTCAATAATGCAATGGTTGGAACTTCGATGCTGAAGCTAAACTGTAATAGGTATTACTGTTACCGTATAAGATAATACTACCACTGTATGCAAACTGTACGGCTTTGTTGGATCTTGGCCTTGTCCGTTTTGGATGCAGTATGTATTAGGAAGTAAGGTATGACTCTTCATAAAACGTAGTTTTTACCTCCACTGGTCAAATGACAAATGATAGTCCATCCAATAGCAAACGCAAGTTATCGCTACTCCTCTTAAAGGTATTCCCACTTGCTCAGGCATTATTGATGTTCGCTGTGAATGGATGGTTGCAACAAATATGTGGCTGCCACATAAGGACTTATGATACTGTCTGACTGGCCCTCAGTGAAACTGGTGTTGATCTGATAACCACGGTGGTGGACATTTTTAAAATCTTGTTGCCAGTTCACTTCAACGGACAATATTAGCAGCATGGATTTACTCCGTTGGATACATGTCACAGTCAAATTAACAAATGGATTAAAGCCTGGAACTTCTCATACCAAAGATTAAAATATGTTGTTTATGTCAATATAATGGAGACACATGACAGTATCTCTTGTTTTTTCCTTCCTCTTTCCATTATTAGGTGTCCCGTTTTAACCTCCGCTTCAGTACACAGCATCACACAAAAATAGCATTCTATTACTCAAAGTTTAGTTGTCAGAAACTTAAACGTATAATCAAACGTTTGTATTATATTAATTAATAAACAATTGGCATATTTTTCATTTTGAAATTGGTGGATAGTTTGAGAAATTTATAATTTACTTTGACCTTCTTAGACCACATGGACACAACATGTTATTGTTGATACATGTTAACTTTGACGTGTTCACACACAATGTCTTTTAGTCGTGTATTATTATGTTCATAACGGGTGTTATTTACAAAATGAATTAACACAATATTTTCACTGACGTTCTTATGTCTCTTTTATTTATGTTTCTCTATCTTTTTAGAAACATGTCTTCTAAATGCAGTTAATTGATGAAATGTAGTTCAAGAATGCAGTCAGGCATTCAGCAAACAACGAAAAACCATACGAACAGGGTAAAACATGTAAAACCAGTACAAATGTACTAAGTATACATTAAAATACAGAGTCATTTCTTAGCCATCTTGGATACACGATGGGGGCACCTTCTGCACACATAAATATCTGAAAGAAAATAGCTGATTTTAACTGAGAGGAATGTAGATATGTTGCTGTCTCATTTGGATACACCAGACTTTCAGCAGCAGATGTGTGAACTGTAACAGGATAGTACGACATAATGCCTGAGATCATTAGGTCACATTTTACCTTTCTTTCCGTCTTGAGCAAATAATTTAGGATACTATGTGGTTTGTACCTTTATATTTTAGATAGCCTACAAAGCATAAGCCCAACATCAAAATGAGCTTGGGCGTCGTGGCACATATGAACGGTCCCATGGGATATTGTTCAGATCCAGTGGATATTATCTCTCGGATGTCAACATTTTTGTGACTAACACTAAAGCTATATTTTGCTTGGCAAACCAGTTACGACAAACGTTTCTGTCGCGCTGGGACAATCACATTTCACCATATACCATACGGAATTCCTAGCATTGGATAACAGAGTAACAGTAAGCATTCTACTTTATAAGGGGTATAAGAATTATCTCTTGCAACATCGAAGTTGGTTAGAAACATTTATGACACGTCCTCGATGCTGCATCTGGCCTCTTTAGTGGGTTTTCGACTTTAAACCTATATATCCATATTGTTTGGGTCACAAACAGAATATATCACCATTACAATGGTAATTTGTAGCCTGACTCTCTCAGTCTAGACTGGAGTTGTTGCCATGCATGTTTAGGTCAACAGCACTTAAAATACATCGTGCTCTGCCAGTTTTGATATGCTGTGATGCGTGTTTACGTCCACGTCGCTTAAACAACGTAGTGTCTATGCCAATTTTGATATGTTGTGATGCGTGTTGAGCCACACGTCACTTACCTTGCATTGTGCCTTGCTAACCTTGATATATTGTGATGCGTGTAGAGGTCCACTTAACGTCAACTGCATCATGTCTGTGCCAGTCTAGATACTGATTTTCATACGTGTCTAGGTCAACGTCAATAATTACACTGCATCATATTTCTGTTGGTCCTGATTTGTCGTGATGTGTATTTAGGTCCACATCAAAAAAACTGTGTCATGTCTCTGCTAATCTAGTTATATTGCGATACATGTATATGTCCACACCACTTAAACTGCATTGTGTCTCTGTCAAGACTGAATAAATGAATAAATCTTCTAAATGCAGTTAATTGATGAAATGTAGTCAAGAATGCATGTAGTAGTTATGTCTAGCTTCCATAAGCCTACTTCTTCTACCCTTTGTATTATGTGTAATTCATGGTCTGATGACACCTGGTCAGGCATTCAGCAAACAGAGAAAAACGATGCGAAGAGGTTAAAGCATGTAAAACCAGTACAAATGTACTAAGTATACATTAAAATACAGAGTCATTTCTTAGCTATCTTGGATACACGATGGGGGCACACTTCTGAAAGAAAATAGCTGATTTTAACTGAGAGGAATGTAGATATGTTGCTGTCGCATTTGGATACACCAGACCTTCAGCAGCAGATGTGTGAACTGTAACAGGAATGCCTGAGATCATTAGGTCACATGTTACCTCTCTTTCCGCCTTGTGCAAAACAATTAGGATACTATGTGGTTTGTACCTTTATATTTTAGATAGCCTACAAAGCATAAGCCCAACATCAAAATGAGCTTGGGCGTCGTGGCACATATGAACGGTCCCATGGGATATTGTTCAGATCCAGCGGATATTATCTCTCGAATGTCAACATTTTTGTGACTGTCTAACACTAAAGCTATATTTTGCTTGGGAAACCAGTTACGACAAACGTTTCTGTCGCGCTGGTACAATCACATTTGACCATATGCCATACGGAATTCCTAGCATTAGATAACAGAGTAACAGTCAGCATTCTGCTTTATAAGGGGTATTAGAATTATCTCCTGCAACATCGAAGTTGGTTAGAAACATTTATGCCACGTCCTCGATGCTGCATCTGGCCTCTTTAGTGCGTGTTCGACTTTAAACCTATATATCCATATTGTTTGGGTCACACACAGAATATATCACCATTACAACTCTCTCAGTCTAGACTTGAGTTGTTGCCATGCATGTTTAGGTCAACAGCACTTAAACTACATCGTGCTCTGCCAGTTTTGATATTCTTTGATGCGTGTTTTCGTCCACGTCGCTTAAACGACGTAGTGTCTATGCCAATTTTTATATCTTGTGATGCGTGTTGAGCCACACGTCACTTACATTGCATTGTGCCTTGCTAACCTTGGTATATTGTGATGCGTGTAGAGGTCCACTTAACGTCAACTGCATCATGTCTGTGCCAGTCTTGATACTAATTTTCATACGTGTCTAGGTCAACGTCAATAATTACACTGCATCATATTTCTGTTGGTCCTGATTTGTCGTGATGGGATTGTAGGTCCACATCAAATAAACTGTGTCATGTCTCTGCTAATCTAGTTATGTTGCGATACATGTATATGTCCACACCACTTAAACTGCATTGTGTCTCTATCAAGACTGATTTGTAATAGTGTGTGTTTATGTTGATGTCACTGAACCTGCATTGTACCTGGTCCAATCTTGATATGCCGTGAATCGTGTTTGGGTCCACGTTACGTAAACTGCATCAGTCCGTGGCTTTACCAAACATTCATTTTTCGCTAAGTGTTGATAGTGATGACAAGGGATTAAGCAATACATACTGAAATTCATCTACATGATATAGATAAAAAAAATTAAATCCTCATATTTTAGTAGAGTTATCCATGGGAGGAAGCCAGTTTATATTCGTAATAGGAATGTGACCAGGTAAGTATTGTCAAAGAAAGTAATTTGATTGTGTTGTTGTTGTAGAGTTTAACACCATTTTTCAGCACACGATAGGCTATACATGGCAGCCAGTATTAATGGTAGAGGAAGAAACAGGGACAAAACCCAGAAAGAACAACCAACCAACGAGACTCTTCTAGCAAGCTTTCTCAGATATCCACACTGGCAAAATTTGAGACTTTAACAGACGCAGAAGTGAGATGGCAGTGACCTGTAATGGATAGCACTTTAGACCACTCGGCCACTCGGGGCCATATCATTTTCTGTAATATTAACTTTCTCAAAAAAACTTTATAATGCATAGGTAGTTCTAATTGAAACTGAAGTTGATCTTGTATCGAAAATAGCCATTATATTGTTATCTCAATTCTTTCTGCAAGGATGGCCATGTAAAATGTGGTTTTAATCAAGATGATGTATCGTACCTTTATCCTAATAAACGGGCTGCTGATCTAATATTAATATGGCCACATGTGTATCTATCTTTAATATATTGCATGGCAGCCTTCCTAATAATCATGTAAACACCAAAGTCATATTGAACTGCGTATCTTGGTGTCAGACTGGGATCATGCTATTATTTTTATAAATGTTCCGAAGCTCTCTTTTCTGTAACAGTCGTATTTTGATATGAAATTGAATGAAGTGGTAATGTTTCTATGTTGAATACAGTATAGGATGAAAGGTACACATTTTTGGAATTTAATACACCCACATTAATCACAAAGCAGAAAAACATCATAAATAAAGGTGTGATTTCCATGAATATTCTACATCTCTTCATTCTATCAAAACATACTCAGGACAAGTGGCCTTATGCTGTAGAACGTGAGGTGGAAAACCAACCGTTTCGGTTGCCGGGTATTCAGGATGTATAATTCAGCCAATTTAGATGCGGCACCATACTAATCGAACTCATTGCAGGTCTCATACAAAAATAGATGTACAAAAGCTCACTAATGAAATTACCAATGTGTTATCAAGGTAAAAAGCTAAATACATATTTTAGAACACAAATGGAAGGAGTGGGGGAAAGCCAACGCTTATGACATACCACCCACTAGATTGCCAAACTCTGGATTTCGGAGATGCACCTGTCAAAACTACTAAGGGCTCTAAAGGTAAGATGAATACCAATAGAGGCCATAGATGGGTTATAGAACGCGGAGAGAAACAAATATGTTTTATACACCAACGACTTGGACAACCATTTTCTAGAAGTAAAACAAATATAAGTAACAGTGGTAAAAGCCAGAGTTGATAGGACTGGTCATATAGCGAGAGAGTGGATGCAAAAATGACTGATGGTTTATGTTTGTCAGGTCTCCCTCTTGAAGTCGACAATCAAGAGATTGTCGACAAAAAGGAAACAAAAACTAAATACAAAAGTTAAGACTACCAAATGGCACTTGTTTCGGGATTTAAAGGTGTTAAATCAGGGGTTATAATTATGACTATCAGGAAGAATGAAACAAAAAAAAAATCCCCACCTTTTTATGTAATGGGCTTAATTCTGTGACTCTCAAGACACGGACAATACAAAACTAGATATGGAAAACCATAAAATGACACACGACAAAATCAACGGAAACAAATAAAACAAACTAAGAAGCATAGGGGAGAAAAGCAAGAAGACTGGTGCAAATTCACCTTAAAGGGACATAGCGAAACGAAACAGGAACGGAAGGCGAACATGATAATGAAAACAAAGGAGACAATAACAATAGACTGACAAACATGACAACTATAAAAACATCGAAAGTACAGGATGGGAAGAAAACTCCCCCTACTCTGTTCAACATATCGAGGATATATGATCCCTGAAGAGAAACATAAGATCTGTTTAAAAATATAATAACAAAGAACATATAATATTAATACAAGACTGCGACAACCTGGTTGTATAAGTAATAGAGAAATCAAATTTCCATATTGCTTCCATAGATGTAAATGAGATTTTAAAAGAGAAAATACTACAAAATTTGGAAAACTGAAATAAAGTATTTATTGTTTATACAGGAAACACACAAAAATATGACAAAACTCAAAAAAGCCATGATAGAAATTATTCATAGTGATTATAAATAGTTTCAACTACGAAGATATAAGAGGAGAGCTAGCAATATGCCTAACAAAAAATAAACTAAATCTAAAATTGGAACAAATTTTATCTGAAAAAGATTTTGAGGGAAGAATGTTACACATTAAAATTGAAGAAACTCACTTGATAAATATATAGTTCCCAGGCAACAAATATAAAAATACAAACCTTTACAGAGCATCTATTTAAATATTTAGAAAAATTATCGGGATAAGAAATACTCCTGGGGGGATTTTAACTGAGTAGGAGATAAAATAGCAAGAGTAGGAAACATAATAACAGACGACATTAGAATTAAACCAATAATGGAAAACATTTTTTTCCAAAACATAAATTAGTAGATGTATACAGACAACTGAACTGAACCTACTACGTAGAGAATTCACTTTTGAATACATGGATAACAAAGGGCGTAGGCTACATATATTCTATATTACAACCAAAGGCCAAGCAATATGCATTCAAAAGCAAACATTATAGGCTTCAAAACATCAGACCAGAATCTAATAAGTATAAAAATTATAATAATAACAAAACACAAATGGAAGTGGGGTGGAAAATCAGCATTAAAGTACCTAAGGATAGGGTAATTTTGGAATAGACAAAAGAAATAAAATATAATGTCCGAAAAGAAGAAAATTGGAACATAACTAAGGAAAGAGAAATACACAAGCTAAAATTTAAATGCCTAGCTATCGCACACTCTTGAAGAAAAAGGGAAAATTTAAACATTGAAAAAAAGAAATAAAAATGCAAAATCAATAGCAGGGATGACATAACGAAACTAAAAAAGAAGAATACAGGCTATTTTAGAAGATCAAAGAAAACGTACAATTATAAAAACAGGAAAATTTCCAAATTGTACTAAAAGTGGAAGGTCTGAACAAAAGAGAAGAACATGGAAGTGGGTTTAAAACAACCGTAGAAAAACTAAATCATAATTTTGGGAATAACCTAAAGTGGAAAAAAGAAAGACAAAATCACTTTAAAGACTAATATAGTGAGCTCTGTATTACACAAAAAATCCAACCAAATATAATCAAGAATTACCTGGAATTAGTGGAATGCGAGGAAATTACATAAGAAGATAGATTCTTATGTGATGGTCTCATATGGAGTAAAGAAATATTTGAAACAATACAAAATCTATCATAAAGTATCAATAACAGCAGCCAGCAGGAAAAGCCATTTTGAAACCTATACTAAAGGCATTTTCAAAACCCCTTGCAGTAAATGCTATTTTGAAATTCTTACTGTAAAAGCCATTGCAAAACCTTTTATAATAAATGTCATTTTGAAATATCATATGGTAAAGTCCATTTTAAAACATCCTATAGTAAATTCCATTTTTTGGAAAAGCTACTGAAAAAGCCAGTATCTCAGCCTATAAAAAAATATTCCTTGCTGACCACAATATTTATTGTAATAGTTGATGTATAAGAATTCAACAGTCGGACACTTTTACCGTAACCGATAGACCTCTACATCCCTTAGCTGCACATTAAAATACATTAATATAATACATGTAAATATTGAACGATTTCTGTAAAGGTTGATCAGCTCCCTTTTGTGTATTACTAATGTAAACAAACTATTTAAAACGAATTCACATCAGACAGGAAACTAGTTGGGATTTCCAACATAGTTCACACCCTGTTTTCATTGAACTATAAGTATTTACGTGACCTAGAAATATGGGATATATGACATCCAACTACTTTCATTTAATAGCAAGAAATTTAAATTGTCTATGCAATTGTAAAATGTTTCGGGGTTTGTTTTGATGTAATAAATAACTTTACCCCATACGTCAGTGGCAAACAGAGCGCTATTTCTTTGGAATAGCATTCAGGAATATTTCAACCTGTAGGGAGGAGGATTGATTGTGTTTTAACTTGCTCCAGCAAATCTCAAACTAATACGTCATATCCATTTTAAATGCACATGCCAATAATGCCACGTTTCACGCACTAATGCAGGCATATCTAAAATATACTTACGAATATTACCTAGTTCCATGTATCAATAAATGCATTATAAAGTGTCATGCACAAAAAAGAAAGTGATAGCCATCTGAAATTATGTACTATTTATATTCAACAAATTGACTGTGAATTTCCAGCTAGATGTGCCCAGAAGTAAGAAGTTATATTTTTAATAACTTTTACATTTAGTGGCATTTATTTTTCATGCAGTAAAACTGAATTTGAACTTGGAAATGATCTATTTTTGAAACTTTTATTCAAATGTGATCATGACAAAAGTGTTATTTTAAAACTGAACTTTAAGACAACTTAGGAATTTGTTTTAAATAATTTATTTTTTGTATTATAATAAAATATATCATGTCATAAAGTGCTATTTAATAGACCAACGTTTCAATTTGGTACAGAGCACAACAAGTGGTGACTCATATGAGATAATAGTCATTCATGGATAATCTGGGTATTAAATCTCATGACAGTAATTACTCATACACGGGTTTGAATATTAGATCTAGTGGTAGTGGTCCCTAACACACAAGCAAGTTATGACATTAAACGTCTAGTGGCAGTGATTATTCTTACATGGGTTATTAAATCTAGTGGCAGTGGTGACCCACGCAAAGGCAAGACAGGGTATAACATCTTGAGGATGAGGTTGCTCTCAGATGCGTTAGAATGGGTATTAAATCTAATGACAGTGGTTACTCTCGCATGGGTTACATAGGGGATTGAGTCTAGTGACAGTAGTCAGCGAAACACAGACTAGATAGGTATTAAATCTAGTGGCAGTGGTTACACTCAAAATGCGTTAGATAGGGTATTAAATCTCGTGGCAATGTTTATTCTTACATGGATTAGATAGGATAATAAATCTAGTGGCATTATTTACTCTCACATGGGTTAGGTTGGGTATTAAATCTAGTAGCGGTTCTATCTATCATATGGATTATATAGGGTATTAAATGACAGTAGTTATACTCACGTAGGTTATATAAGGCATTACTTTTCGTGGCAATGGTTATTCTCACACGGGTTACATAGCGTATTAAATCTAGTGGCAGTGGGTACTCTCACATGGGTTAGATAAGGTATTAAATCTAGCAGCAGTGGTTACTCTAACATGGTTTAGATAGGATACTAAACTTAGTGTCAGTGGATACTCTCGCATGGGTTATGTTGGGTATTGAATTTAGTCGCGGTCCCTACTATCATATGGGTTAGATAGGATATTAAATCTAGAGGCAGGAGTTACTCTCGCCTGGGTTAGAAAGAGCATTAAATCTAGTTTCAGTGGTGGATCTCGCATGGGTTAGATAGGTATTAACTCTAGTGGCAGTGGTCGGCTCTCAATAAAAAAAAAATGTTGTGTGATGAGAAATGTATGGCCATTACCAAACGGTTGGGTCTACAATTTCCAGGTATGCTGGATTTGTATGGACATTTGGTGCGCCACTGCGTATATAAGAATACACTCTGATTATTGTACAGGGAAAGATCACCACTGTGAGAAGTAAATGTAGGGGGATGTGAGACACACCATTTACATGGCGCAGGTTACATAACATATCGGGTCTAAATGCTAGTGCAGATAAGCTATAATGCTATAAATATACCTATATACCTTGTCAATTATGTCAGTTGAGGTAACTAACAATCATAACAAGCCCCAATGCGGCATGATAATATATTATTTCACTCAGTCGAACGAGTGTATAGTGCAATGCTTCCGGGTAACGATGGATGAGACTTGGTTTTAAAGGTCTCGAGCTGGGACATTTTACCCGGTTTCCAAATGTATGACGAAAAGAATACATTACAAACAAAAGAACGGAAAAAATCCTTTATATGTCGCCGCAACCACTACCATAAATATCCAGACATAAAGAATACATAACAAGGCAAAAGCAGAAAAAGTACCATATGTAGCCCCCGCCAAAACTACCAGTATCAACGCTAGCAGCAGAGAGTGTGAACAGACCAACTTTTTAGGCGTCAACGATGCTGCCTTCTATTAAATATTACTAGGAAGTCTCAATTTGTCAAAAATAGACCTTTCTAGTAAATATTAACGAGAAGGGTCAACTAAAGGCTTCCTTGTAAGGTTCCATTTAGTAAAAAAAAAAGACGCCATATAGTTGGCGTTCACACTCTCTGCTGCTATGCGCTAACAATTTTTTTACTAATTAAATATTTGATCAAGTCCGACACGATATCTTGCCCGAGGGTCTGATAAATTTATCGTTACAAATCCGTGTGGGATTGTCTGAGCGCGGCTAAAGAAATTTCTAAATTGATTATGATCCATATCGCCACCGCACCAAGTTTGCCAAATATTTCTTAACGTATGAGCATCAACTCCGTTAAATACACACAGCATATTGCAGTTATCTCTGATCACTTTTGGTATTTGAGTGTAACGTTGAGTGATATATATCACGTCGGTGTTTTTATGTCTGCCTCTGGAAAATATCCTGGCAGGATTTTTTTGATTATCTAACATGATATCATCATATACGACTAAATTGTTAATACTTCCGTCGATGGAGTCAATGCTAGGCGCCTCTTCGATATCGGTTATAAACTCAATGATATCATCGCCGTTAATTTCTCGCGCGGCTTCGTTAAAATCCTTTAACACTTCATAACATCGCTGATCATCTACACTCGGAGCAATCATATACAACTTATCCCACGCCATCCATCTCGTTATCAAATTAAGTAGCAATTGTGTCTTGCCGGATCCAGATGGTCCGATGATAATCGCGCGAATAGAATTTGGTAACATTGCATGGTGTCTAATAGGTTCCCGTCGTCTCGTAGCTGAATAATCAATTACATTCATGCCGTTATATATAAATTATGGATCTATATTGTGTGAAGTGTAGGACGCGTACTGGCACAAATGACTTGACGACGATTACAACGAAGAATAATCGATCAGCGCTTTCTGGTAAATGCGTACAATGTAGTTCAAAGAAATTTAGATTTACTTCCACGAAACCTTTAAAAAAAAACGAGGAGGTGATATTGCAGCCAAGTTAGCAAAACTCCCAGGAACACCGTGGGCAAAGTATCCAGGAGAAAAGCACCTTCCAGGATATAGCTACTGTGGACCTGGAACACGATTAGATATCAGACTTGATGATCAAAATCTGCCCCGACCCGGCGAGTATCCAATAAACGCTATTGATAAGGCGTGTCATGTTCATGATGTCGCTTATAAAAGCAGCAATTTGCAGCATAGACATCTAGCAGATGTGAAATTAATTCATGCATTAAATGCTATTCCTGATAAATCCTTCAAAGAAAAATTGGCTTCGTGGTTGGTAAAATCTGCTATGAAGGGTAAATTGATGTTAGGTGCTGGTAATTAAAAATATGGAATCTATTTATTATTCTCCGAGAGGATACTGGAGAGGTTACGCAGCAATCAATAAACTCGCTAGCGCATCCAAGGTGAAAAAAACCACTGCAGCGAACTGGTTATCCAAACAGGCAATATGGCAAATTTATCTACCACCGCCTAAACAAATTAACTACTCGCATTTGATGTGACCGTTCCTAATGAAGTTCATCAAGCTGATATACTATTTCTGCCGCATGACAACGGTTACAAATACGCGTTAACCGTAGTTGATGTTGCGAGTCGATACAAACAAGCAGAACCGCTAAGGACAAAATCATCTACTGAAGTAGCTTCTGCATTTGAAAAAATTTATCGACGAGGTCCTCTGCGCTGGCCAAATCTGTTACAAGTTGATCCTGGCAAGGAATTTCAAGGCGCTGTTTTAACAACGATGAAACATCATAATGTCGCCATCAGACGAGGACACACTGCGCTACATCGCGATCAGGCAATTGTTGAACGGTTTAATCGGACACTTGCTGAGCGGTTATTTGGATATCAATACGCGAAAGAATTCATCCAGGATAAACGATCCCGTGAATGGGTCAAGAGATTACCAGGTGTAGTTACCGCAATCAATAATGAGATTACTAGAACAATTAATATGAAACCTGTCAACGCTATTAAAAAGAAGTATATACCCGTACAACCACAAAAAGATTTCAACGAACCAATTCTTGGTAGTAATGTCATTGTAAGGTACTTATACGAACCAGGAGAGCTTGAGGGTGGTAAAAAAAGAGCTACTGATCCTATTTGGAGCGTCACTACGCATAAAATATCCGGCATAACACGATCAACTGGTAGACCAGCAATCTATAGACTGGATTCAACTGCTCCTCAGCGAGGATTTATTCGACAACAACTGCAAGTGATCCCCGAGGATACTCAATTGCCACCGCGTGGTCTTAATTAGCACCTAAGGTGCTGGCACCTCTGCGTCTATTGCACTCAAGACAAGTCAGCATAACGTTATCGTTGGTATGACCTACACTGCTATTCTTTCTGTCTACGGTAAATTGGCGAGGATCTTTATCCGAATACTGCCAACGCATTATACAATTGCAACTCGCGCAGTGATTATTCTGTTGTAGCTTTAGCGTAATTATTAATTCAGCATCAATGTCAAATTCTCGTTTATTTTTTTTATCCTGTTGTTTATAACCAGAGTTTTTTTCTGATTATATCACCAGTGATATCATCGGCGCTGATAATATCGTCACTGGCATCGTCAACAACAATTCTTCGAAGTTGGTTTATTCGCCGAACTCTGGATACTGCGAGATAAACTAAATTTGACCACTCAATGCGATTATCTACTATCCAAACAATTGTGTCTGTGATAGTTAATCCCTGTGAAGAGTGTATTGTTGCTGCGTAACCTAACGTCCATGGGGATTTATCAGCACGCAATGCATCTTCGACGACGCTGATATCAACCAGCACAATATCATTTAATACTAAATTCTGCTTTTGTTGTTGTCCAGGAATGTCAACGTCGATATTCTGCTTTCGTGTATTAGAAGGTCTATAACAGAGTGGTACTGGAAGTGTTGCAAATTTACACTTATGCAATTCAAATAATTTCATCTGAAGTGCGTCTCTGACTATTTTTCTACTCGCGATTATTAAATCATTTGGTCTCCATGTTTCCCAAAAATCATTCATGGGAGTTTCTGAAATTATTTCACGCGCTATTTCACATTGGATTTTATCCGGTTGTAATCTAATTAGCGCTTTGAATTCTCGTAATTGTTCATCAAGTGATCTATGGTCGGTATTAATTTCTTCATAATAGTCTACATGATTCTTCAACCACTCATGTGGAGATCCACCAACAAATGGCTGTGGTTGGCCGTGATCCCCGCACATGACGACTTTTGTAGTTTTCAATAACAACCATTCAAGAAATATCTGTAATACTGTCAACGATACCGTGCATATTTCATCCCAGATTATGATTTCAGGAATGAATTTATCGCCCATTCGATCAGGAGTCCATGTATCGCCTTTCCATCGAAAGAAGCTGTGATAAGTACAGGCTTTTACCCCCCGCGCTATCATCTCTCTGGCGAGTCTGTGAGTTGGTGTTAACACAATCATGTTTGTGAAATCCGTAGGATTTTCCCGACGAAATAATTCAATTGCACGAGTTGTCTTTCCTGACCCACCACAGCCGTTTAAATAAACTGTCTTGTATCTACATACGGGATCAGATATCGGTGGTGCATTAGAAAATTCTGATTGAATCTTTGAGAGATTATGGTTGCTTTTCAAGTATTTATCGTCGATGGCAACGTCTGCGGATTCACAATACTCATGTAGTTTTTCCTTTTTAAATCGCCAACGCCCCCACGCTTCCTCGGGATCTGTGAATGCCGCTACAGCTGATTTGTATTTGTTGTGGATATACATCGAATCAGTAGCTACTCTAACCGCGGTATCTGGAAATCTATTTATCATCGAAAATAGATTAATAATAGAATAACCGAGCATAGAACTTCTCAAATGTGTGTACTGACAACTATATCCATCACAGTAGGTAACAACCGTACCTAATTTCTCACCATTGGATAGAAAAGCATCCCTACGGGATATAAGTTTTTCTTGTTTTGTTAAATCCGCTACAATAAAATCGTATTCAGCGACGTCTATGATCAACCTCGAAGAGTATTTTGCATTGTCAAATCTTCCACCTTGAGTGAATTTACCAATTATTTTTCGTCCGAAATATTTGGCTTCTTTGTTTTTAATTTCAAATAACTCCTTAGACCAATTTATGATTTGTTCTTCATTGAAAATCTCCGATTTTCCATTCGAAGAATTTCCATCAGGAAACTGTTTTCGTATTTCATCAATTATACGATCTAGATCAGGTTTTGGTAACCTAACATCCTTCTGCGCGTGATAGCATATAATCGCTTCACTGACAATTAACGATATTAGCATACCACAATCGATCATATATCTCAATAGCACTATTGGCATCCAGTGTTTTTCAGACATATGTCTACCAAGCCAAACATAACTACACGGATGTAACCCTGCAGCGAGTTCAAATGATATCACACGAGCGAACCCGGTTAAATCAAAATCAGGCAAACGACCATTAATCGCAACACGAGTCATTTCATGTGTGGGATGTCCAAATCGTTTAAAATACTCAGAGCATTCTCCATACCCGAGAAAACTTCCAGGATAACACGCGGATATATCAATTGAAATCATACCATCACGTGAGTATTTCGTATTCCACAATCCTCCATGACCCAATTTGACGCAACTCAATTTGACATCCTCGAGAAAATCACTTCGTGTTGGACGCCATGAGTTCTTTTCTCTTGCGAAGTGAGCTACCACTGATGGAATTGTAAAGCTATCCGTGAGTAGTTTTTCATGGAAACTCTCCGGTGAAAATTCATTAGCGATTTTTCTCATTCTGTTATCTAATTCTTCAACGCGATATAATTCTCCATTTGGTCTTACAAACTGATCAAATCCTATTTCAGAATCTTCAGCGCTGCGAAGTAACCACACTGACACAGGATCATCCTTACACAACGTAACAATAGCATCAAATAATTTCTCTTCATAGAACACATCCTTGTAAAACTCCCGGGGGATATATCTCACGATTCGTTCTCGTGGAAATACATTTACCGCAGGTGTCCACGCATGTTTGTTATGATCAATAATTTCAATTGGAGCTCCTCGCGATTGATATTTCGGTTCGTATAATACTTCTCCGGTTATCGTCGCTACCGATATTGGAAATTTTAATAATGCTTCTAATTTGGTTATATCGGAAATCTTTGCCCCGCGCTGTTTCACTGTCAGTTCCCATTCGGTTATTTTTTTTAGTCGTTGTTCAGTTAGTTTATTCCCCCGGGATGCATTTGTGAAGTGTTCCATTACCCGTGTTGCTATACAATTCAGTGTTGAATCACCTTGTGATTTCGACGATGAAAACATAGGTTCTAGTTTTTCAATACTTGGCTTATTTAGCGGGTATATTCCGTAAACAACTGTTGTTACAGGGTAAGATTTCTCGTAGTATGGTTTGTCAATTCCAGTTAGAATTCCTGCTTTGGAATCTCTACTCACAATAACAAATTTTTTATCCTTGAGGATTTTATCAAATTTATCTCTGATAACCCATTCACCTTCGTCTTCGATAATGAATTTTATTCTAAAAAAATACCTCCTACCGCCAAGGTGTGAAATTATCTTAGCTGCTCTTGTATCGTTCATGGTAGCATCGATGTTTGGTACATTGACATCATCATTGATAATTCGAAATGTCGACCACGTATGAGATGCTCCATCGCGCTTAAATTCATTAAAACAGTCGCTGATTTTACTCAACAGGGTTTTGTCATCTATTAGACTTTTTGGTATATCAGAGATTCTATCGAGATTAAATCTAGCATTTTTCCAAGGCGTAATTTTCGATAATCTCTTGAATTCCTTCATATTATAATTAAAACAAGTATTTAAATAAAAAGTTTTTTATATAATGAATCATTGCAAATGGCTTATGATTGGATCAAAGACTCCGTGTAACAAATCATGCAGAAATGAATTCTGTGGGTATCATATGCAAAGTGTGAGAAACGGTTCAAAAGGCCCTCTTCCGTGCCTATATTGTGGGGTAGGTGTAAGAGGCAAGTCGCAGTTATGCGTTAATTGCGGGGGTAAGCGTTATAGAGAGTTGAAGCGTTATTATGACAAGCGAAGAATCAAAAATCCTGACTCTGTCAATGACAACGTCAACGGCAAAATCATAAAAACTGCTCAGGACTACATAGGCAGATTTGCCAATGTTATAATTCAGCCAATTAACGAATTAGACAAATAGAAGTATTAGTATATAAATGAACCAAGAATTTCAAAGACATCCTGTTATTGAAAATTACGAAGCTTCTCGTGATGGTATTGTCAGACACTGTAGACTCAAGAAATCTGTTGGTGTTGTGAATAATCAAGGATATTTGATATTTGGCGCTGGAGGGACGAAGTATCTCAATCACCGTTTCGTCTATGAAGTATTTAACGGATTGATCAATGATGGTTTTGTTATTGATCACATAAATAGCATTAAGACTGATAATTCTTTATCGAATCTACAAGCTATTTCACAACGTGAAAACTCCAAACGAGGTGGGACTGGGAAATACTCGAAAAATGCTAGACCAGTAAAGTCGTTTAATACGGCAAATAACACGGAGATAGTATTTCAATCTTTGAATAGCGCCAGTAGGTATTTCGATATTTGTATATCATCAGTACGATTCGTTGCAGAACGAGTACAAAAATCGGCGATTTCCAGAAAAAACGGAAAAAAAATTCAGTTTTCTTATGTATAATACGTAAACTTACATTGACGGGGAATAACTCCGTTAGGTAACGCGTGTGTGATAAATCACCAATGACACAGTTACGGATCTTAAACACAGTCATTGATTTTGATTGGTTAGTTTCGCTATTATAAATCTGAACAGAATATAATCAATTTCGTTTTTTTTTTCAAGTATTAACAGAACTGTTTCATATACACGTCGTATTTAAACATTTTTTTTAGTGTCTGTTTCAAGTATTATGCGTGTTTTCAACGTTATCAGTGATCGCTAATAAACAAAACAAACAATTACAAGCACTACACCTCTTTATGTCACTTCGTTGTAATGAGTGGTTATATACAAATCCGTCTTTGTTATAATTGGGCTTAGCCGAAATTCAAGTGTAAAACCAAACCTGAAATCACACGTGGCGTGAACGTTATTATTGACATTCAAACCAGGTTTCGATTTCAGGTTTGGTTTTACACTTGAATGTAGAATAGCCCGCGTCATCCATTGTCATTGAAATCAATTCATTGTGTCACCTATAATCTATTGTTGTACCGTCGTCATTCATTGTCATTGTAAATACCATAATCACCTATAATCTATTGTTGTACCGTCGTCATTGTCATTGTAAATACCATAATCACCTATAATCTATTGTTGTACCGTCGTATGTGTATAATACAACCGCCTACATGACTAGATAATGGGGTTGTAAGTGCCGTCGTCATCTATAATCATAATCACCTATAATCGCACTAAGCTTCTGGGCTGCTAAGATGATCAACACCTTAGCGTGTCCAGAATTCATTTTGTGAAAAATTCTAAAGAATTTTCATTCAAGCAATTCAACAAATATATTTTTATATAATATGAATATTGAAAATCTCAAATTGATTATTATTGAAATCAACAAGCTTAAAAATCAAAATGTTAAACTATGTTCAGGGTTAGATTGTGATCAAATTATGACCGATTTCGAGGACATACAATTTGCAGAACAGACCGGAAAATACGTCCTCGCTAAGAAATATTTTTTAACTAAGCGGATACAAAAACTTATACGTGAAAGTTTAGTCAATACTGAAGACGTTAATGTTTTTGTACCATTATGTAGCATCGTTGAACGTGTACGAAAGCAATTAGGCTTAGATTATGAACAAAGGAAGCTTATTAATTATAAGGCGAGACAATTAAAAATGTTAATGTAGCAAGATGAGCCCCACGCGTAGAGAGCTTCCTTTGTTTAATCACTACCTGGGCAAACGAGGAAGTAAAATTATGTGTGTGACCCAGTACAACAACAGGGAAGTATAACAAGTTAGTGTACAATTTAGTGATTTCTTTTTTTTTACTTGATGAATTGCTTGCAATTTAACAATACTGATACTCTTTCAATAATGGTAGGACAATCATTGACCACACGGAACACAAAGAACGACTTAGCGCTCTTAATAAAATATTACCCCTTCGTGATCGTATACGTGAAAAACTTCAACAACGGCAATTACTTCAGACTGATTTTACAGAGGATACACAACAACTCTTTAAGCCGATTGTTACTGCAACTACAGATGTGAAAACAGCAATTTCTAAACAAGAAAGCGCGCAGAAAGAGTCCTTTCTCCCTGTGTTAGAGAAAATAGCAAAACGAACTAAACAAACAAAAAAATCATTAAAAACACTTCCTGGTGATATAATAACTACTGCAAGACGACAAGAAGAACAACAACGAGAACTTCAGGAAGAAATTGAACGATTAGGTGATGTTGATATTTCCTCACCACCACCTGAACCACTTGAAGAATTTCAAGAAGAATTTCAAGAAGAAACGGGAGCTGTTTCAAAAGGGGATTATTCTCCTGAAAATATATTTACAGTTGATGCGTTAAATACAATCAGAAATATCCAAACAAACTCTGAATTAGCTAAATTTACCAAAGACAACGTTAAAAAAAGAAAAGGGATAAGTATTTAATAGACGAAACGTCTAAAGATTTTGTAAAAGGTTTAGACATTTGGGCAAATAAGGTGTTTTTAGCAAACCGCCAGAAAAATAAAATCACAAGAGAAATAAGTAGTGATTATAATCAATTTCTAGCTATGGTAAAGGGAGTCACATCAGCACCACCAGTATACACAGCAGACCCAATCCCTGATGAAATACAAATAATGGCAGAGGCTGATTCTAAGAAGGGTGCAACTGGTATCACTGAAAAATCCAAAGGATTTTCAAAAACAGGCAGTGGTTTAGTTGGAAACTCTAGCGTAACATGTCCTGGCAATATTCTCGGTGATATAGCACGATTAGAAATACTTGTAGGAGGAAAACGAGCCGGGAATAACTCACCAGAAATAATCAATGAAGCAGCTGATATCTGTAGGAGGTTATTTCAAGGTGGTATCATGGATATTGCAACATATCGAGATTTCATTGAAGAGTTAGTAGAGGAAAATCCTTTGAATTTTCATCATGGTTATCATAGTGACTAATGTCATCACATTAGATAAATATCAATTGAATAGAGAATGATCATACACTACAACCATGATAAACCAACTAACGTATACGTGGTAAACTCACGATTGCCAAAATACCGAGCATACTATGGAGATGGTCTCGGTAATACTATAATGGGATTATTTTCAAGAATGGCTCCAAAAGTGGCTCCGCTAGTAAAACAATTATCGATGAAAGCAATTGATGTTATCAGGGATAAGGGTATTAGCGCTGTTGGTGATCTTGCCACGAAGGCGTTTTCAGCCGCTAAGGATAAACTAACAGCGCTAGTTCGACGGCGAAAGAAACCAGGAATGACTTCACTGCCATCAACTGAGGTTATGCCTGCGCGAGTTAGTAAAATAATAAACAACGCAGTAGATGAAAAACTACAGTCAATGATTTCATCATCGTTGACTAACGCCCAAGATAATATAACAGCAAATATGATAGCGGGAAGCGGCTTAAACAAACGTCGAAGACGTCCGTGAAATTGCTTTGCAAATTATTATAAAAAAATAATTATTATAATAAATGAAAAATCTTTGATTTTCAATTCTGTATTTTTCACTGGGTTTCACTGAATTTTGGATGATTTTTGATGATTTTTTTACTGATTTGGGTGATTTTTCATCGTGAAATCACATTTTTTGTGATTTTATTGATGATTTCCGTGAGAATTATGAAGAAATTCGTAGGGTAAAATGGTCGATTTTCCATGGGATTTCCCATAGGGAAAAGTTCTTTCAGAACTTTTTAAAGCTGTTAGGAATATTTTTTATTGTTTTCCAAGCAAAATGATCAAAAAATCAGCAATAAAATCACAAAAAATGTGATTTCACGATGAAAAATTTAGAAAAGACCGGAATTATTTCGTGAAAATCTCTTTGAGATTTTTCGGGTAAAGTGGTCGATTTTGCATGGGATTTCCCATAGGGAAAAGTTCTTTCAGAACTTTTTAAAGCTGTTAGGAATTATTTTAAAACAATTTTCGCCTCCAATTTAGACCAACGGGTATATAATAAAAAATGTTCAAACAAAACCCTGATAGTGCATTTGACATGGACGCCCCAGTACTTAAAGATGATTCTGTACGTGATTATCAATTTTTTGCCTATCACGCAGTACAACCTGATCTTCGGGGGAGAATTGAACTTCAAGTTCATGATACCAGTAAATACTTTTTACCCGCTGAAGCCTTTATTGAAGTCGAAGGTGAACTCGTAACAGATGATGCAGCTCATAATGATCCACCATATGCAAATGACCCAACTATCCGAGTTGGTTTTGTTAACAATGGCATCATGGCTTTATTTGAAAGTGCTAGATATCTCATTGATGGAAGAGAAATCGAATCTATTGAACGCGAGGTTGATATTGCTACGGGAATAATCGGGTTAGCGAGATACTCTGATGACTATACTAGATCAGCGGGTCCGTCTATGATGTTCGCGAAGGATATTACTGATAACGCCGAACACGTCCATTATTCTAGAGTAATAGTAACACGAGCTACTGCAGTTGATCCAGCACCAGCCGGATATGTAAGACCAGCTGCTGAATTTGATGTCATAAATAATATTACCAGTTACAACCTAGGATTTGCAACACGAGTAGCAACGTTGCATGGACAGAATCGACGGTTTTCATGCGCGATTCCGCTCCATCACATATTTGGATTTTGTAGAAACGTCAGAAAAGTTATCTATGGAGTAAAGCATACTATAACGCTAATGAGAAGGGGTACTGATAATTATGCAATCTGGCGCACTGGCGCCGCTGCGGGTAAAGTCGTTTTATCAAAACTAACACTGTGGATGCCAGTGTTGACTCCGTCGTTGTCAACAGAACCGCGGTTACTATCATTTATGGATCAAGGGGGGAAGAGATTATTAAGTTGGTTGTCAACGTCCACAGATACCATGGATTCTAATATTGATGGTACACTTACATGGCATCTAGCATCAAAACAGGGTATTTCAGCTCCACGTCACATATTTGTTGCGCTACAGAATACTGCGCGATTAAACGATCAAGAACGTTCCCACATGATATTTGATCAAATTGGGTGTAGTGAAGTCTCGCTGAGAATAAACGGACAGCAAGAACCATCAGAGGATATACAACTTAATTACGGTCAAAACCATATTGCACGAGTTTATCATCGGTTGCTGTCGTATATGGGACGCGATCAAAATGTCGATACTGGTCTACAAATATCACAGTTGGATTTTAAAAATCTATATCCGATTTATTACTTTTCGTTGGAACATCTTGACTTGATGAGACAATCCGTCGTTGATATACACTTCCGAGCTCGTGTAACCCGTCCTGGTGGTATTGTTAATTATAGAGCGGTTGCTGTCATTCTCAGTGATAAATCAATGATACTCGAGGGTGTTGGTGGACGAATGAGACTGGTAGATGCACCAGTGGAAAATATTTGATTGAAAATTGCTGTGCAATGAAAATCGCTTGCGATTTAGAATCAATCTGTTTTGTATAATGTCGTATAGTAATATCAATGTTACGTTGACACCTGGTCAGTTAAAAAAATTACAATCCAAATCAGCTAAGCAATGTGGGACCACAATAACGCTGGAACCTAATCAAATGAATGGCGGGGGGAATAAACTATCGCTGACGAAAACTCAGATTAATCATTTTAACAAAGCGTTTAAAGAAAAAAAAGGAGTTCAGGTTACTCTTTCTGCGAGCGGGATTAAAAACATGGAAAAGACTGGTGGTATATTCCCGCTGTTAGGGTTGATTCCAGGGTTGATTGCCGCAGCGGCCCCAGCGGTTGCTAAAGCGGCAGCGTTAGGAGCCGTTGGTACCGCGGCAGGAATGGCACTAAAGAAAGCAACTGGGCAGGGTTATAAAAAAAAGGGAAAGGGTCTAAGACTACCAGGAACCCCGTATTCATGGTACAGCGGAAGCGGCCTGAGACTAGGACCGGTTTACTAACTCAGAAATCTTCGATTTCCAAACCGATGGTTCCAATGTCCAATTTTGATTTAATTGATGCCGCTAAAAACTCGCGATTAAAAACTTCAGAGGTGTTTTTATGAAAGATCAGTTACCGGCACAACCAAATGATGTTGAAACCGGTATTATTAATCTAGATAACAGCGATGGACCTGGAACTCACTGGGTTGCATACGCGATTGATCCACGTGGGATTATTTATTTTGACTCATATGGATTAGCGCCTCCGAAGGAATTTAACCGCTATGTAAGTAAATTAAAAATACCCCGTTGGTATTCCACGTTACCAACACAAACAATGCTTGACCCCCCCATATGTGGCAATGAAGTATTAAACGTACTTGATGCTATTTCAAAGGAATCAAAGATTCCTCAATCAAAACCACCCCATGTAGTAGTGAATGAGTATACTAGCGGTCGTTGGATTGAAAATCTTTGATGAAATCTTTTAGATTTTAAACAGAGAAAAGATTTTTATGATAACAATGATTGATATTTGGGGACGACCTTTATCAACGCTGAAGAAACCCGAACCTGGTGGAGTTGAAATCCTTGATAAAATCAAGGGTATTAAAAAACTAATCGAAGATGAAATAGCCGAAACGTTGAACTTAGCAAGTGTTGATCCTGGTGAAATAGTTATATTTGGCGATCGTCAGGGTAAATTGAAAACTAATAATGTCTCCCTCGATGATATTTTAATTAAACGACGAGATGCAGCAGAGGATACTATCGCGTTATTTTCCGATCAGGGTAAACTCAAACCAGGTGTACTTGTTTCAACAATTACGGATAAATTAGCAACATTCGATAACACGGCGAATTCATTGAAATCACTCAATGATAAGTATGACGATCATATAGTTGTATTTGATCAGTTTTCTGAATTACAAAGAAATGCAATTGACAAAATTGATAAACCCCTGCTAGAATTTTTTGGAAATCCACCAGTGACCACACCAAAACTCACCTCGATAAAAGATTCTATGTTGGAACTAGCAACTCTTCAATCCGAATATGATAAACACGTGAAACAGTTTTCAATGTTTCGTAAAAACATCATTGATAAGTTTATTGGAACCCCATTTGATAAAATTGAAATAACCCTTCCTGATATTAAAAAATCCATCGATGAGCTTAAAACATTCAACAATGCAATGAAAGATGATGCAACGAGGATGATAAGCGTTGTTGAAAAAATAAAAATTCCTCATGATAAAAAAGTCATTGTCAACAACGTATACACAATCCATTACGGATCATTTGCGTGGACTCCCACAAATAACATTTTACACGTAACCGCAGCCGTCAAGGGTATTTATCGATTAACAATAGTATCACCGAATCAGTTTAATATATCATCAAGTAGTTCATCTGGAGTCAATAATACGATATCAACGATCATCGACAAGGATGTATCTGAACAATTCACGATAACGACCACAGATAGAAATCTAGTCAGGGTTTCAGTAACGTGGTACGTAGAATTCGTAGTGGATTTAAGTAAACAATTAAACTGAAAGGGAAATCACAATTGAAAATGCTAGCGCTTTTAAAATAAAATGACGATCCCTTCAGTGTATCAGTATCGCTATGATCAAGTCAGAGAATTTCAAACTAAACTCAGTTCTCTCTGTGAACAGTATCAAATAAAAATCAAAAAATACCAACGAAGAATAACCGCAGTTGATATCACCGTGTACTCGGTGTCGGGAGTAATCACTGCTGCTGGGATAATACTATCTTCAGTTACAATGATTGCTCCGGTCGTAGTTCCAATCGCTATTTCCGCGGTGGCTACAATTGCAGGTATATTAACCGGGATCACAAAAAAACTATCATCGTGTAGCCAGAGTAAACTAAACGATTATGTAATTAAATTTCACATTGCATCTGCCGGTTACTCGCAATTATCCTCGTTGATATCATCGTCACTCGACGACACAACAATATCAGATAGCGAATTTTCAACGATGGCTCAATTGTATAAACAGACAATGCTAAAATTAGAGCAGAATAATAATAATAACAATGTCGTCGCAAGAACTACTTCAACAAATAGTAACAAATACAACACCGGTGAAAACAAGCATGATATCAGTAACCTCAACGCGTCCTGAATTCAGTGTGAATTTTCCGATTCCCGTTCCCGTGAGCGAGATCGCGCTAGCAAAACTACGAGTGTATCATAGCTGGCCCCATATCAGATCGGTAGCATTTGGTGGTCAACAACCAAATAATTCCTTGGTGTTCGCGTGGAAAAATCGTGAAGACGGAACTCCAGATTGGAACGTTGTCTCGTTACCGACAGGGTCATATCAAATCGAACAAATCAATAACGAATTACAACGAAGAATAAAATCTATCACTGGAAAAGAATAAAAAATCGCTATAACGGTTCACGAGCCGACGTTATCATCTGCGATCGAGATTAATTCCCCTGGGTATGTTGTAGATATTTATCAGAGTTCTATAAGATCAGTGTTAGGATGGCCCGAACTACCACCTCGACGAGAAGAAAAAACCGTTGATATACCAGAACCAAAAAAATCTGATTATGTATCCGACAGGATAAAACCTGATAGTGTAATAAAAACTTATGAAGATCATTCCCCTAACAAATTCATGAATAATCGCCCAGATTTGTTACCAACTATACACTTTGGGTCTATCGAAAAAAATTTAACAGCGTTTAATAACGATCTATCACTGCTATTAATATCTCTCAAATCTGGCTTTCTCACCAGAGATGAATTTATCAGCGTCGTAGAAACATGTAATAAAATCATCAACGATATGGAAATATTTCATGCGAAAATTATTCAAGAGGTGTTATCAGATGAAAAATTTATGGAAATGTTTAGAGGGAAGTATAAGATCCATGAAGATATTTCCACGTTTAAGCTTCCAGGATATAACCCCGACGAATTAAAAAAATATCTCAGTTATGCCATCGATATCGGGTTTAAGAAAATTAACGATGAATGGAAAAAAACAACATCACCGGAAATAAAAACCCTTAAACACAATAATGATCCAGAAGGCGGCGGTAGACATATCGCTCCGAACAACGTAAATATATCCTCGGTGATATCATTGAATTTAGTATGTGACGTTATCGAAGGAAGCTATCAAATAAATCTCGAGCAATCAAATCAAGCTCAGCAAGGATATATTTTATATTCATTTGCACCAACGGCCCCTCCAGGATTTCTAATTATTGAAGACCCAACTAATCCAGTCTTTATGAGATGTCATAATAAATCTTTAACGAGAATTAATTTCAAACTCACTGACCAATCTAATAATTTGATTGATCTGCGAGGTGAAGTTTTGCAAATTAGTCTGTTTGTGAAATCGTGAAAATTCTTCGAATTTCAACAAAGGATTTTCGTCCTAGGACTTTCATCGTAAAAAAATTGTTAGCGCATAGCAGCAGAGAGTGTGAACGCCAACTATATGGCGTCTTTTTTTTTTACTAAATGGAACCTTACAAGGAAGCCTTTAGTTGACCCTTCTCGTTAATATTTACTAGAAAGGTCTATTTTTGACAAATTGAGACTTCCTAGTAATATTTAATAGAAGGCAGCATCGTTGACGCCTAAAAAGTTGGTCTGTTCACACTCTCTGCTGCTACGCTACAATTACATTACCAATAGGTGTTTAACAAAATGTTGGTAGGCTGTGGAAAAAGCGTGTTTTTGGAGGAGTATGGTGGAGAGTAAACTTTCATATGTAGATAGGGGTGCAACGAACTCAGCAATTAGCATATTTACCCTGTCCCCATTATCAATAAAGTCAAAATTTACATCAGTTGTTATTGAGAGATGTTGCTGTAAAATCTTATGTATATGTAGTATATGAGGAAGACGGAATATTGATTGTATTTAACAGAAATTCAATAGCGTCTTGCATTTGCAGTTAATGCATTGCCAAATATTACTTGGACGTAAATATTGAAATATCTCAACTATGAATCTGATTCAGCACAATTTAGGATTTTTGTCGTTTATTTTTGTCCCATTAGCCCATTTTGCTCTATTTATATAATAGTTCTGTTGTATTTGTATAGTTCTTATTGACGGAGTGACAGCCAGAATGATTATATGGACCATCTTTTTGATGGGATATGTATCATGTGTTCGATTCAATAATGAACATGTTTTCCCAAAGTCTGACATTTTAGATCGTAGGTTTTCTTTTATGTAACTTTTCAACTAATTAGCTAAAACTGTAATCATTACAATGCAGACAATATAATAGATAGAGTTACATCTTTATAATTGGTATCCATTTGTTTTGCATAATCAGAGTCACTAGATAATGTGTTTATCTAATGTTGCTGTCATGCCTATTAGCACCTGTAAACGCATACTATTTTACTCATGGAATATAATGGTGTCAAGTTTTCTTTTTCACCGGCTGCAGATCACGAAATAATAGCTTCTGAAAGATAGTCAAAAGTACAACACTAAAATGATTGTATGTATGTATGTGTCACAGAATTAGGCGAAAATTGAATTTATTTTCTTCTTGAATTACTAACTAATTTCACCATTTTTTTTTTTTTGTTTCATCGTACATGCATTACCGGGAGTGAATAAGTGGTTTTCTCCAAGGTAAGCGGTGTGTAACGATTTGCATGAGCCTGACTTTGAATTACATGGAAGTCCGGCACATTAGATTCACATAGTGCACGGTAATCTTGCATTGATTTCTGCTCACCTATTTGAGGGTATATAAGGCAGAATATTTCTTTATTGTAGCTGATAGCATCTCTGATAACGCATCTGATAACATCTCTGGGAACATCTTTGATAACGTCTTTGATATCGTAGCTGATTTGTTGCAGAACATCTCTAAATTATAGCTGAATGTGATTGATTGTGCCGTTTAATTGTGCAATCGAATTGAAGTATCTGACTGTCTGTCTGTCGAATTGTCTGTTCGTCTACATCTGTCGTGACGTGTAAATATCCGGAAATCTAGAAGTCCGAGTGTCGGAGCTGTCTAGAGTTGTATACATCCGGGGTGGCATCTTAAGTATTTTGGGACCGTTGGTTCTAGTAGATGTTGTATGCTGTCTGTACGTATAACTGTGGTGGATCCGTGAAGGAAAAACGGCCGATAAAAGTATTGATCAACCCTAGGTCTTCGGGGAAACTGGGAAGCGATTCAACTGTTGGTGAATCGTACGGTTATACAGGGTCGAGACACATGTGTGTGTTGCAATTGTAGTACAATTGAATACATTGTTATATTTACATAGTTACTTCAAATCACAATAGTATTTCAAGGGAATGCATGAATCTCAATAAAAGCTAGCAACTTGATTAAATACATGTATATGTTCGTGCTAGTTCGTGCTAGTTGTCGCAATCCATACGTGCGATAGTATAGTTTGATGTTTTGATTTGTTATCGTAATTTATACTTGCGGTAATATAACTTTTGTAAAGGTTCCTTGGATCTGTGTATAGTCCAGGAGATTCCTTTGTATCTGTGTTTTATTTTGTATTAATATTTAATTTAGTTATGTATTGTGAATGGTTGTGAGTATAATTGTGGGTTGAACGCATGAATTATTCTGTTGATACATCATTATTTTTCATTAATAATTTATTTTATAAATTTATATTTTCTTTCACATATTGTGTTTGTGTTGTTCATTTAATCCACCATCCTCTCGGTAACAATTCTGTTACAGTATGTATGTATGTATGTATGTATGTATGTATGTATGTATGTATGTATGTATGTATGACAGTTTCTAACAGACGAACTTTATGAAAGCTCTGCGATCAGACTTTGTGCTCCATTAATTATGAATTTTATTATCATCAATTTTTTGTGTGTGCCATGTCTAAAATCAATCTTAGTGCACAAATTTCAAACAAGACAAGCTTCATCTTGAAGTCAAACGATGTTCTCAGTTGATTCCTGCGTACACATATCAACCTTATTTTACACATATATTGTTAGCTTTTTCAAATTGGGGACTAACATTTACTTTTTGTTGTGTTGGGTACATGACTGGTGACTTTCCAAATACATTTTAGTCATTCTTTGTTAATTATAGAAAAATGTTAATATATGTTAAGGGCAAAATATTTGAAATATCAATTTAAAATTGAGCACAATATGAACTTTCATCAACGGATTAAACAACTGACACCCTACTATTACCTCAACAAATCCATGCTAAAATTCAAAAAGAATGATGTTAAGGGCACATTTAGGATTAACGTTCTATCACGAGTATTATTACTTTATTATTATTACTATTATTATTATTATTATTATTATTATTATTATTATTATTATTATTATTATTATTATTATTATTTTCATCACATATTGTACCATATTTGCGTTGCACTTCTGCGGTCGTTGATGATTTTTCCAGTTACAGCATGTTATGGCTAAAGTAGTTTCGTAAGGACCCTATTGTATCCTAAAATCAACAAATGTTCACAGTATATTAACAGCTGAACAATCGAAAGTGTTCTTCATAAGCAGTGAGAAGAAATTTATCTATATTCTCTAACCCTCTAATGCCCACTAATCATGAAACTATTATGTATCACTTGAATGGTTTACCTTGTTTCATGTTTGTATTACTTATAAGTAAGCCATTATAAGCCGAAAATTAAAACCTAACATCACAATACAAAACAAAACCCACACACTTATACAAAGAGGTATAACCATCTCAAATTAGTAAACATGTTTACATAAAAATATTCATGCAATTCACCATGTTAAACAATAAGAAACGTTCCATTCTACCAGACTAATCGAAGCTGTCATAAAATTTCATGAATATTTTACATTGCGCCGTTCGCACATAAAAGCTGTGTCATTACTGAGTGTTGAGAAACATATTTCCAAAATAGATTTACCAAGAGTTAACAAATAACTTCCAAAATCTAACAAACTTATAAATGGATAAGTAAATACGAAAATATTTATTTTTGCCAAGACACCCCATTTCCGATGCATAATATAGCCAACAAATAAATTAAGATTGTTTTTAAAACAAAGAACAAGAACTTCGAACTGTTTAGAATGATAAGTCTATCTCTATTGTATTTTTCACTTTTGTATATGATTGCAGATTGTAGAGGTCATTTTGTAAACAACATTTTATATATCTAACATTTGTCCATGACTTCTACAGTAGAATGTTTTTTAATAGAAGCATGCATAATTGGCATTTCGATTCGAAAGGTTCCAGAAGTTCTTCATGCTTGTGTTCTTGTTCATCAATTACAAAAAGGTTGTTAACTGATGTTTAGCTCAAGGCCCTGTTTTTGTTAGCAATCTCTAAGCGAACGTGTTTCCAAATTTGATAGGAAACTGACCAACATCACGTTTATCATAATGTGTCTTAGGCTTTTATATTAAGGATTTTTTTTACGCCAAAATAAAGCATTCCATATCCAAACGTCGGATTTGTAGAATCAATTATAGCTGTTTTCACTTATAATTTGGCGGTAATTTATTCATTTAAATATTGTATTGAAATGACAAAGTGCTCATTAATTTTAGGACTAATCACTGTTGTTGAATTCTTGTGAATTCATTCAAAGATATTATGGGTCATAATACTCTGATATTGGCACATTAGCACATTCAAACCTCCCAACACAACAGTACATCCATGATTTGAATTTATTTATAATGCTGGCGGAATTGTTCGGAACATTCTATACTTAGGACATGTGATAAAAATGAGGACTAGTTGGGATTTAACTCATAACACTGAATTCCTCAACATTTTCACTTGTTATTCTAGGGAAATAAATATTTTGTTGAATTTTACAAAACGTATTTGTCTTCTTTACTTATTATAAGACCTTTCAATTGTAACCATAATAAAAAAGAATATATTTTAGTAAGACTGTATTTATTAGTAATATATATTAAAGGTGAACATAGCTTTTTAGAACACACATTCAAATAAGAAAAGTCAATATTAATTACCGTATACTTGTCAAGCTAATGTAATAATCCAAAACCAATTAGTGCTTCAGTAATTCCAATGTGCTTTAAATTAAAAAAAAAATTCTTTCGAATTACAATGGGTCTTTTTAAAATAAAAATCCAATTTCTTTCGAATTATATCTGATGCTAAGATTATAACTATAGACTTTGATGACGAAATGACTGTCAGAGACATATCAAAAACAGAAATGAGCTAGTTGGTCCCGAGTCCCTGGGAAACAATGAAAAAGGAAGAACGGAGGCAGAAGTTAAACGGACTGGAGGGAACCGGAGTACCAGTCCAGAGAAGCATAATACTGATGACGTAGGAACACAGGACATGTGGAAAATCTATAACACTAAGTCAGATGATGAAATAGGCCGTGACTTGTCGAGTGTTAGACGAGTGATAGGGTTTAAAGTTTGAATTTCATTTGAGAAATGAATATTTGTTATTTAATGTTTTTAAATTGTTGTTTAACTGAATGTCATTTGTTGTGAATTCAGTAATTTAATTGTCTGCATCACTGATTAGGGGTTCGGAGCTTTGCATCCCTATACCAATGCTTCATTCTCTAACAAAAACAAGAAAGTGTGGGTCTTCTGTAAGAATTTAATATAATATTGGGAGCACATAGTTAACGAGAAACCTTTATATGGTACGATATTGTTTAACTACAGAAACCTTAAGTAGCGTAGGAAACAACTCATAATGCCCGGCCTTTCACCATGCATTGTACATATTGACACTCAGATCATACAATGACCTCAGAATTAAGTGTAAGAGTTTCGCCAACCAAGCCAATCTTTTTAGATCAATATCGATCTTCTCATATACCCCAAAAAGACGCCAAGAATGTTGATGTATGTTCGAAATGAAATTCTCTCGGTAAACTAAACGGTGTAAAAGTGTGCGTGTACTCTGGTAAGAGCAGAAACAACTAAACAGGATTAACAAAATGTTATGTATATGTGGTGTATTGGATATTATAGTTTGTGAAATTTAATCTCTTTCTATTTAGATTCTAAAAACAAACATATGACGGTTAGTACGATGTATTTATGGGTTGTGTCGCATGGTATATGTGGTTTGATAGATAGCACATGTTGTGATATAAGGGATAGTCTATTTTGTTTCTCTTACACTTTTAGCGAACACCATACGTTCTTTTGGATAGTGTGTGTGTGTGTGTGTGTGTGTGTGTGTGTGTGTGTCTAAGGATTGTTTGTCCCGATAAACCCTCGTCCCTAGAAACCCATCCACATTAATCATTAGGTATGATAGAAGCCTATCAAGTTTAACTTATCTGCCATCTACGGTTTATATACGTTGTGGGTATCTGATGCATTGCGTAATGATAAATCATTTTGATTTTGGTATCAAAAGATCAAACGTCAGGGTCCTTTTGAAAGATGATAACTATATTCCACACAGTACCATAACTTCTGGTTAATAAAGCGTACACGTCTTTGAGAATACCAAGGATGTAGTCTATGTTTACGTTGTGACAAATCAAGGTCAATGATGGAATGAATCAAATGGATTTCGGCTCAGAAACTTCAGTTCACTACCAAATGCCTTAACTTGTATCGGAAAATGTTGGAGGGAAGAAATAAAGTCTAATGATTTGTAAAAATGTCATGAGTCATGTTCATTGATTGGAAAAATATGTGTTTGGGCATAATACCCTACCTTTAGACCATGTTCCTTGATAAATGTGTGTGTGTAAGTCGAATTTCAGGGCCATTATAGTGGATAGAAACAAAAGGGTTTATAAAATGACAATTTTTAGAGTTAACACCTTGATCAAACTTTGTGTGGATTGCTTGCAGATAGGGTAATAAACGTATTATTGTATCTAGGATCCGATGGCTACAACTCATTCTTATGGTAAGTCTGATAGGAAATCAATTGATTTGCGCATTAAGTTTGCATTAAGACCACACGCCTTGATCCAAAGTTAAATTTATTCAAAATGATATCATTCTCTGATAATATTCTTGCACTTATTTCACATCAATCTATCGTGATGATGTTTTTTACACTTACTGGATATGAATCATTTTATGATATTTGTACACTTAATGGAAATCAGTCTTTTGTGATACTTTTGGTAGTAAACTACAGGTAAAACATTTTTTGGCGTGCTTGTACCGCATGTCATATGAATATTGTTCTTGCTATTGTAACCTTTTCTTTACAATTTGTTTTCAATGTGCTTAGTGTCATAACTACAGTGATAGCAGGTACAGCCACAAAGTGGATCGCACGTGTCTTTGGGGCTCGGCCCAACCAGGAAACAAATAAAAGACAGTAATGGGGGTATATAATGTTTGCTGGTGGGCCCGTGGTGAGATAGCTACACCACTGATTTGTAATGATGTAAATATTGAATTTGTGATAAAGCAAATAAACTACATGGTGAAGAAAGAACACACAATTTCTTACGTGCAGAAACATATTCCGTACTGTTTTCGTGAATACGCTTAAACAATTGTATTCGTAGGTTACCACCATATATTTAAATATTTCATACAGATCAATGTTTGGAAAACAGGTTCATTGAATTTTGTTGAATATTTGGTTATAGAAAAATACAGACCATTTTAAGCTATTACGTATGCAATTCATCTATGTTAAAAAAAACATACTAAAATACAAGAATCTAAATAATTATGTACATTATATGCAGTCTAGACACTTGCAAGCCAGAATCGAAACAAGCGTGTACATTATATGCAAACTAGACACTTGCAAGTCAGAATATAAATCAATGTATACATTATATGCAGTCTAGACACTTGCAAGCCAGAATCGAAACAAGCGTGTACATTATATGCAAACTAGACACTTGCAAGTCAGAATATAAATCAATGTGTACATTATATGCAAACTAGACACGTGCAAGCCAGACTCTAAAAAGGAGTGTACATTATATACAGTCTAGACATGTGCAAACCAGAATCTAAACAAGTGTGTACATTCTATGCCGTCCGGACATGTGAAACAAAACTGATTATGTCGTTTCAAAATCGTCTATATGCAGTGATTTATTGAACGTTCATTATTCGTATTTCAATTAGCAAATTATGACACTAATTACACGTGTAGACATAGTACGATCAATCATACATGTTATTCGATTAACGAAAACAAACAGAAACATGCTTATCCAGGTTACGTTAAACCAATGGTAAGTAATGTAGCATGGAAACACATAAGCACATGTATTCAAGTCGCATACGACCAAAGGTAATTATTTACAACTAATGTTGTTGTATGGAAATAAATGTTCTTATTTCGGTCACATTGATCTTGACCTTTAACCTTTTGACGGCAAGTCCTCAGACTTTCTCTTTCCAATGCGAATCAAAAGTATGTGTAGAGGAGATTAATCCTGATATATGATGAGAAATTAATGACGTTGTGGATAGCTTAGTCCCTATATATGATGTGGAATTATGGTAATGTGCAGAAATATTTGTTTTAACTTTCTTGCAAATGTGACCTTATAATCTACTTTTTGAACCCCAAATTTGTTTTAATGCAGGACAAAAATGTATTAACTGTACAAGATGAAAAAGAAAAAAGCTGTCATTAATAATAATACTAATATTAATAATAATAAAAATAATAATAATAATAATAACAATGAGTACGTTGTATGGTTCTTGATCTCTAGAAGCTCTAAGCACTTTATAACATTAGAAATCACCTGTAACATTAAACGAATATATATAATGATGTGATTACAAAAACAAAACACAAAAAATGAAATTCGAAAACACATTATGATGAAAATATTTAAGGTAGGAAACATCATTAGGTCTTTAAGTTTATCGTTGCAGTCGATACAGGTGAATTTTAAGAGCACTCTTGAATGGGATCACTGTATTTTTGTGTCTAAGTTTCCTGGGCAATTCATTCCATATTGCTGGGTCCTGGTATGCAGCGCTGTCCATGTGACATTGTTTTCATAGTGGGAATGAGTGTACGATTATCATAAGAGGGTCGTAAGTACCTTGTTGGTGTGTACACATGGGCGAGTTAGGATAATCCGTCAGTGAAACGTAGCACAGAGAACAAATTTTGTGTCTGAGTTTGGATCAAATGGATAGCCAGTTTAGAGTACAGAGCAGCGGGTAGGTGTGCTCTTGTCGTCGTACTCTAAGGATAATCTGAGCAGCTGTGTTGTGAACGTCAAATTTCCGGAGTAGATATTGAAACGAACCATACATAATTGAGTTACAATAGTCCAGTCTTGAAAGTACCAATGAACACACAAGTGTTTTAGCGGCCTTAGATTAAAGATATTTGTGAATGGATCTGATGCATTTCAGCTCAAGATATGCAGCATTTCATATGTGAATGACATCTTGGTGCAATGTGGTGAGTAATGTCCAGAGTAAAACCTAGGTAATGTACTGACTGTGTGACTTTAATGTTGGTGTTGCTGATATTGATTGTTTTAGGTAAAGGATATGAATGAGAAAGGCTTTGTGTTGTGATCAGAATGGCCTAAGCATTATCATCATACATCTACATCTTGTTACATGTCATCCATTATTTCACACCACAACATAGATCGACTGGGATGGAGTATATTCAATTTGCAGACACACTTTGTGTCATGTTGACCAAGTAGGACTTGAACCACAGTACGGCTGTATCATGAACACCAAATACATGATGGGTAGGGTGAAGTAATATAGTATTGTCTATTGTGACAAATGGTGCAGATAATTCACGGAGGGTGTAAGTAATATTAATATGCAATAAAAATGTTAAATGAATATTGTCTATTTCAAATTAATATATGTATGTGAAAGAGAAATTTATATTTACTGCAAATTAATATGTACAATTCTGCATTGATGGAAACAAAACGTTTTTATGTCAAAATAAATTCATCCGTTTCTTCCAGATAATAATCAAATCATCAACAACTCTCCCGTACACCCTTCTTCCTGCCATGATGTAGAAATCAGTCGTGTCCTAGTTCGATCTTGTCGTTAAAAAGATACGTTTGCCTGTCAGACCTTGCCTTTAAAATCAGACATGTGCCAGTCAGACCTTGTCTTTAAAACCAAATGTGTGCACGTTATGCCTTGCTGTAAAGCAGTACTGAGGCTGTACAGACCATTAGGTGTACGAATTAGAGAACGTAATTAGAGAAACAGGCAAAAATGTATATACAAGATCTAAAATGATAAATCATGGCCTCTAACGTGTTCGTAAATTCATAGACCCGCAGGTTTTCCTCTATGCTGTTATAGATGACTTGCGGAATGACATGTAGTAGATCATCGTTGATTGTCTGCGCTGCTGTGTACAACCTGTATAGGCCAGGTGCTGCAATCTTGGCCATAAAAATAGTAGATGCCGGCGACAATAGGTCTCTCAACCAAACGTTGTATCGAGACCAATGCGATATCGTGATCGAGGATCATGTTGATTGATTGTAACAAACCCGTGTGGGTCCATGTGCAAAAACGTTTTCAAATCTAACCATATCCATGTCACTGAAACACCAAGTCTAAAAAATATATTCCCCGTGTGTGTGTGTGTGTGTGTGTGTGTGTGTGTGTGTGTGTGTGTTTGTGTGTGTGTGTGTGTGTGTGTGCGTATCAACGCCATTGAAGACAACCGAAATATTGCAGTTTGTCTGATAACTATTGGAAACCTATTGCATTATTATGTGACGGTGTGTGTTTATCGCGCATGAGTTCGTCGTACACTAACGAGGTTGTTAATATCGACATCAAGATCATCATCATACAGAGCATCGTCGAAGTCGGTGATAAAATAAATAATGTCATTGTCATCCACATCCAACGACTTTGCATTTTCATAGAAATTCTTAAGAATATAATATAATCGCTGATCATCCAGAAATGGTGTGAACAAACCAAATGTGTCCGACTTGAACCATCTTAATATCAGGTTAAGTAACATCTGGGCTTTTCCACACTCAGAAGGACCGATGAACTTTGGTCGAATGAAGTTTGGCAAAGCCGGGTAGTGCTTGACTGCTCCTTGCTCACATGTTGCAGAACAGGCAATAACATTTATATTAGTACAAATATGATGAATTTCTATTGTATTCCATACAAACGTTTCACCAGTATCAGCGCGCAAACAACGACAACAATACGGATAGTTTATCTGTCGGCAACTAAAACGATTCGATGTTAGCGTTTCCAATAAAGTCCACCTGACAGATATTTTGTTCTTGTCCAATGATACTATTATAACTGGTTGATATCATTCATGCTCAGACAAATACTCACTGGTTATCATTAACGTTGCAAGCTTATAAAAAGAAGCAGTCCAGCTATCAACGAAAACAGCAACTGAAATTGCAACTGCGTTTGAAAACATTTATCAATGTGGATCCGGGCTGTATCGCAGCCTGCGATGGATACAGTTGCTACAGGTTAATCCTTGCAACGAATCTCGTGGTGCATTAGCACAGCAGCAATTTTCATTGGAACATATTGTGAAAATCAGACGAGGTCACACCACGCTACATCGCGACAAGGCGACCGTTGACAGATATGATCAAACACTTGCTGAGCGGTTGTTTGGATATCAGTATTCTCAGGAAATGCTGACGGACACGACATCTCATGAATGGGTTGTAATACTACGTCACCTCATAGTCGCGCTAGACAATGAAGTAACGCATGAAATTTATATACAACTCATTAATGCAATCTTGCAGAAACACTTACCAGTAAGTGTGTGTAAAGCCGTGACATGACTCGTTTAAGAGGTACTCGTTAACGTGATGATCAGGTATCATTTATATGAACCCAGTAAGCTTGAAGACGGTTAAAAGGAGAAGCTGATCATACTTGTAATGTAATCACAAATAAAAAGTTTAGTTAGTAACATATGATGGCAGGCCTGCACTGTTCAAACTAGTTACACGGTTTCTGAGCGTGCATTTAACCGTGAAAAACAACACATACATCCAGAAGACACTCAATTACCATCTGCATGGATTTGATCCCAAATGAAAGCACCAATTCCAGGGAAAAGGGAGGGGCTTGTGCTACGACGTCGGTTATTTTCAAGACAGGTCATCTTCACATTCATACGTGTGTGCCCGAGACTACTAGTCATGCTGTCTACGTAAATTGTCTTGGGTAATTAAACGAACACTGCCAATAAATTACTGTGTTACAGCACGCACAGTGATTAATTTGTCGTTGTGTCAACAACATGATCAAGATCAAACTCGCGTTTTTGCTTTGATATTTCGCTTAGAACAAGTTAATTTTTTCAGTGTAAAATGCCGCCATTCTGAACTTTATTACCTTCGTCAACCATCTTGCAGTAAATATGATATTCGTCCGTAGTAGAGACATTTTTGTAACCCACGATACTGCTAAATATACTAAATTCGACCATTAGACATGATCACCGACTTTAAATATATTGGTATCTGAGATTGTTAGTCCCTGTGACGAAAGAGTGCTTATTGCCTATCCCAGAGTCCATGGCGATTTTCAATCAGTCGATGACTCTGATAGCGCTTTCTCAAGAACATCCACAGGGACAACAGCAATACATTAAGAACAAACGTTTGTTTTCCTTAGACCGGAGAATTTCAACACAGCATTATGTCTACATGTAGCTGTCGAACGATAACACAATGGCATACATATATCTAGAAATATTTCTCTGTGAAGTGAAAATAATTCACGTTGAAGTGAATCATGAACTAGTTTCCTAGATGTGACTATGAAATCTCTAGGCTTCTATAGACTCCAGAAATCATTTATCGTAGTCAGTGAAATTACAGTGCACATTATCTCTCATTGAATCCTATCAGGTTGTAGTCGTATTGGCACTTTCAGCTGTCTCAGCGATTCATCAGCGGCCCTATAGTCATATGCCACTTATTCATAGTAATCTACGGATTGGATTCTTTTAACCGACTCTGCAATGATTGTCTAACAGAGAATGGTGGTTGACTATGATCACTTCTCATGCCGGGGGTCCAGAGAGATGTCAAGCGGTTTTGTCTCTCCTGGGACAAATGTAAGAGAATGGCACTGACGCATACGACACAGGACCTCGAGCAGAACTATTACAAGAGCATGAGAGGACGCGTTTCCCTGTCGCATACGGCTGTTGGAAATCGTCTTCTGTCGAGAATAACTACTTCGTAAAGAGAGGGAATGCCTCGGAATCGTGTTCAGAATATCACAGTTCGAGCGGTACTTGTACGGGCTGAAGTTCATATTGGAAACTGACCACCAACCTTTCGCCTATCTCGCACAGGCGAAATTGTCGAATGAATGCTTGATGCGATGGTCGCTGTTATTACAGCAGTAATTGATGCAGATCAGATACGTGAAAGCCACAGAGAAGGAGCGCTGAAATAGCATCGATCGATCAGTAAGTAACCTTAATTGTGTGTATATTCGTGTCCGAGGTCATCGTGTAATGTCGCTATGATTTTGCATTCATTGCGTGTGTAACAGATATTTGAAATCAGAGCAAATGTGAGGGTGGAATACAATACCGATTATATTCTCAATCGTTGAGGGGTTGTCGCGTTGTAAGTATTGTTCCATACTTATTGATCACATACATAACTAGATTGCAACATATATATGCTAGACCCCAAGGCTAATAATCACTACTAATAAACGTTACGATGTCAGTCTTGCGAATAAGCCATAGGATCTCGTGACAGCCACCTTATTTTGTCAGAGGGCGATGCACAGGTAAGTGACATGACTTTCCTGTGTTGGTTTCAAAGAAACATCAAGTGGGAGTCGTAAATTCACAATTGATAGACTCAAGGGGAGGGGACAATAATATCAGCTAATTACGTATATCATGCGAGAATCAACATCCAGTCGGAGTTGAGCATGGCGTAGCCACCAATGGAAACGCAAGATTGAATCTAGTATCTTGAAAACTAAGTGTCGGTTGTGGATACACCATCTTGCGCAATGTTATAAGTTACTCCGACGTCCATGCTATCGTTCTGCATACACTACTTATGAAGGACCAAGCAATATTTTTTTACAATTTCTGTTCACCTTTGTGGGCTTTTTGAGAGATTTGGGGGTATTTTGTAATGATATGCCGTGTTACATTGCCTTTTAAAAGTTTAATACAGATGTTCATTACTAACTCGGGAAATGGCCAATCCGTGGCATTGGTTATGGCATCCTCTTCATCAGGTCTAATCCTAAATTATCTTTCATGATGTATGAGGACGTTTTAACTTCTCAATTTCACATTAGCAACATAAACCCCTTCACGTCTGCTCGCTATCAGCTTCCATAATATAGTCAATCTTACGGATCACATTCAGAAACTACTGTCTTATTTATATGTATAGCAAATAGTTCATAAGCATTGATACGTACGCTGCAAGATATTGTAGTTTAGAAGCTAAATGGATTACACTTAGAACAGTAAATCAAACAGACGTAGGATCCAGTTAACATATGCAGTCTAATAATAATTTATGAGATCATTATAAAAGTTATATACCTGTCTCACACTTATACGTCACGACATTCGGATTACTTTAGCCGTTTCTGTATTAGCTTTCAAATTCACTTGATTCAAATAACTGCTTGAATTTTTTAAAAGACATCAGAGATTGATCAGACAAGAAAATCAGATTAGATAAACAACTGTTTTTGGTATCGTTTTGTACGCTGTCCTAAACAAAGCTTTTAACTGAATTTAGAGGTAAAATCATCCACTACTTCAAACATTTGTCTCCATTGTCTGCAACAGGCTTAAAGCCACGAACACAAATCAGTAAGTATTCCTCATGCAAACGTTGTGATATTGGATAAGATGCTTCGATTTTAGTTTGTGGGATGACGAACTGGAAATACACTCAGACTAAAATCTTTCTTATCACTGGTATTCAATATTGGTGTGATTAATGAGAGAAAGGACTTCCCTTTTATATGCATCGTTCTTTCAATTGTAGAATCTCTAACAGGTGCAATTAAACACGCATGACTTGGTTATTTAACTTCCTCTTCTTGAAGCATTTATCTGTATATGAGATCAATTCACTAAATTCAGACCGTCGTGATTTCTGGTAAAGAAGCATTAATTTCGAACGCCTTTATTCGAAACTGTTAAACACGGATAGGTAAGTAATAACGTTCTGTTATTTAAAATAGTATACGGTTGAAATGGAGCTCTGAGCGTTCAATGGAAGATAACGATTTGTCTATGTTGTTTGTTTGTTTGTCTGATCAGGATTTTTAACGTACCTAAAACAATTTTTCAGTCATATCGCTACGCTGTCTGCAGCGATGGAGTTTATAGTAATGTCAAGCACTGGGGCATCATGCCACAGACAGATAGCATGATGTCCCACCCAGTCACATTATCCTTACACCAGACTGACCAGTCCTAACACTAACCGCTTAATGCTGAGCGCCAAGCGAGGCAGCTGTTAGTATCTATTTTATAATCGGCCGGGGATCGAACCCACGACCTCCCGCTTCCGCCGCGGACGCTCTAACCACTAGGCCACAGGAGCGGTTTGTCTATGTTGTTACACGTGAGTCTTTTTTTTAATTTTATTCCATTATTATTGATTGTGAATATGTCGACTGCATAAAAAGGAAGTATATATAGAAATTGAATTTACTCGTTTACAGGTAGATTTAGGATAGAATAATTTATATAACTAAAGTGGTGAACAGGTACATGTATAAGCACATGCCCTGCATATCTGTTTGTACGTGAAAAACGTTATAAGACCTTACGTACAGTACAATACAAAGAGGTTCAACATGGACAGATTGATGCATATCTGTGCATGGCTTCGTACATATATCATTCAAGCTGTACAATCCCATATTATTACCGATGCTTTAACTGAAGAAAGGGGTATTGAATTTCATATGGATAGGGTTGATTATTTAAAACCTAAGTATCAATAGAATAAAAAGGGAATTGTATGAATGCCTGTTGTAAGACATTCAAATCTGGAGTTAGTCATTATTTGTAGAGGTCAAACTGAGCTTATTGTTTGTTGATCATGGTTCAGTTACTTTAGAGATACATGTATAATTAAGATCAAAGTCGTTTAGTGACTTATATGTCGTGAATCATTTTAAATAGACAAGACGTTTTTGTATATATTAGCCAAGGTAGACGTGAAAACATTATTCAGTGGAGCCGAAATAAAAAGTTTTAGAATTATTTCTGAGTTGTTGGCAACTGTAGGGCACACCTCCCAAAAGCCATTTTATACATTTATCCATGAAACATAGATATGGAATGTGAACTTAACCGCCTTTTTTAAATTACAGATTCATATTACCTTCAAATATTAACATAAATCAGTTTTAGTTTAATGGAAACAGTAAATAAATTATGTTGCGTATTTTGGTAAACTATTACGAGTAGTATGGTGTGAAACTATGGCGACCATCAAAATTAATAGTATAGCCTCCGTCTGGGCTTAATACCATATGGTGATAAAATAATCCTATGGTGACGATGGTATGCTAATATAGAAAAACGGAAAAATATTACTGAGATTAACATGAAATTTTCCATAGTCACTAAACAGTAACATGATTAAGGCAAACACAAAAAAACACTCAAGTGGCTAGAAGACTATCAGCATTAAACATAACATCAAATTTCCCTGTTACATATATTTCTGTCTCTTTATAATAATGATAGGGCGATCAATAAATAACTGTGGTACAATAACGAACGCAATCTCCTCAAGGTTCCGACGCCGAATACGCGATTAATAATAAGTAGCGTGCTTGGCTTTCAAAACTCTATCGTTATTGTTAGTTTTTTGTTGTACAACACTGTTATAATCTTCCTTATCAAAGACTTTTCAGGCTTTTATAAGGTCAACATGTTCGGTGTTTATGAAGTTAATGTCTCTGAAATTTGTACACGATCTCAGGGTTACTAAATCCAGACCATCCACAAAATAAGATCCACTCTTCTTTTCTCTACCATTTCAAGCATGTTGCATCCACCTGTGTATAGTTTCAGTTACGTAATGCAAGCAACACATGGTTTAGCTGACTGTTGGTGGATGCTATAGTTATACGATTATGTTGATTTATCAGGAATGAACATAGTTCGGTTCACAATTTCAGCGGTGGAGGGATCAATAGCTTTCACAACGTTCCGCAGGAAAGTGGTCAAAGGACCACTTCGGCCCGACAATATTTGAACATTTTTTTAGAAGTCAAAAACATCTGAGGAGTGGGCATTAAACTGATTTCAAAGGCATATCGTGCTCAATATACACACCGCTTGAGTCGTAATAATAGGTCTCAGGCAAACGATGGAGATTGTACTAGGTAATGAAAAAGTGTTGAAAATATTATTTTGCGATTATACTTTTCCAAGCGTTTCTGACTGTTTGTTCAAAACCATAGCCAAAAAATTCATGGAATCTTTATATGTACGTTTCATACTTTGACTGAAACGGTTTTGACTGAGTCCATGGTCAATGGCTGGAACACCCTAGCGTCATTGGGAAAATATATTACCGACCCCTCTGAGCAACTCTGTCGTCAAAGTTTTCAACATCACACTTAGCAACTCTAGCGTAAAGGGGAAATGAACATGGGGACTATTGGGCCTGTATAGTGTCAGTGGAAAATGAGGTGACGTCACGGAATTGAAGATTGGTAACGATGTTGCAACAATTGTAGAAATAGGTGTGCACCGGGTTGACCTGAATTGGGACCTGAGGGTGGGACAGAGACATAGACATAGACATATGGAACAATTACAATATACAATATACAGTCACAAACATTTCACATTTGACTTGAGGCAAGAAAGCAAATCTTTTCGAGGACTATGAGTGCCTTGAAAAGGGCTTTTTTATTTTATGTTAATATCATTTCGTTATCATAGATGGCATCTCACGGATCTTCTGATCTTCCTCAAACTTCTTCTGACTTCTGGACCATATATGAAGGCTATGTTCAAACAGCCTAGTATTTCGACATAGACCCTTTTTTTCTAAAGGGCTATATCAGTCATTCGGTTGATTGTCCATGATGACCTGACATACATGGGATAATCTGGCTGGATGAGCATTGACGATTCTACCGTTTTACACATCTTGTGACGAGAAGAGTTGAAAGGAATGCAGTGTACTGCTGATATTTATAGTGGAAGAGCTGACTGAAACGGATTCCGTTCTTTCAACAATCGTAACATTCCCTATATATGTGCGCTAGCGTCTGTGCACCGTGAATCGATGCGACAGTTTTCAATCATTACGGAAACTCAGAAGACGATGAATTGGAGTGCACCTACCGTGGAGAAAAGAAGCGATGGTATGAGAGTGGCTACTAAGGTCAACACAATGTTACGTCCAGAGGAAACTGATTTGAATTGCGATTTAGAGGATTTTCTCTCTTCTTCGCAAGAATTTGTTCCGGTACCAGTACCTTCACCGCCTTCTCCTTACTTACCACAAGTTGAGGATTTTAAACAGAGACAGAAAGAACAATTGGAGCACCTTTACAGCAACAGATAGAAACAGAATATCTTCTCTTCAACAGCAACAGCAAGAATAGGAAGCAGGAAGGAACAGACTTCTGTAATAAAGCCCCAAAGAAAACGAACTTCACGAGTCAAGCAACTCAACCCCGTTACTACACCTGAGATACAATAGCTAGTGATTTCTACCAAGTCATCGACAGGGACCAGTCCAGAAATAGGCCCTGGCCGTGTTAAACGTTTAATGTCTGATTGTGTCTCTCTCCTGAGTTTGTTCTTTATTAAGCAAACAAACACCCAACTGTCATTTTCATGGCCATTTATTTCTTACGAGAAAAGACAGTATTCATTTTGACAAAATAAATTAAAACTCAAAATCGCTTTTTACCCCATTATGTACATGTGTGAGTGTAGGTCTTGATGTTAATTATTCAAAACCAAGATTCACATTTTCGTATGTTTGGTCTATTCTTGTACAAATGTTTCAATCCAATATCACAACACAACACAACTTTAACATTTTCATAGATTTCTTCTTGGTTTTTTTTTTGGTCACTCTCTGTTGTTTTATAAAACAAAAAGTTCTTCACGTTCACAGGTTTTTTTCTATTTCCTTCCTCACTTTCGTCTCGTATTATTTGTCTTCTCTTTCTGAACCTGTCGGGGTTCTTGTTCTAGGGAAGATACCTCTTAATTTTCATGTTTGGTATCACTCTTCCCCTCTTGTTCTTGTGGTTTCTTAGGGCAGGTTGGAGACAAATGTCCTTTCGTTACAATGATAACAGGTATCTTGACTTCAGTCTCTAATGGCACTTTCTTTGCTCATTTCACGGTCTGGACATTCTGTCGCACAATGCCATTTTTCTAACAGATAAGGCAAGTATATTGACTTTTATCTCAGAAGAAGATGACCTAATCAGTCGACTTGTCTTAAGGAACCGTTTGTATGACACCACGCAAAATTCTGATCAGACGTTCGACATGTGTAGGCTCCTCCATCATTCTGGTCGGTTTGAGAGAGAACTGAAGACTCTAAGAGAAGACACAGATCCTTTATATATATGCATTGGTCTGACATGAATATATATAGAGTCATGGCTCTTACAATGTAGTTATTTGACTTTTTGAACTCAAGATAATACGAACACATCACCTTGCAGAGAATGGAGTCAATACATAAGAGACAGACACTTATTTTATCGCCTCGCACAGTAGATGATGTCTAGGGTCAAATTCATTCAAACGATTTTGAAGATGACATGTGTGAGCCCGACAGTTTCCTTTAGTAGGTGATGGCTTTTGAAGCAGAATTTGAAGAATCATAACTGACTGATGGCCTATACAACGTTTACATCTTGACTCTGATCCTTCAACCACTTTATTTCTACCTTGATAAAACATGCTCACAATGTCATACTGTACGTCATCTCTTTTATTCATGTGTTATAGCTCTGGCAAGTCAAAAGTTCGTTTTAATAAGTATCCGTTCTTATATTTCAATGTATAGTCATGAGCATGACAATGAACAATCATGGTGCCTAGTTAGGAAACTAACCATTATCAAAAGTGCGTTTTGTTTCATTAGTGTGAACTCAACCCCCAATATTTAGCGCTTTTTTTTTTTCTTTATGATCTTTGACGTTCAGAAAATCAAAGAAACGCAATGTCATTGTTTTCTTGTATCATGTACTCTGTAGCATGTTTTGAACAACGTTGCTTATTCCATAGATGGCGTCCCGCATGTATTTGAACTGGACTCGTACTAATGTGTACAACTCTTGAAATAATCATCAGATTTCCCAATGTTACACTTTACAGCCATTTTCATTCATCATCCAAGGAGTCAGTGTTGTTAGTGCTCCTAATCTCGTCCTTGTTATTTATATGTACCTTTATTCCTATGTATTTTCCTTACTTTTTAAGGTTCTCAGGCTCGTTTCTTAATTTTTGGTTATGTAATATTTTTACTCTCATCGAACTATGTCCTATCGTTCTGCATACGCTACTCATGAAGGACCAAACAATATTTCTGTTACAATTTCTATTCACTTTTGCGGGCAGTTTGAGACTTTTGCGGGTATTTAGTAATGATATGCCATGTTACATTGCCTTTTAAAAGTTTAATACAAATGTTCATTACTAACTCGGGAAATGGCCAATCCGTGGCATTGGTTATGGCATCCTCTTCGTTAGTTACAATCCTACATTTTCGTTCATGAGGTATGAGGACGTTTTACTTCCTCAATGTAGCATTAAAAACACCAACGCCGACTCGTCTGTTCGCTATCAGCTTACCTAATTTGGTCAATCTTACGGATCATATTCAGTAACTACTGTCTTATTTATATGTATAGCAAATAGTTCATAAACATTGATACGTACGCTGCAAGATATTGTAGTTTAGAAGCTAAATGGATTGCACTTATAACAGTAAATAAAACAGAAGTACGATCCAGTTACCATATCCGGCCTAATAATAATTTATGAGATCATTATACAAGTTATATACCTGTCTCACACTTATACGTCATGGCATTCGGATTACTTCAGCCGTTTCTGTATTAGCTTTCACATTCACTTGATTCAAACAACTGCTTGAATTTTTTAAAAGTCATCAGCGCCAATCAGACAAAAAAATCAGATTAGATAAACAACTGTTATTTGGTGTCGTTTTGTACGCTGTACTAAACAAAGCCTACAGCTGAATTTAGAGGTGAAATCATGCAATACTTCAAACATTTGTCTCCATTGTTTGCAACAGGCTTAAAGCCGCGATCAAAAATAAGTAAGTATTCCTCATGCTAACGTTGTGATATTGGATACGATGCTCGATTTTGGTGTGTAGGATGACGAACTCACAATACACTCAAACTAAAATCTTCCTTATCACTGGTATCCAATATTGGCGTGAGTAATGAGAGAAAGGACTTCCCATTTGTATGCATCGTACTTTCAAATGTAGAATCTCATCTAACAGTTGCAATTAAATCAAGCATGACCTGGTTATTTAACTTCCTCTTTTTTACCCATATAACTGTATATAAGATAAATTTACAAAATTCAGACCGTCGCGCCTTCTGGTAAAGAAGCATTAATTTTGATTGCCTTTATTCGGAACTGTTTTACACGGATAGGTAAGTAACAATAGTATACGGTTGCAATGGAAGACAACGATTTGTTTATGTTATTTGTTTGTTTGATTAGGATTTTAAACTTTTTAAACAATTTTTCAGTCATATCGCTACGATATATGCAGTGATGCAGTTTATAGTTCTGTCTAGCACTGAGGCATCCTGCCTCGGACATGTAGTATGATGTCCCACCCATTAACATTATCCTGACACCAGGCCGTCCAGTCCTAACGCTAACCGCTTAATGCTGATCGCCAAGTGAGGAAGGTGTTAGTACCTATTTTAAAGTCTTTAGTGTGACTCGGCCGGGGATCGAACCCACGACATCCCGCTTCCACGGCGGACGATCTTACCACTAGACCAACGGAGCGGTTTGTCTATGTTGTTACATGTAGAATTGTTTTATATTTTATTCCATTAGAATTGATTTGTGTATCTGTCTACTGCCGCAAAACTGAGTATATAGAGAAATTGTATTTACTCGTTTGTGCATATCAATATATTGTGTATATCGTGGAACATCAACATCTCCAGCAGGTTTTGACAGAATGCGTTGATATTTAGTATGCTTTTTACTATGATATACAAAATCCATGTATCGTTTTTCAACGATGAACTCTTGATTTTTTTCTGTCGAGTTAGTCAATTTTATGAGGTGAAACACTAAAAGACAGAGAAGATTATTATTAGCAGTTGCCACGCATTGAGATAGAAAGACTCGTTGACTTTACATCAGATTTGTCCTGTGTATTCGGACACAATACCTAATTAAAATTATGTGTATTATGATAGAATATGACACAAACATTAATAATAATAATAATAATAATAATAATAATAATAATAATAATAATATAAAAAATACATAAGTAAATAAATAAATATTATTAGCATTTAACGAGATTGCATATCTGGCCATGAAAGTCCCATCTTCCATCTGGTCATCAACATATCAAAAAGCTTAGTTTTTTCAAGGCTGTTTGCACACGCTCAGGTAGATTTAGGATAGAATAATTTATATAACTAAAGTGGTTAACATGTACATATATAAGCACATGCCCTGCATATATGTTTGTGCTTGAAAAACATTATACGACCTTACTTACAGTACAATACAAAGAGGTTCAACATGGACAGATTGGTGCATATATGTGCTTGGCATAGTACATATATCATCCAAGCTGTACAAAACCATAGTATTACCGATGCTTTAACTGAAGAAAGGGGTATTGAATTTCATATGGATAGGGTTGATTATTTAAAACCTAAGTATCAATAGAATAAAAAGGGAATTGTATGAATGTCTGTTGTAAGACATTCAAATCTGGAGTTAGTCATTATTTGTAGAGGTCAAACTGAGCTCATTATTTGATAATCAGGGTTCAGGTACTTTAGAGATACATGTATAATCAAGATAAATATCATTTAGTGACTTATATGTCGTGAATCGTTTTAAATAGACAAGACGTTTTTGTATATATTAGCCAAGGTAGACGTGAAAACATTATTCAGTGGAGCCGAAATAAAAAGTTTTAGAATTAGTTCTGAGTTGTTGGCAACTGAAGGGCTTACCTCCCCAAAGCCATTTTATACATTTATCCATGAAACATAGATATGGAATGTAAACTTGACCGACTTTTTTATACATTGGTCTGGCATGAATATATAGTGAGTCATGGCACTTACAATGTAGTTATTTGACTTTTTGCACTCAAGACATAACCTCGCAGAGATTTGAATCAAAACATAAGAGACATACACTTATTTTATTGCCTCACACAGTAGCTGATGTCTTGGGTCAAATTCATCCAAGCGATTTTGAAGATGACATGAGTGAGCCCGAATCCAAACAAAGGGAATCTACGTCCAACCAACACGGCTAACACTGCTAATTTTTTGCGGACTGATACAGCCTCTGGATAGTAACACGCACGAACATAGAATTATGATTTTGTGTTCAACATTATTTTTAAAGATATTTTAACATGTATTAAACTGGCTAAAACAAGAAATGAAAAACTCACCCACACATTTTATCCTCGAGGCTACATAATATAGATACATACTACCTCTGTCCCATTCCGAATCAACTCTCCCTTTAGGTACCCAATTCTCCCATCAATGCAATTGTATACGCTTTACGCATCGTCAAGTCTGTTTGCTCATGTATTCATTTATAGAATCGTCAGTTTAGTTAGCAAGGTGCAAGATATCTTTCCATTCGGATTAAGCAAACATCAAGATTTTTTTGTTATGTGTATGTTGAATATATTACCAGTCTGACATACTATATTGAAATTCCGTTTGCCCATATTTTATAGGTGTGTATGTTGAATATATTACCAGTCAGATATGCCATATTGAAATTACGTTTGACAGATTTACATGTGGGTATGTTGAATATATTACCAGACTAACATGCCATATTGAAATTCCTTGTGCCCATATTTTATATTTACTTATCATTAATCCGAAAGTATTAACACATTTTTTCTTCAGTTTTAACACATTTCTTTCTTCAGATGAAGTTACTCATAATTCTTGGTTGGCTGCTCAGTCTAACAACTGGGTATAAGACAACGTCTTTTCAGCTTGAATATTCATTATGTGTCGATGGTGTTCCATGCAAATGTAAAAGGGACAATGAGCATCGCCTGATTGTTAACTGCTCTAATCTGAACCTGGCAAATATTCCACAATTCCAAACGATACTGTTTTCCTTTTCTTGCGAAACAATAAATTATCTGTGGTAGAACACAGAATATGTTCCAATCTCCCACATTTGTTATTCACAGATCTATCAAGCAACTCATTAAGCAAGATTATGCGGGATGAATTTCAAGGACTGGAAAACTTGATACATCTTGACCTTGATAACATTAATGTTCCACTAACTGTCAATGGCTTCAAACCAGGTGTATTCCGATCGCTGAGGAATCTTCGATTTCTTACCGTCCAAAATGGCATTGCAACGAGAGACAACTCTTCTTATCCTCATGAAATCTTTGATGGGTTAATGTCCTTGACAACACTATAAATTGATGGTAAACCTAACGCCATATTTGGACAAGGGTTTTCAAAACTCCACAAACTTCGCACGCTTAAACTGTCGAGTCATAAATGTATTATAGAAACAGTATTTAACAACACATTTGAAAATCTACCTTTCTTGACTGGATTAGATATATCATCCTGCTTTATCAGTAGGATTGAACCTGGTGCTTTGATTCCGTTACGAGGAGGTCTCCAGTATTTAGATATGTCAAACAATGTACATCTTGGATTTGGTGGACTGGGTCGTTGGTTCCTCCGGGTTATATTCCTCGGGTTCTTCCTCCACCAATAATAGTGGCCGCCATATATAGCCTATCGTGTGCTGAAAAATGGCGTTAAACCATACAACAGCACATCCGGCCATGAAAGATCCATCTGCCATCTAGTCATCAACATATCAATAACATTTGTTTATACAAGGTAGTTTGAACACGCTCAGGTAGATTTAGGATGGAATATTTTTTTATATAACAAAAGTGGTGAACATGTACATATATAAGCACATGCCCTGCATATATGTTTGATTTTTTGTTATGTGTATGTTGAATATATTACCAGTCTGACCTACTTTCAATGTATTTATCATTAATCCTTAACCTTTAACACATTTTTTCTTCAGATGGAGTTACTCATAGTTCTTGGTTGGCTCATCACCCTTATAACTGAGGCTAAGACAACGCCTTTTCAGCTTGACTATACATTATGTGTCAATGGTGTTCCATGCAAATGTAGAAGGGACAATGAGCATCGCCTGATTGTTGACTGCTCTAATCTGAACCTGGAAAATATTCCGGTAATGCCAAACGATACTGTTTTCCTTTCCTTGCGACGCAATCAAATATATGTGGTAGAAAACAGAACATTTTCCAATCTCCCACATTTGTTATCGATAGATCTAGGACACAACTCTATGAGGAAAATTATGTGGGATGGATTTCAAGGACTGGAAAACCTGAGACATCTAGACCTTGATCAAAATAAAGTTCCCCTAACTGTCAGTGGTTTCGAACCAGGTGTATTCCGATCGCTGAAGAATCTTCGTTTTCTTACCATCCAAAATGGCATTGCAACGAGAGACAACTCTTCCTATCCTCATGAAATCTTTGACGGGCTAATGTACTTGACAACGTTACAAATTGATGGTAAATCTAACGCTATATTTGGACCAGGGTTTTTAAAACTCAACAATCTTCGCATGCTTAAACTGTCAAGTTATAAATGTGTTATAGAAACAGTATTTAACAACACATTTGCAAATCTACCTTTCTTGACTGGATTAGATATATCAAGCTGCAAAATCATTAGGATTGAACCTGGTGCTTTAATTCCGATACGAGGTCTCCAGTATTTAGATATGTCAAACAATGTAGATCTTGGTTTTGATGGACTGCGTAACGCCTCCTTCGGTCTCATCAATAGCTCAATAACCATTTTGAAAGCCAACAAACTTTATATAACGTTCCGCTTAAGTGTTCAATTAAACAAGGAGCATGTCGAATTTTTAAATCAAACAAATATCAAAGAATTGTATCTGGATGAAAATCAAATCGAACTTATCGAGAGCGACTGGGGCAATGTTTGTCCAAGATCAATGGAAAAATTGTCCGTTATTGGAAATAAATTTACATTTGGTTTATATGTCTTCCAGGGCTTCAGCTGCAAAGGTTTGAAAATTTTCAATGGAGGGTTTCAACACCAGACACATAGTCCATTCTCTTACACAAGCATGGCACCGTATTTAAGAAAGAACATTGAGGATTTTCGATTTGTAACCGATTTGGAAGGTCTTAAATGCGATATAAATAGAACATATTGCACTGAAATTAATAATGAGGAGCACATTTGGGACTTCTTGTCATGTTGCAACATATCCAGCGATCATAGATATACAAGCCATTACAACAGTATACCACCAACTAAGCAGACCACACACTCACCAAAAGTGAATGGAAAGGACAAGAACACAAATTCTGTTTATGTCAATACTGGCATTAGCGGTACCGTATTCCCAATCGTTGTCCCACCCAGCCTGGAAGAGATTCATTTTCAATGATCTTAGATACGAGATACCCGAAATGAACTTTAGAAACAGCTCAGTCACATTTATAAATGTATCCGGTAACTCCTTCTATAAATTAACGGGGCCATTAGTGGGGCTGGATAAACTTAAAATCTTAGATATTTCTGACAATTTATGCTCATATATCAGCGACAGATTCCTTGAAAATTTAAATAAACTTGAATCGCTCTTTCTTGGAGATAATTTACTCGGCTTCATTTTGGCGAAAGATAGTGACGGAAGGATATTAGGAAAATTAAATAATCTTAGAACATTAGTTTTGTCAAACAACCAAATTACATCCCTTCCGTTACAAATATTTTCAGGACTTCAGAGTCTGGAATATTTAGATATAAGTCGGAATTATTTACAGTCATTCAACATTCGAATGGATCAAATGAAGGTCAATCACCTAATTGTAAGTCAAAACCTACTGACGTCACTTCCTCATAACGTACGAAAGCAGCTGACTGATCAGGCAAATGGAAAAAATGTCACTGTCGATTTGACAAATAATCCATTTCAATGTGATTGTAGCACGCTGGAATTCATTAAATGGGTACAAAATGAAAAGAGTCGAATAAACTTCGTTGGCTTTGATAACTATACTTGTAATGAGAATGACAAAGAACAGTCTTTTATTAACTTAGATAACCTAATTTTGGGATTGGAAAAAAATTGTGCTAACTACACGTTAGCTATTTGGATCTTGTCTATTAGTTTTCTATTATTTGTCGTTGTACTTACAGCAGGAATTATGTATCGGTACCGATGGAAACTTCGATACCTGTACTATATGACCAAGAGGAGATACAGAGGTTACAGCGGGCTCTATGAAAACGACAGAGAAAACTACCAGTATGATGCTTTTTTGTCTTATGCAGATAACAATCTGAGATTTGTAAAATTGACACTTCTGCCAAAGGTGGAGACTGAAGGACTTCATTTGTGCATTCATCACCGTGATTTTCTGCCAGGGGAAGAAATTGCAGCTAACATCGCCAATGCCATCCATCGAAGCAGAAAGACAGTTGTTCTGCTCGATGATGACTTTCTGAGTAGTTACTGGTGTATGTATGAACTAAACATGGCGAGAATGGAAAGTGTTTACTCAAGAAACGGAGAAAATATTCTTATTCTGCTTGTCAAGGAAGAGATGAACAAAAGCAAACTTCCGCTAGAATTATTGGACCTCATTCACAAAGAAACTTACATAGAACTTCCAGAAGGTCTTGGAGATAGCGATATATCAGATATCTGTAATAGACTAAAAGAAACTATCATAGACTAATATGAAATTAAATTGTGGGTTTTTTACGTGCAAGATTAACAGCATACAGAGTAATGTTGTAAACGTCATTATGGGTAGATCCAGGTGGAGAGTATGCGCACAATAAGCGGAACGTTTCCGGTGGTTAGTTTTCTTTACAATTTGGTGGTTAAAATTGGGCCCTGAAAACTCTTAGAATGTAGTAAACGTTTTGTAGAAACTTAAATTATATGTAAATAATTATTTACGTTGTGTGGTGAATGCGATATAATTTCGCAGAGGCATGATATTCAAACAAATGGGAAATAAAATGGGTATTTTAGTTATACTATAAGACGGATGTATTTTACTTTGTTGATAGATTCAAGGGTGTTTCAAGAAAATCAAAGATAGTATTTCCATTCTGATGATAATCCAGAATGATGATACAGTTTCAAATTGTCAATGATATTCGTGTAATATTGCAATATTGCGATTGACTTTGTCTAAATTTAAGCATTACAAAAATATTAGTAAACGAACTGTTATAATTTCATGTTATTAATGCTGTAAATATTTGCGCAAGATACCCAAAACGAATACGACTGTATGCCATAAAACAAATAATTACCTTTTCGCAAACCTTTTCCAAGTTGCTGGCATACATCCAACTGAGGCATCATAAACGTATAGGCGATGCTGTTGTTGTTGTAGGGTTTAACGCCATTTTTCAGCACACGATAGGCTATACATGGCGGCCAGTATTATTGGTGGAGGAAGAACCCGGGAAAACCCATGAAAATAACCACCGACCGACCAGAAGCTACTGGCAAGCTTTCTCACTTACCCACATAAGCCGAATCTTAGACTTGAACAAACGCAGATAGAGGTGAGTATATGCGAAGTGAACCGCGGAATAAGAAATCAAGAAATAAATACTTAAATCTTATCAGAAATCAAGAAAACGTTAGTAATTCCCACTGTTATTATTATTTATATCGACATATAAATAAAAGTCTGAGATTGATTCATTAGGAACTTTTATACATTCCAGTCAGGCAGTGAGAACTTTGTTGACAGTAGTCGAGGACTGTTCAGTAAAGACACTATTTAGCGGGCTCATTTCGAATTAAATTAGTATTTCCATGAAGAAGACGGTAAATGACATAAAACTGAGAACTCTCACTTCTCGACAAATACAGATCTCGAATGAGGGAGGGGTCATTTCGCTTCGTACGTTAATACAGCTCATTGTGTGCAGAAAAATTTGTTTTAAAAACTTGATTCGTTTGCAAGTGGTCTAAGTTATGAATTAATATATAATTTTCTATCCTTCTGTACCATGAGATAACATATTGCTACTAATGTGGGAAAATAACATTTTTGTTTCAGTATATATTTTTGGATTCGCCTCACATTTCCACAGCCGCTTCATCACTTATTTAGTAAGATTATCTTAGTTTCAATCAATCACATTCATTGGCGGATCATAAAATACAAAACTAAGATAGCCGTTGATATGGGGTGAACAAACTCCTGCAATAATTAATTATTTTGATACTTCGTAAGATATGTTACCCTATCTGAACATGAAATCAGGTCCAACTGCACCATACAGCACCACAGTGGTAAACACTGTTTCCTTACAAGGGACAGAACTTTGCACAGACGAAAACGGACAAGTCAGATATCTTGGACAATCGATAATTTCTATGCAAGTGAGATAAAACATTTTCCGTTTGCTGTTCAACATCAAAAACATTGTTACAATAATATCACACATATTGGCACACACAATCAATATTCACATGGCATGATATGGAATCTTGTATTTTCACATCTGAAAATCTGGTCCAAATATCAAGCTTTCAAAACAATGTTACAGTATAAAACTATACAGGATATTGTATTTATACTGCATACTAACTCACCAACATAAATATTCTCCTGTCAATTGGGGTTTAATTTTCGTCTACAAGAAGCTGTGTTTTAAAGACCATATAAAATTCATTACAGTCTTGTGTATTGTATTGTCTGCATTTGTTCCTGATCTTGATTAAAACATTTAATTTACATTTCTTTACTGATATTTTCATTCATAGAGATTGAATAAATATGGAGTTGGAATGGACCTAGACAAAATATCCACATGCTTTGCTTAACGTTTTTACATATATTGTGCAATGTTTACGTCAGATTTCATGCACTGCCAGAGTTTTCATCAGTGGATGTTTAACTAAATTGATACCTACCAACCTTCATCCTTCGACAGACGATTGAACATCATCATTAACTAATTTAAATTTGGGACAGATATTAAACGTTTGGTGTGTTTTACTCAACACATTTTCAATTTAATAACTATATTCAAAAATTGCTGAATGATTTTTTTGAATAAGGCCTAGATCAGGCATGTCAAACACATTTTTCCTTTGCACATTCATGTAGGCACCCCTTGCAAAATATAGTCAAGTTAATAAGCATAATTAAGTGAAAAGGAACTATTTTGCTCATGCTGTCTACACCCATCAGATTTCTATCTATTTCCCCCCCCCCCCTTTCACGAAAAGGTCAGATTTAACTGACTTGGGTGAAGTCACTCTCAGAAAGGGCCTGTAGTCTTGAGGAATAAAATTACTGCCAGATCATCTATATTAGTTTGGGGGTGGGGTAAGCAAGCAGTTTATTTTATTTAGTTACTCTCATGTTTGTCATGTTTATTTATATTTTTAATTCATTCCCACTGTGGATATTTTGTTCTTTTGTGCTTTTCACTACTGCCATGGGACATTAAGAACAATTTCACTCTTTGATCGAATGTCAATCTCCTTGAAGCAAATGCACCACATAACTCTTTCCTTATCACCGTATCCATAATAAAGCACTCAATGGTAATCACATTAGACAATGCTCTTGCCATCACTGTTTACTTGATCTGCTTTTAAAATTAGTCATCGGCAATCCAAACATTATAAGGTGGTTAGAGTTCCAAACAAGACTGAGTACTATCATGTTAAAAATTAGCCATCATCTGGATGTGTTAGATTAGTGAATACACAGAAGAGCAATTCCAGAAAGATATATATTCTGACATCTTATCATATCAGTTACTTTTTTGTTCTTCATACTTTCAGCAGCAAATTATTGTTTTTTCCAAAGAAAGCTGTAAGTTGAGAGAGTAGTAAGTTGAAGCTGGAGAAAAATTATTCCAGTTTTTGATAAAAAGTTTAGTAAGAGCTGAAGTCTCATGATCCAAATGTCAAGTGACACTGACCCAAATATTATTCAGATATGAATTTTGTATATAAATGATGTATATCTATATCATGTGCATTAACTTTTTTTTTTTAGTTATTGACAATTTTATGTACTAATTTTTTCCAATGAATAATATTTGCACTTGAAAGATGAAGTAATACTGTATTTAGTAAATAGATTCATTTATGAAGTTCCAAGGATAAGTTGTATGATTAATCTATGTAAACATCATGTGACATAAATTCAAGACACAAGTTCTGAAAGGCCAAGCTGATCTGATATATGATCAGTCAGTCTAAAACAACTCATGCTGTTTACAAGACTGGATTTTCCTAGAATGTATATGAGTAAACATGTCTTGGAAGTTATTGAGAAGATTCGATTATTTAATCATTCGTTGCAATTTTAATGATTGAAATATTCAGATTTTAACTGGAATAATGCATATTCCTGCTTATACGTTGACCTTTGTAATGGAAATTTGATCCATGCTGACAAAAGGTCTTCTTATAAGTGCAACGTACCAAAAATGTTCACAATCAATAATGGTGGAAACACGAGATGTTTGCAGTACACAGAAATACTGTCAATTCAAATAGATATTTCTATGCCACTATTCAAATTCAGAAATATGTATATGGTATGTACATGTACTACATTTATCTGTTTCATTACGGTATTCATCACACAACTGGTATCTACATGAATTTGGATTTTATTTTATTTGGTATATTAAATACTACCCACTGCAAAGTTTGTTTGTTTAATTAGGGTTTTTAACGTAGCGTTAACAATTTTACTTCCATATCGCTACAATGTCTGCAGTTAGATAGTTTATAGTGATGTCTAGCACTGGGGCATCATGCCGCAGACATGTAGCATGAACCCACTGCAAAGTAAAGTGTCTGTCATTATTGTTTACTGTAGGCATTTAGTAGCATGTATATTGCTTCCATTTTCATGGAAGTTATCACAATTAATGTTTTATTTTATAACGATGCAACAAAATTTGATTTGTGTTGTATTTTCCTTTTCCATGTTAGATTTTAATTTCCATTTGATATTTCCCCATTTTAAGCCAGTGCACATGACCCAATAACCCCTTAACTTGTAAAATTAGAACTCGCTTTCAAGTTGACAACCCTTCTCATTAAGTCATGTTGTACTTATTTTCATTTTCCTTCTCATTAAGTAATGTTGTACTTATTCAGTGCCAGTTAAAGTTCTACATTTTCCAATGAATGTTTGACCCTAACACCTTTTAGCTTGTAAAGGTAGCTTCTACTCTTTCTCCACGTGACAACTCGTTCATCGAGTAGCCAGTTTGCCAAGTAAAAGAGAGTGGTTATTTTAACCCTTTATGAGCTTACCACCCAAATGACATGTGCTCAATTGCAACCTTAAATAGATTTCACAAACTGTATGTTAATTACAGGGTCCAAGCACAATCTATGTATAAGAACCTGCATATAACAAAGAAGCCAAGTAAACAGTAATGCGATGTTTACAACCCGAAGACCATAACAATTTACTAGATGATGATGCATGTCTTCTGAACTTTATCAAATAGTGAGGTGAATTTTTGGGTGTCAGAAGACTTTTAAAGGTAAATTTATAAGACATGTGGACTTTCATTGTTTATTTGTAAAATGTTGTTGTTGTAGGGTTTAACGCCATTTCTCAGCACACGATAATACATGGTCTCCAGAAAGAACCACCAACCCACAAGAAGCTACTGGCAAGCTTTCTGACATAACTACATTAGCCGAATCTTAGACTCGAACCCACAAAGACAGAGGTGAGATGGCAGTGATCCGTAAAGTAAAGCGCTTTAGACCACTCAACCACTCGGGGCCCATTGTAAGATGTTAGGAATTGACATGTTATGGTATATTGTGAATTGGATCATTCTGAAATATTTTTCTATTGACATGTGATCCATAATTGAATCCATGGATTTATGGTGTAAAAAGATTTTTTAAAAATGTCTTGCATTATGGATTTGAATGGATTTTAATTTGGACAAATCTTAAGCTGCATACTCATTTGTGACATGTTCCACTCAATAATATAAATGTATTTGACACTGACTGTGTCATTTTTCTTTCATATCAATCTCTCTAGGCTTGTTTTGTTTTCCAAAAGCTAAACACAGACTCCGATAATGTCATCCCTTCAAATGGATCTAGCAAAATACAATTCGATTTATAGGATCGTAAAATAGAAATGGCTTTTGTATCCCGAAAACAGGTTGGTGAAGCTCGACTTACTGTCTTGTAAGAGAATATATAGAGCATACAGAACATTTATTAGATCCAAACTGGACTCTGGTTGCATTATATATGGTTCAGCCATAAAGTTGTATTTGAAACTGCAGGCAATACACTCATTTTGAGAGTGTTTAGGACATTTCCTGCTGAAAGACATTTGACTGAAGCACATTAGCCACTTCCATGATATTGTAGGGAAACATTATTTTTATATTATGATCTAAACTTTAAATCGATTAATTTAAACCCTGCTTTTGTGTCTGTTTTCCAACCCAACTACAAAGAATTATAGGAAGCGACCAAACGTCATTCTTATTTTTGACAATCCATTTGATTGTGCTGCAAATATATATATTTTTCAGTGCCAAACATCGATCTGCCTCTTACAGTAAATAACTCACCATAATCCCATAGAATGTTTTCCCTCGTGAAGATTTTTAGCCAAGAGTTTGGTACAGAACGTGAATATTTGATCTTGCTGCATGTGTAGTTATCCCTTAAATAGATTTCATAAAATGTATTGCAATTTTGACAGCATTAGTCAGTTACGATACTGTCCACAAAAGCAATATAGCAGACCGAATTATACTGCAGATTAAACACAAGCATAAACTTTGCACTCTGATTATAAATTACAGAGAAAATAATATTTTGAGCTACTTAATATGTACACAGAAAAGTGAATGTACCTGAACATGGTCTACCTAAGACTCAATACTCAACAACCTAAAAGAACTAATGTAAAAATTGAACATTAAATTATGTCTTATTCTGCTCCCAACTCAAGAATCAACTTAAAATATAAAATAAAAGTACTCAAAAAGACTTTCTTTTGTTTTTAGAGAGAGAGAGAGAGAGAGAGAGAGAGAGAGAGAGAGAGAGAGAGAAACAATAATGTCTAAGTTTGTGTGCACATCTGCATAGAAGACATCCTTCTTTGTAGGTGTTATAGTGTTTAATGTTGGTAAAATGATTAAGATGGTCTGAACAAAATTAGAAGTTAAAATTAATAGAAAACTAAAACACAACCCAAAACCCCACCTTAGCTGTGTATGATCATGATTTTAATCTAAATTTTTTAACAAAAATGGCACTTTTATGTAAACATAAATTTTCTTAATAGAACTTTTATGTACGACAATTTAAAGGAAATTTCCAATAGTCTATATCACTATATATGAACAGAATGAAAACTTTAATAGAGAATTACTTTTATAGCTGGAAGGTATATGAAAAATAATGGATATGAACCATGACATGAAATATGGTACCTAATGAAAACAAAAAAATCCATGAAGTACATTTTGTCCATGAAGTACAATTTTGCTTTGTCAATTTGCATGATTTTCCAAATTACAGTCAACTCCACATCGGTTAACTGCACACTCCGGATAACTGCACGTAGTCATGTCAGTCCCGTTTTTTTCCCAATGCTTTTCAATGGGAACAAACTTCGGATAACTGCACTTAGCTTAAATGCACACTCCAGAAAATAGCACGATAAATTTCTGCCCGTGGCACATTATTTATTACAATTTTACTCCGGTTAACTGCACAATGTATAGTCATGATCAGTTATTGCCAGTCCACTGCAGTAGCGCTTCAAATAAGCCGACAAATAAGCCGGTAAATACGACTTTGTAAATGATTGACATGTAAAGGACGCCTTAGGTGGTATATACATGTATATCCGCGTCCACTAGAGAGCAATATCGTGGGAAAAATCAAAGTACATGTACAGCATGAGAAACATTGCTCTAAACATTGCTCTAAACAGTCAAGAAATGGATGGTTGGAAAGATGGAAAATGCGCAACGGAATTCAATTTAAACAACAACAAGGCAAACAACAGGATGCAGACGACATTGGAGATGAACACTTTTCTGCGGGAGGTGACCCATAAATGTCTGACATCAGTTTTCGAATAATTAGCGATCTATAGAATTTCTTGAAATTCGCTATAATTCCTTGATCCATTGGTTGAATCAATGAAGTTGTGTTCGGAGGAAGGAAAACAAGCTTAACATTTAAGTAAAGGTTGAAAGAATGGATTCTAATCATTGTTTATATTTATTCTTCACATATATTCATGCCGTGCTGATTTAAAGCTGTACTGTACCGTACTTCGGTTAACTGCACACTCCGGTTAACTGAGCAGTCTCGTGACGGGCTCGAGGGTGTGCAGTTAACCGGAGTCGACTGTACCACAGAACTGAAGACAATAACTTGTTAGAAAGTTATTGACTATATGTCAAAGTATAAACTACATAACCTATGTTTGTTTAAGACCCCTGGATTTGTTCTCCAACTGCTTTATTCCTATACTGTTTCTAATAGATGACAGTTTTGATTCCATCATATCATCATTCTGAGATATAAAGAAAATGGATGCCAGGGAGTTTGGAAATCTAATATCATTCTCAAAGTCATCATACACCCAGCATAAATACAATACCAATATTCAATTTATTGCATCAATGATAATGGTGATCACAAAATTTAAGGTCTTTTTTTGGACTTATCTTGACCACTAGCATATGTAACCTATATGAGTACAAACAGACAAAAAAAGATTAAATATGTGCAGAAGCTAGTCCAGCAGTGTTCATAACAAATGGTATACCTCACCTGAAGAAACAAACATTTTACCTCCCCTTAAAATGCAAAGCACTTGCTAGGGTGCAGAACTTGTAAGAATTATGATGACATTGTTGAAAATGTCTTGTCACCATTCAATTATTATCTAAGTCAACAGTATTTAACAAATAAAATTAATTATTTTTGTACATTGTTATATTTTTTTATGAGTTGTAGTTATATATAAAAAAATTGAAGTCACTATAAATATCTGCTGATGTGAAAGTATAATCGAGGAAAGAGACATATGGTAATGTAAAATACGAGGCAAATGTTTACAATCCAAATATCCTGATTTAACTTTATTGCAAATCCATATCCAGAAAAATTGAGCTCCTGTGCATATACAAGAAAAGTGAGTAAGTAATTAAACAGAGACAGCTACATTGACAGCGTATAACAAGGAACGATTCAGGTCAGATAAAACATCTAGTTACTATATTTCTAAATGAACTCACATATGTGATTAGATTGGCCATGCACTACAAGTCTAGTTTTATGCTATATTTTGCACACTTGTTCATTATCATTACAAGAATGGTTCAATGTTGATTTCAAGGGCTGCACATGGTAGATTTAGATCAAACCCAGTAATAACCTCTGGATGAAGTATACCTATATACCCAATGATCTGACCAAGAGCAATAACTTCTGCACATCTCCCTGGGAAGAAAGTAGGATCTGAAAGAAAACAAATAGTATTTCATAGCTTGGATGATGTCATTGTATTGACTTATTTTATATTGACAAATAATAAGCTGTCAGACTTCAATTACTTGTAAGTTCTGGTCATGGTCCTAATACGATATTTATTATTCAAATTGTAATGACTGCTTTCACAAATAATCGTAATTACTGATCTCAATAATGTCTCAATTTTTTAAGTTCAGCGCCAATTAAGACCATAGCTTACCTTTATTCTACTGATGTTGTTACTGTCACTAACTTCACTTACTATCTGACTGCTCTGATGGCCTAAATGATTAAAATGTCCACCATTGATGTTGGTAACCACAGGTTCCAACCTTGGCCACATCATAAAGACTTATAAAAATGGTATTAACAGCTGTCTCACTAGGCACTCAGCCTGAAGAGGTTAGTATCAGGCCTGACAGGCCTGGTGTCTGGATAATAGGTTTAGGTGGGACATGATGCTACATGTCTGTGACATGCTGCCCCAGTGCTAGACATCACTATAAACTGCCCCACTGCAGACATCATAGCAATATTACTGGAAAAATGCTAAAGCTAGGTTAAAAATCCAAATCACACATGCACACTTACTATCTGAGGCCCTGATGTAGTATCCATATTTATCCTTGACAGGTGGAACTTCTAACAGCTGCATGATCCTGTCCAACAAACCATGGATTATCTCAAAACCTGATGTCTTGTTGTAATTCACTGCACAAATATGACGTTCATTGCAGGCACCAGTATCTATTAAATACAATGAGGATATACACAACATTAACAATGACACCAACATCCCAGAAGATCCACAGCAAATTTCAGTTAAAACTGCTACTGTTAAGACATAAATAGTAATCCCACCTAATTATTATTTATGAAGAAATCTGACTCTTCAATGCCAGCAAATATATTTATGTGAGTTAACAAGGGTTGTTATGGTAATAGGGCTCATGCAACTGTAGATTAATCATGTGAATGTCATGTGATGAAGATTTGGTCATGTGACTAAAATCATGTTCCATAAATACATCAATATACACATCGAAAGGATTAATTGACTGTTTTTACCAATCTGGGTTAGGATGTAACATTAAAATCAGCTCATTTAGTAAAAGATACTTTATGGGATTGAGATAATAGTAACATCACACAATATTCATCACATAACAATCACGTGATAAATCCACAGACAAGTCACATGACCAAAACCATTCTGTATAAGTGATAATGCAGCTAATTCTAGGGTCTCAAACTCCAACCACTCTGAGGGCCGCATTATGGCAGTTTTGATGGCCCAAGGGCTGCACCACCTGTCATATCTCAGGACCACTTGTGATGTCAATCAGTTTTGAAGGCAAGATATGCCTTGGTGGGCCACATATCTGAGACCCCTGGTTTAACTGATAGCTTCAAAATGATGGAACAGACTATTTTCTGCCAAAGTAACCTGATAAATCAAAATGGCAACAGGAGGTAAGGTTGTTTGAATTCATTTAGATTTATAATTTGTCAAGCATTGGATCTGATTCAAAAATGCAATACAGCTTTCCAAAAATAGCCTTTCAACTAATTAGCTCAAGACCCAAAAGAAATATCAGTTCGTGTCAAAAAAGGATTGATATGAGCACAGCAATGTCTGCAATAATTGCTCAGTTTGAATAATTCGCTGGAATCAGAACACCCAGACCCAACATCAATATCAGGACAGTTTCAGGGTCAGATTATCAGATTAGAACTGTTCAGTGTTTTGTGTATCAAACTTGGTCTTCATGAAATATGATTCTTTGTCATTGGTGTACAGGCTAATTAATTTTATTTTCTGACAGCTCTTCTACTTTTATTTTTTTAATTACTTGGAGAGTGATTCATGTTTAAAAGTACAACAACAAATCAAACATTTCATTTTCCTAAAGCAGTTAAAGTCATTGCCAAGAAATAAGATGGTGGCAAACTAGGCCTGCTCAAGGCAGGATCTGAACCCTCACCAATCAAAACTTTTCTAATCTGAATGGTAATTGCTAAGTATTACTTTTTATACTTTTTCATTAAAATATAGTTTAGTCATAAAAACCTGCTGATAGCATATTTTATTCAGGGAGTAGAGGGTTTAGGGGAGGGGGCATGTGCCTGTAGCGTTAACTGTGCCGAGGTCACTGATTCCAACAATATTATGTGAAAAGAATGAAGCATGAACTTTTGTAATTATGGTGTAATAGATACAAATACATATTCACATACAGGTCCATAATGCACATGTAGAATTCCTTGAGAAACTCACCTAAATGTATAGCTTAAAGTTGTGGATGTGTGAAATGAAGGTCATAATAATCTACCTATAATGTCATAATCTAATACCAGTATAATGGTTCCACAGACAAAGCCAAAAGATTGTACAATAAAAGTTTTATGACATATAGCGAAAGAAAAAGGTCACTGAAGTGTGAAATGTAGATCACAGTGACCTGTTTCTCCAAGTTGGATCCATACTATAAACTACAAGACCCAATAAGTGACAGTGCTTGAAATATTCACCTAAAATAAATGCAAAAGTAAGTCAAAGTACAATGATGAGGAGGCTATGGAGATGGACAGACAAAGATAGAAGAGATGGCAGATGCTTCTTGTTACTGTGTATCATACAAAAAAAATGGTTTGTGTCCTATAAAAGTAATCAAAACGTTGGCCTTAAGAAAACAATAGGATTTCAAAACTTTAGTCTACATAAGCAAACACAAACCTAAACCTAGCATTAAGAGCTAACAGCATTATAAACAAAAGTGAAATTGAATTCCAGTTCCTAAATAGGAATGGACATACAACTCTAAGCACAGATTCTAACCTTCTGTTTACATAAAATAAACATGCAATCCAATTTTTCACATAATAATTAAAAGTATTTTTTCATAAAGCAGTAAAATAAATAAATAGTGTAATAACACATGCTATGTAATAAAGAATTTAAATTTAAACACAAAACATTAAAAAATTATTTTAGCTGCTGTCTTCATAGTGCAAACCTTAAAAAACATGTACAAGGTTTAACTAGGTCAACCAAATATTAGTAAACACACTGCAGCACAACTGTGAAAAAGGTTTAACTAGGTCAAGCAAATAATAGTAAACACACTGCAGCACAACTGTGTAAAAGGTTTAACTAGGTCAAGCAAATAATAGTAAACACACTGCAGCACAACTGTGTAAAAGGATTAACTAGATCAGGCAAATACTAGTAAACACTCTGCAGCACAACTGTGTAAAAGGATTAACTAGATCAGGCAAATACTAGTAAACACTCTGCAGCACAACTGTGTAAAAGGTTTAACACTAGGCAAATGCTACTAAACACTCTGCAGTACAATTGTATACAGAGTTGAAATCAAGTCAGGCAAATGCTAGTAAACTAAACACAATGCAGTAAAAGTAAAAGTTTATAAACTAGTTTGGTAAAAATGGAAGTAAACAAACAGCAGTGCAGTTTCAATGCAGAGTTCTTTCATAAGAGTCTTAACCAAGCCATAAACACAAGCTTTAACACACTTTCTTTAACACCTCTGCCATAAAACATTGATCGGGATCATAATGGAGACATGATAAATGCTCTCCTGTACTTTATGCAGCTGAGCTAGAAGCAACCAAATAATGGAACAAAAACAACAAACTATACTTTGCAAGTTTTGGGCTGTAACTAATTATCAAGTTTGAAAGACCATCTGAGATTAGTAAGGATTCCACTAGATTGTAAGGCTGGATGCCTCTGTCTTTTGTAATCATATGAACAAAAAAAATATGAAACGTTTGGAAGCATTTCATCAGCAATATCATTTGATGAACATTAAAAGTCTGCTATAGATTTTACATTTGCAATTTGTTATGACCAAATGTTACCTGTCTCCAGATCTTTCAAGACAATATCAGAAATTTCAAACAGCTGTAGTGGTAGAGGCATGTTCTTGTTGGAATATATGGTCTTCATTAAACCTGGCAAAAGTGTGGTCCTTGCAACCTGAAGAAGATTAAAAAATTAAGTGTGGGGCATGGATACAAAAATCAATCCCAGGAGATATGATTTTTGCAGGGAAAAGGTCCTGAACACAAATCTTGTTCCTAAATGTTAAATTACGCCTATCATGTATACACACAAAGGCATGGTATTTTCCTTGCCTACTACTCTGTGTATGTCTAGCATGTTACAACAGCAACATCATGTAAATAATATCACAAGGAGCATGTGATCTTAATTCCCTGATATATGTATGCAACATAAAGCCAAGTAATCCAAACTGATAAGAATCATTTCAGTGACAAGGCTTGCAAAGTTCCTGATACAAATTTCAGTTCTAATTTAGGGTAGATTTTTTTCTTAGCAATCTCATTTATCACTTTTCATTGAAACTATTGCAAAGTCTGAAATACTTGAGTATGAGCAATTTTAATAATTTTAATATTAAAATGTTTGTATTGATGATGTGTTGAGTATGGCATCATAAAGTGAACTTTTCAACCCATAGGATTGCAGCTCAGGAATAAATCTTGGCATGCATGCATGAATGCATGCATGCATGAATGAATGAATGAATGAATGAATGAATGAATGAATGAATGAATGAATGAATGAATGAATGAATGAATGAATGAATGAATGAATGAATGAATCCAGCTTATACTTCAAGACATTCCTGTCCAATTAAAAAGGAATCATGTCCAATAAGCAATAAATCATGTTCAATTATAGTCTGAATATATCTCTCTGTTTGTTTAGGATGTCCATATGAGAAAAGCAAATGACATATTGTACAGGATGCCCATATGAGAAAAGCAAATGATATATTGTACAGGATGCCCATATGATAAAAGCAAATGACATATTGTACAGGATGCCAATATGATAAAAGCAAATGACATATTGTACAGGATGCCCATATGATAGAAACAAATGACATATTGTACAGGATGCCCATATGATAGAAGCAAATGACATGTTGTACAGGATGCCAATATGATAAAAGCAAATGACATATTGTACAGGATGCCCATATGATAAAAGCAAATGACATATTGTACAGGATGCCCATAAGATAGAATCAAATGACACATTGTACAGGATGCCAATATGATAAATGCAAATTTTGCAGTAAATTTTGTTTCTCTGATAATACCTACCTGATGATATTACACTAGGGTAACTTTTCTGGCTACCTCCAAATTCAGTCTTTCCAGAAAGTTGGAAAAACATCTTTCCATCTACATTATTATACAAGGGAAGTAACTCTAAAGGTTAACTCCCCTTTAACACCCACTAAGTGGCTACCATTTTATATCTGGTTTAATCCTGATTTTCTATGTGAGAGACACCAAAAAGGATGCTCTCATTAATGTCCAGTTTTCTTTTTCTTAATATAGCCATGCATGGACAAAATAAATGACTGCAAACCCTCATTCTTCATTGGTCAAAATGTTAAACCAAGTATTTTTCACCACAGTGCATGCATGTGCCAATATTTAATGGTATGATGACATCTCTCATGCCCATGTTCCATGGCCTTAAATAACATACATTTCATACACTTAGCTTTCTCTGTAGTGAAGATGAGGAACAAACAAAAACATACTACAACAAAATGTGTGCTTTTGTTTGTGTCTATATGCAATATCGTAAAGCATGTTATTGAAACAACTTAAAAGTATAATAAAAACTTGTGTGACAATAATGAACCGTTTGATAATGAGCAAAAGCAAATTCACTATAATGCATAACAATGTATATACACCATATAAACACAATTTGACTCATTTTACCACTGAAAGACAAATTATGATGACAAAATTTAAGTTAAAGAATTAACAATGTTTTGGGGACATCGCAGCACATAACGAAAGTAAGAACTGGTTTAAACTGCATATAATGGTAGCCACCTAGCAGGTGGAAAGGGGAGTTAACCTGTAAGAACTGTTTCCTTTTGTCTATAAAATATAAAGACAGAAAGACATTTATACATCTTACCGGGATTTGGAGGTAGCAAACACAGGTAACCTAATATACATTGATCAAGTAATGTATTTGAAGGAGAAACTATTAAGTACAGACTGGTTCTTGAATATATCTGAAATATATTGTAAAAACTGGTCATATTTTTATTTCATATTTCATAATTTTGTCCAAAAGACTGATCTTATTTTTATTTCATAATTCATAATTTTGTCCAAATATTTCATCTCATAATTTTATCCAAAAGACTGGTCATATTTTTTTTATTTCATATCTCATAATTTGTCGAAAAGACTGGTCTTATTTTTATTTCATAATTCATAATTTTGTCCAAAAGACTGGTCTTATTTTTATTTCATAATTCATAATTCTGTCCAAAAATTTCATCTCATAATTTTATCCAAAAGACTGGTCACATTTTTTGTATTTCATTTCTCATAATTTGTCCAAAAGACGTCTTATTTTTATTTCATAATTCATAATTTTGTCCAAAATACTGGTCTTATTTTTATTTCATAATTCATAATTTTGCCCAAATGTTTATCTGAAGCATTAAAGTAAAATGTTGTTTGTAAGAACTAAATTGGTTTGCAATTATCAGATTCATTTATTGAAATAGTAATGATATAATGTAAAAAGTATATCTTTACCTGAAATTCTAGGGTTTTGGGATTAGCTATATGAACAGCCATTGTGTCCTCCAGCTTGGTCCTCAATTTTATGCTTATGTCTTCTCTTGAACACTTCAAGGAAAAAAAATGGCAAATTAAACCAATGTATTTTTTAAAGGTAAATTATGCACCATCACGTTTAAGAAAAACTATGTTCTACTTGGCAACTTACAAAATGTACTACAGGAGTATAATGTGTCTGCATAATGGATGTGTGTGATGTAAAGGTTAATCCTTAAAAATTTACTTTTAAAATAAATTTTATAATTATCTTGAACTTATTTAAATTTGATTTTGTTTCACCAAGCAATTTACTCACAGAACAATAACGCCCAATCACCATTTCTTTTTAATATATGAATTCCTTAATCTAAACACAAAACTTGACCATGTGAGATGGATATATGGAAATGGGTGGATAGTCAAGGATATCATTCTATGCCCCATCCAAATATGTGACAAAATATATACTTTTGTTTGAACGATCTGTAATTATTTCATCTTTAATTTTTGTTTCTACACTGTACTGTTCATTGCATAAAACAAAACTGGATAGTGTAAAACATTTAATGTTCCTCATAATATACCTTTCAAATTTCTACATTGAGATACATGCATTTAATCAATAATCAGCTGAACAATATATATTCCTACCAAAAATCGTCTGAGTGCATGTTTGTGATATGGATATACAATGTAACTTTAACAATTTTTAAGTCATACCACTATGATATTTGCAATGTGACAGTTTATAGTGATGTCTAGCACTGAAGCATCATGCGAGTCCTTACACTAACTTCACATTGCTGAGCGCCTAGCAAGGTAGCTCTTAATACCATTTTTATAAGTCTCTGGTGTGACTCAGTCGGATTTCAAACCTGCAATATCCCATATCTGAGGTAGATGCTCTTACCACCAAAAATCATATCCTGTTACATGTATAACACAGTTCATCCACAAAGAAATATTAACCTTGTCACAAAAAAATCTGAGAAATGGGATACAGTACTTTTTAAAACTTTTCTGTAAATCCATTGGAATTATAAATGATATTCCACAATGTTTAAGCATTCTGTATAATTCATGATGTTCATAGTGAAAAAGAATAGTTTGAATAAGGCACGAAGATTGACTGTTGTTTCTTACACTGTTCTTAAACTAATATGCTTTGTGTTAATGACTTTAAATAATGCTCATCCTAAGTGAAGCCAAAGTTTTAAATTTTGTTTTTAAACCCATAAATTTCAGGGTATGTCATATCACTGCTATATATTAATGTTCTCATCATAACATTCCTTGCTTTCATCACTGGCCTGATCTCGTTCACAAAACCATGAGGAGTTCAAAGCCATATGACTCAGACATATATCAGGCCTGTGTGATACAGCATTGTCAGAGAACATACATATTTGTCTCTATTGCTTACTTATCCGTTTCTTCACAGTATTTATCTAGTTAATGACCATCTGTGTAGTCAGTCACAATATAATCCTGTTGCCAATGAATGTCCATGGCAAGTTTGTATATTAATGTGCTTAAAAGCAGCTGGTTTTCAGCCATGCCAATTAGACGTGGCTTCAATTTTTCAACTAAAGCACTGCATGCAAAAAACCTCACTGTTTTGAGTGAAGATAAACAGCAGTCAGTGACTGCTTAAATACATGAATGTAATGATTTTACTTAACTGAAATTCATTAGAGTCAATCAGACCTTTAGAATAGTGCTTTATCGGTCTGTATGCAAAGCATCAAAAGCAAGGCCACATGCCTGATTAATAAAAGTCTTGCTATTTAATTTTAAAAAAACATGTAAAACTATTCTATTAATCATAAATGAATAGCATCAATCACAATTAGATAATTACCAGATAAACATAGCCTTATTTAAATGGCTTACCTATAAATATTTAATTAGTAATACATGTAATTAGTCTTAATGGCTTACCTATGAATATTTAATTAGTAATACATGTAATTAGTCTTAATGGCTTACCTATGAATATTTAATTAGTAATACATGTAATTAGTCTTAATGGCTTACCTATGAATATTTAATTAGTAATACATGTAATTAGTCTTAATGGCTTACCTATCAATATTTAATTAGTAATACATGTAATTAGTCTTAATGGCTTACCTATAAATATTTAATTAGTAATACATGTAATTAGTCTTAATGGCTTACTCTTTTGCATGGTGCAAAGTCTTCAGATTAACTGTCAACACTATTCTGTGTTTATAAGTTTGTTTCAAGCATGCGTGCCCTGAAAACATTTTCCAGAACCTTGTATCACAGACTTGACAACTAGAGTAACTTTTAACCATAATTAATCTGTTAAAGTGCAAGTCCGAAATTTTATAACTAAATATATTTCTAAGTTTTAGACGAATTTCAGTTTCCTAAGGTATTTTTTATTGTAAAATTTAAATTTGGGATTGAAATCTGTTTTGATGTTCAAACTTTAGCCATTTCCATTTATTATATATATATATGTATATACAATTAAAACTGACACTAGTTTATCCATGGTAAAGGCAAGTCCATCTTATAAAAGTTATTTCTGAAGAAATACCACAGGCCGAATATCATCATCATTATGTTGTTGTAGTGATAGTAGTTGTCATACATTATCCAGATTGTTTAATGTACAGTATATAACAGCAAAAAAAACCCATAAATTACGTGTACATATTGTTCTCTTCTGAATTTACGTTCCACACAAGATTACTGTATCCTTCTCACTTAAATCTGTCCTATCAAATCATCACTGACTTAAAAAATCAATGAGTTTGCTCACGCTTTAGAAACAATGTTTGAGACCAAAAAATATAATCAGCTTATATGAGATGCCTGTGATGAAGAGAAAGTCAAGAGAAGCCATACATGGCTATTCTTTATGACCCATGTACCAAAACTTTGTGTTAAATATTGAATCATTCTTGACCTTTAAGAGAAGGGAGGTAACTCATATCTCTTCTCAAAGATAAACCGTTTTCTTCAGAGACAGTTTTAGATCACAGGTAAATAGAATTAAAATATCAAATTATACCCAACTGCAATTACTGCTGTGATAGCAGAACTACTTTTCCCATCATCAAAGACAAACACTATTGTTTCGACTCTCTACCCTAATGATAAAAATTTCCTGGCTTTCAAACTGAACATAATGACACCTTTGATTTACACTATCAGGTTTCATGTCACATTGCATTTTCAAAACAATGTCTCCCTCAAGAAGCAAAAGACTGAGTAGTAACTATAATATACACTGAGAAGCCACTGTTTGGTTAGGAAAGACTTGGCTTCTAGGGCAGGTAAATGTTACAAAAGGATATTTATATACGAAATTTACTGGGGGAATATTCCACTGACCACTGTGAACAAGTGACTGTTAGGATATCTTAAACAGTGTATGTGAGAATTAATTTGAAAAATGAAATATTCTTACCAAGGCAAAAGTCAGGACTTCTGTGAAACCAGCAGCTGCAACATCGTGCCTTAACTTATCTGTCAGCTTGTTTAAAACAAACTGAAATGAGAAATAAGTTAGCATTCAATGCAACAATGTTTCTTAAGTGAGAAATAATCTAATATTGAAGGTAACAATATATTAACTTTTGTCAAGGAAGCCAGAGTGAGAGTAATATACACGGACAGGAAAACCAAACCAAAAATAAAACTGGCCAAATTTTAAACTTAAATGAGATAACATATTAAAGGGAGGACAGATGATAGAAAAACACAACATGGATATCATATTTCCACATTTTAACATGGCATAATAAATGCGTAATCTTAATGATAGTGAACTCTTGCTAGCAATCAATACAATGCCTTGCTTTGAAATTTGTCATGAACTATTCTTTTCAGAAAACCACTAGATTTCATTACCTCTATGAACAATTCTATTTGATTCTTTTAAGAAGCCATCAAAACCTGAAACGTTATGTTCCCTCTTCTGCCTGTTATGTGTGCTTTGTGTAAGGTGGGATGATGACCCCATTATTTATGTTGACATATGTGTAAGATGGGGAAGCAATCTCATCATTAATTTTGACATATATCAGGTTTTAAAGTTATGCCAATATTATTTTTAAAAACATTAAAAAGAATATTTTGTTGCATGTACATACCTGCAGTGTTCATGTTTTTCTGTAGAAGCATTCATTCTAAAGGTCTTCGGTGAAAACAAATTTTTCCTAATTTAATTAATCCTTATAATAATCAACTCTCTAACAAGAAACAGTGAAATCCTGCTATAGGCGTTGTTGTAGGGAATATATTACAATATCATGAAAAGCATGATAGAATATTCGCATTTAAAGAACTGTGCACTTTACCTGACTTCCTATAGAGCTGGTCTTGGGGAATGTCCATTCTATATTGTTGAAGCCATATGAAATAGCAACATCTTCTACTATATCACAGGGATGAATGACATGTAATGTTGTTAAGGACAAAATATGAATAAGAGTTAAATTATCTTCCTGAATATCAACTGTGGTGAGTTTGTGAAACTGTATTTTCATTGGGACACTGCTTTCTTGATGTAGCATGCCTGGATTAACTCAAACACCCAATTAAAATGCAGGCGCTGGTGTGGAACCTTTATCTTATTCTAGAAAATATCCCCAAAACTAGTGATGGAGAGGTAGTGAAATTCTGCTGAGTAGTGGACTGGGTCAGCTTTTACCTAATCAGGTTTCTCAACTACCATTTTGTCTGATTTTCCCACCAACCTCTCCACCCCAATTTTATCAACCAAACAACATTTTTGTTTTCTTTTTTAACTCTACTACTGACATCCAGAAAGATGGTGGGGAAGCAAACCTGACTACATCAAATGTTTATCAAAAAGCTTGCCAGACCAGTAAAGTAACATATCTAACATACAAGCGGGTTTACTCACTGGCAAACATTATCAAGGACAGCAATGTAAAAAATGGTAATAAGATGAAGTTTTCACTGAAGAACAATTTGTGAAAAGATAATCCGGTATGCACAGATTGTTTCCATCAGAACAGCAAATCTGCAATGATACCACATTTTTTTTGTTTGCTTGATTAGGATTTTTAACGTAGCTTTAACAATTTTTCAGTCATATCGCTACGATGTCTGCAGTGAGGAAGTTTATAGTGATGTCTTGCACTGAGACATCATGCCGCAGACATGTAGCATGATGTCTCACCCAGTCACATTATCCTGACACCAGACCGACCAGTCCTAACACTAACCTCCTAATGCTGAGCGTCAAGCGAGGCAGCTGTTAGTACCATTTTTGTAAATCTTTGGTATGACTCGGCCGGGGATCGAACCGACGACCTCCCGCTTCCGGGGCGGATGCTCTAACCACTAGGCCACCGGAGCGGTGATACCACATTTAAAAATACAATAAAAACGCAAAGATCTGAGAACTTAGTTTCCCTGTGCCTTTGGAGTTAAATGACAAATGTTTGAAGTATCAGAAAGATTTAGAACACAGACCTGCCAACATTAATGAAAAAATTGAGAGAATCCTGAATTTTGGACCTATCTCCCAATTTTTAAGAAAAAATCCCGATTTTTCAGCTCATCAAGAAAAAAATCCGTATTTTATTTTACAAAAATTTCATTTTCCATTTCCGTGTTTCTGTATCTGGTTTTTCTGTGTCTGGTATGTTTCTTAGTACTTTACCATATCCGGCTTCATTTCCATTTTCATCAGCTTCCTGTGCGGATTGATGAGCTACTCCTGGATATTTATTATTACCTGAAACCGAGTGATAAAAGAGTGCAAGATTTCAAGAATTTTTAACTTCTGCATAATGATGAAGTCAGGAAAATCCTGAAGTATTGCCCAGCTAGATGGCTTTCTCTTGGAAAGTGCATTAACCGTCTTCTAGAGCTGTTGGTGCCAGTTAGTGAATTTAATGAGAAAATGTATTTCGAAGAAAAGACAAAAGCACAGAACGCTTGAGCAGCTGCTTATAAGAAGGCAGGGGCAGATGAACCAGTCTGGTGGCCTAGTGGTTAGAGTGTCTGTCACGGAAGTGGGAGGTCATGGGTTCGATCTCCATCAGAGTCATACCAAAGATTTACAAAAATGGCCCTAACAGTTAACTCATTTGACGCTCAGCATTAAGAGGTTAGTGTTATGACTGGTCGGTGTGGTGTCAGGATAATGTGACTGGGTGGGACATCGTGCTACATGTCTGCAGCATGATGCCCCAGTACTAGACATCACTATAATCTGCCTCAATGCAGACATCGTAGTGATAAGACTGAAAAATTGTTAAAGCTATATTAAATATCCTAATCAAACAAACAAACAGAGGGCAGATACTGGTGCTGCGATTGTTGACAGTTGGTTTAGGCAGAAGAAAACAAAGTCATCGTCTGCTTCGAGTCTTAGCAATGCCAGGCTGAAAAGAATAAGAGATAACCTAAACTCAAGACATACCTTTGCATACTGCCAGTTTTTAAGCTGGATTTAGAACAGTTTTCACAGACCCAACAAAGCTCTACAGCATGACAAGCCCCTAATTCACAAGACCAGAAACATTCTACTATTCATGTACAGAGAATTACTTTCAATTGTTATTAAACCAAAGTACACTGCTAACAAGACAGACATCACAGCAACTGATGTAAAAGATGAAAGTTTGTACATTCATTCTCAGGACTTGTACTGGGGTGATGCAAACAACAAACTTCTAGGGAAGATGAATTCTGAAGCACAGTTACAGACAGGAATGCACTGTTGGGCATTTCTGATCAAAACACTGTCATACATGAAGGAAAAATTTTGCTCATCCATGCAAGCATTGCAGATGTGGCTAAACAATCTGTAGCCACATTTAAGGACCTGGCCTTTTTCTCCAGCCAAATGGAAGGAATAAACACTGATGATCTGCATAGCGATTTTCAGCTGTACCAAAGCTACAATTTAGATGCAGAACTGAATATGGAAAGAGCAGATCATCAGTGGGTTGCTCTCAGAAAGAAAAGGATGGATCTGGCCAACAATTGTTTCCAACCCTTGGGAGAGTAATGCTATCAATACTTTCAATACCGCACAACTGAGACAGCATTCTCAATGATAAGAAAAAACAAAACTAGTCAAAGAGCCAGCCTATCAGCATCAACCCTGGAAGCTATTCTTGGTAGCAAATTTGGCACCCAAGGTCAAATAAAAGATGAACTTTTGCAGAAATGCAAATCTGCAAATCTGCAACAAACAATGGACTGAAAGAACAATAATAGACATCTTTATCATAATATATACACCTTATTCTCGTACCTCCTGATCTTTTACCCTGCCTCTGGATTTTTAACGGTGATTTTCCTGATTTTGATTTCTTCAATGCTGGCAGGTCTGAGAACACCGTGGTATCTCTTGTTGAGTGAAAGGCATTGGGCTTTCTGTGTGTAGACTGTTTCAGAAGGGACCAAACAAACCTTGCAGACTCTTGCCAATCATACAGCATCATTCAAAGTTATCTTAGTTCAGTATATCTCATGATCCCTGATACTGAAATGGAATGCTCAACGTAAGCAACGAAAGTTCCAACAGCTAAGACTTTGGTCTGGAAGACCAGCATGAGTCTTTTGAAAAGGCCAAGCTAATGAAAGAAAGGAGGCATAAGCATGAGATTAAAGTTTTTTATGCTTGGGTCCTGAAATTGCAAAAATGTCAGTGACTAGACCAGACTGTGGTAACTGACTAAAAAAAGGTTAGTCATTACTGGTTAAAGGTTGATGGATTTGGGAATTCTCGAAGTCCTCATTGAGGATGGAGGACAACATGACCTTTTTGCCCAGAAATCCATTGGATTTTCCTAACACCTAGTGCAGGCTCTCCACAAAATGTGGTCACTGTAGCTGGTGAACAACCATAATTATTGTGGAGAAACAAAATTGGTAATAGACAGACATGAAATAAATATCGTAAAACAATATGCTCTACCTCATAGCAGATATATAAAAAAATCAAAACAAATTTTATGATGACACTACAATAAATCTAACAACAACTTTTCGTAAATGGCTGGTGTTTAACAGCAAATCAAAGATAATTTTGTGCCAGTGCAACAGCAGGTGACAGAAAATTGCAATCCAGCCATTTTGGTCTTTCCATGACCTGAATTACAATTTATTGTTTATCAAACATTGAAAAACTGGACCAAAAGTCTCGTATTTTTAATAAGAATATTAAATTCTCAGGCTCATCTACATTACAAAAGTTGCTTCCCTGTCCTTAGTGACACACTGACTCAAATATGGAATTGATTGTCTGACAAAATAATACAATTCTTCTGAATTAACCCATAATCAAAGGATATCAGCTCTGACTGGAGGAACTTCAACCTCTAGAGCCTTTCCCCCATCTATCGCCTTGGACTCCAAACACATCCGTGTCAGAAGGGTGGCCATCTTCTCTGCACTGATTCTAATATAACAGAAAAAGATAATTATTGCAATATCTAGGACCAAATACTAATTTTCCATTCACTTGGCACATTGCTGAACATGACCGACAGGAAGATGATTATGTCCCTTGCTCTTTGAAAGCAAAGATGATTATTTGAGTAAGACTACAAGGCAACTGGGCACAATTAAATATGGACCAGTTTTAATATCTTAATCTTTCATCATGTGTAAAGAAATTACAAATTGATAACTTTTGGTAAAATGAATGGATTTGCATTGAGGTTCAGGAAATAAATGCAACATAGGCCTAGAAAATTAAAGTTTCAACTCTTTAAAATAAATGATGTAAAATGTAAACAAAGTATGTTTATCTGGGAGTTCAAACACAGATTTTTTTGTGGTCATCACAGATTTTCCATTTTGGGTAATGGTGTCCATATGTGATGGCAAATCAGCACCAATGATAACAATCTGAAAGGTCTTCATTCCAGAACATTTTGTCTAAATTGGTCCAATTCTGCTCATTCATTTTCTAAAAGAATTTGTTTTCAGTAACGGCAGTCCTATTTGATGGTGGAATGACATTATCAGAATGAACATATAAAACCATTCATTTCAAGATGCTTTGTCAAATAATAACCATTTGAGCCATGATGCATTCAGACAGACTGGGCAACTTTCTGTTGAGCCATTTCTAAGAAATAATTTCAAGATTGTTTAATTTTCATGAATGGCAGCCACATTTATGTCAAGTTGCTTTCCATCAAATTTTCGTAAAATTCTGCATAAGTAGTTTTTTTGAGAACATGTCATTCTATAGTTACTTATAGTTACAGCCCTTTCATCCAGGATGCTTTTTGTCACCTTGGTCAAATTTTCTTGAGTTGTTTTTGAGAAGTAACAATGTTTTTCTATTTTAGATATTGGTCATATTTGATGGCATATTGGTATAACATCTTCCATTTAAAAAAAGCACTTTACACCTGTATGATTTCTAAAATTTGGTCACATCATAATCAGCAGTTTACAAGAAAAGTCCATTTGTAGGTCCATTTTTTTAGTAACACTGTTATATCTGATGTTGGACTGGTATCATTTGAAAAATATTAACAGTTTTCATACCAGGATGGATGACAAATGCAGGACCATACAATTATCTCCTCAGATCTAGCAACCTGTTGAGCCCCAAAAAATATATAAACTTTTTCATATCATTCAAAGAACCATGTTCCAATAGCTGGAAATTTCAGCACCAAAATACAGCACAATGATTACTACCGGGTATATGTACTCTATTTACCTAAAGGGGTTTGTTACAAAAAGTAAAATTAAGAGTATCCATCAATGAATCAATGGGTAGGTCTAACCTGTGTTAAATTGTTACAGGTTAGACCTCATTTCCCTTGATTCATTGATGGATACTCCTTATTTTCTTTGTAACAAACCAGCAGCAGAGAGGGTGAACAGACCACGTTTTCAAGCAAAAATAAGGCTTCCTACGAATCTCATTTTAACCGAAAAAAAATAAGTCTCCATTTAGCAAACGGACACTTTACGATTTTTTAATCAATTTTGGTCGCAACGATGTGGTCATTCACCCTCTCTGCTGCTGGAACTTTCAGTTCTGGTTAACAAAAAATAATAAATGATTTCAACCAAATATTTGATCGAGTCTTTATGATTTCACAAACAAACTAATCGCTAACACCTCATCTTGTAGATCAATTAAATTATTTGACTGGTCGGTGAGTCGGAAATTAATTCTCGTTAACGAATTATTATGGCATCGCATATAGACTGGATTAATTGGGTTTTCAATAATTAGGAATCCTGGAGGAGCTGTTGGTGCAAACGAATAAAGAATATATCCTTGCTGAGCTTGATTTGATTGCTCTAAATTAATTTGATAGCTTCCTTCAATTGCATCACATACTAAATTGAGCGCAATCACCGTTGAAATATTCACATTATGCGGGGCAATATGCCTACCGCCACCATCTGGATCATTATTATACTTGAGGAGGACAGTTGAATCTGATTTTTGTAGCGCCTTGATATCGGTTTTAACAATTCTTGCTAGTTCATCAGCGTTGTATCTGGGAAACTTGAAATTACGCAGATCGGCTTCTGTGATATTGTAATCGGTTAGGAATCGTTGTTTATTGTCGCTGTTGTCATTAATTATTGCTTGAATAATTAGTTCATAGATATATTCCATGTCAGATATAAGTTGATTTATTATTTCAACGTGTTTTTGCGATTTTGTTTTCCGTAGTTGTTCTAGTTGTGTTTCATATAATTGTTTAATTTCATTAAAATAACCACGGACGTCAGTTAGCGTAAATGAAATAGTAACAGATGAGTCGGCTGTTCTTTTAATGATAAAATCCCATTGCAATGTGTCTTTGTTGGTAAATATAAATCTATCGGCGATTTTTCCTTTTCTTATATCAGATAAATTATCTCGATAAGTGGGATTGATTTCATGATATGATTGTACGTCCGTGGTTAAGTCGGCGGTGGATTTTTCCGGTGGTTTTTCAGGCCATCCTAACACTGTTCTTAACGAGCTGTTATAGATATCTACAATATATCCCTCTGTGCTTATTTCGATCGACGATGAGAGCGTCGGTTCATGAACTTTAATAGCTATTTTTGATTCTTTTTCAGTGATTGATTTTATTCTACGCTGAATTTCAGCATCGATTTGCTTAATTTGGTATGACCCAGTTGGTAACGAAACAGTTTCCCACGCTGGAGTACCATCGGGTTTATTCTTATACGAGAACACCAGTGCGTTATTGGGTTGCTGACCGCCAAATGCAACCGATCTGATATTAGGCCAGCTATGATATACTCGTAAATTTGCCAGCGTGATCTCACGCACTGGAATCGGAGAAGGGAAGTTCACACTAAATTCAGGGTTTGTTGATGTTATTGATATCATGCTTGTTCGTATCGGAGTAGTATTCTCCGCGATTCGTTGAAGCAGTTGCAATTCGTTGAATTGTAGTGACATTATTGTTAACGCTGTCTTCAATTTCCAATTTCAACATCGCGGAGTTATACAACTGGGTCATCGTGGAAAATTCAACATCGGATATGAATGAATTATCTATTGACAGCGAGATCAACTCGGATAATTTCGAGTACGCGTCAAATACCACCCTGTACCGAGCTGTATAATCACTGAGTTTTTTCTGAGAACACGATGATAATTTTTTAGTTATCGCGGTGGCGACTGCCGCAATTGTTGTTGCCGCGGAGATAGCAATTGGAACTGCAATCGGAGCCATCATGGTCACCGTCGACAAAATAACCCCGGCGCTGGCCATCACACCAGATACCGAGTACACAGTTACATCGATGGCGGTAATTCTTCTGCGGTATTTCTTTATTTTTTCACGATAATGCTCAGAAAGTGATTTCAAATTCGAGGAAAACTCTTTCACGGTGTCGAATCGATATTGCGATGACGATGACAGTGTCATTGACGAAGTCATTGTTGTTATTTTAAACCTGATAGTGTTTTCAATTATCCTATTATTGAAACGGTTTTAGGATCGGATGAAGGGACACCGGATACAAATTCTATTATCCAGGGTAGTGACTCCCTAATCACAGACTCGTCGGAATTGTTTATAGTAATCGTAAGCGGGATAGGTATAGAGGGTGGAGGTGGTGGTATTTTCTCTAGTATATACATCAATGTGTTAACACCTCTGATACCTGTGTTGCTGAATTCCAAATCAAATTTACGGTGATGTATTATTGTAAGTCGATAGCAACCTGGTACACCAGTATGTCTGTGGCCAACACGAAGATAATTTTCTTTTCCTCGGATCCAATCAAAAGTTCCACTATCAACCGTGTACACGATATTATTAACGGCGCTTACACTATGTGGAATTTTTACCTTATTGATAGCCGCGATAATTTCAGCGAGAGTCATGACTGCTATAGTTGGTGTTCCAAAGAACTTATCAACAATGTCATTGACTAGTTTTTGTACCCGCTCAAATTCTCCCCTTAGTTTAAGAATATCATCAATGACGTCGGAATAGGTTTTATCGATTTCAGTATATTTTATCAACGTTTTATTGCGGCGTTTAAAAAATGAAATCAAAAGGGAGCTAAATTCCATATCTACTCGTGAGTTTATAATCACTAGCGAGGTCAAAATATGTGGTAGTGGTATCGTGACCTTCAAGTCCTCTAAAGAAATTATCAACTATTTCACTGGCGGATTTTTGTTTATCGAATGCGCTTTTAATTTCAGCAAGGGTTGGACCTGTCAACGATGTGGTTTCAGACACAGGTGTTCTCCCAAGAAATTTATCAACGATGGCATTAAGTGTTGTTTGTCTCACCATAAACATATTAATATCTTTGAGAGTCATTGTAGATGTAGCTGGGACACCAAAGAAACTATTAGCGATGTAGGCATTGTGAGTATGCTTGCCAATAAACTCACTAATTTCAGTGAGAGTCATGCCTGCCACAAGCGGGGTTCCAAAAAACTTAACAATGACGTCGTTAGTGGGTTTTTGTACCTTTTCAAGATTATCTATTACTTTAGAAACATCGAGATAATTTGCCTTGATTTCATTTTCATTCATCATCCTTCCCGCGTCCTTGTTAAAAAAGAATAGCGATAGATAGTTTTTAATTTCAGCGAGAGTCATGCCAACCACAAGCGGGGTTCCAAAGAATTTATGTACGACATTTTTGCGAAAACTATTATAACCTCGTATATGATCATCCAGCTCACGGCCGTGGGCTTCAATCGCGTTGGTGATCGTATACACAAGTTCGCCTGGTTTAAGTTGTCCGTCTCTGGAATACAGCGCAATAGAGTTTTCAGCGGCAGCGCGATGCCGTATCAAAATGTCATTCACGGATATATTACTGCTTTTCAATTTACCCTGGCTATCTTGAAATACAACTATTTCATTCGGGTCAACACTTGTTAAATTTAACGTCTCAGCGATTTCATCTTCTATTATTTTTTTTATATCTTCGATAGAACCCGCAGATGTTTCCGCGGTGGGTTCCGACATTGACAGAGATTGTCCCCAAATATCGATCATTATTATAAAGACTCTAGTATTTTTAATTTATTGATTCTCTAAAATTACCTAGGAATTTCCCACTCGTGTATTTATTTACAACCAGATGAGGTGGTTTCTGTGACGATGAAATCTCCGCGAGGACATTTAATACTTCACGGCCGCATATCGGTGGATCATTTAATTGTTGTGTTGGCAGCGTGGAATAAAAAATCGGAAACTCTTTGAGTTTCATCAAAGAATTTATATACCGCATAAACTCGTTCGGTGGGGCTAACCCATATGAATCAAAATAGACAATTCCACGTGGATCAATCGCGTATGCAACCCACAATGAGTTCCCGATCCGCTGCTGTTATCAAGATTGATGATACCGGTTTCAACGCTGTTTGGTTTTCTCGGTAATTGATCTCTCATAAAAACCCCTCTAAAGTTTTTTATCGCTAGTTTTTTAGCAGCATCAATTAAATCAAAATTGGACATAGGGAGAATTGGGCTTTCAACTAATAAACCATTCCTGGTATTCTTAGACCCGATCCGTTCACGGATCTGCCGCTGTACCATGAATACGGGGTTCCTGGTAGGTACAATCTCTTTCCCTTTTTTTTATATCCTTTCCCAGTTGCCTTTTTCAACGCCATCCCTGCCACAGTCCCAACGGCTCCCAACGCAGCCACTTTCGCCACTGCTGGGGCAGCCGCTGCAATCAATGCTGGTATTGCAGCTAATAATGGAAATTTACCACCTGATTTTATCATGTTGGCGACTGCAGCTTTCGAAAATTCTATTTGAACTCCTCGCTTATTCTTTAGCGCATCATTGAAATGTTTTATTTGACGATCCGTCAGTGATATTTTATGTGTACCACCGGACATCTGCGCTGGTTTTAACGTTATTGTGGTTCCACATTCTTTAGCGGATTTTGATCGCAATTTCTTGACCTGACCATCAGTCAGCTTGACACTAACAACACTATATGTCATTTTATTGTAAAACACATTTATGCTTTCAATTGATCTAATTGGAAACTCTTCAAGTTTCATTTACATATTTTTGAAAATCATAGATTTTCCACTGGTGCATCAACGATTCTCATTCGTCCACCAACCCCTTCTAACAACATTGATTTGTCGCTGAGAATAACAGCAACTGCTCTATAATTAGCAATAGCGCCACGAAGGACATTGGCTCTGAAGTGTATATCAACGACGGATTGCCTTGCTAAATCAAGATGTTCCAGCGAAAAGTAGTAGATCGGATACAAGTTCTTAAAATCATGTTGCGATATTTGCAAACCAGTATCAACATTTTGATCACGGCCCATATATGACAGCATACGATGGTACACGCGAGCAATATGGTTTTGACCGAAATTAAGTTGTATGTCTTCGGATGGTTCCTGCTGGCCATTTATTCTCAACGGGACCTCAGTAACTCCTAATTGATCAAATATCATATGACTATGCAATTGTGATTCCACTCTTGTCATATCCTGCAACGCGATAAATATATGACGTGGAGCTGAAACGCCTTGTTGTGATGCCAAGTTCCAAGTAAATGTACCATTGATATTTGATTGCTTAACATCTGTTGTTGTTGTTAGCCAACTTAGCAATGATTTGCCACCTGTGTCCATAAATGAAAGTAGCCGCTCTTCCGTGGTAATTGATGGGGTCATTACTGGCATCCACAAGACCAATTTAGTTAAAATGACTTTACCAGCGTCAGCATCTGGATTTGCAGGATCCGCTGGAATTCTCCAGATTGCATCATTGTCACTACCCTTTCGCACGAGTACTTCTGTATGCTTTGCTCCATAAATAACTTTTCGTACATTTCTGCAGAATCCAAATATATGATGCAGTGGAATCGCGCATGAAAATGATTTACGCCGCCCCTCCATCATTGAAATACGTGTTGCAGCTCCTAGATTGAAGGTAGGATCGTTGTTTATAATCATATTTTCAACATCAACATCAGCGGCACCAGCATTATTCTTTGGTCGTCTTACAACAAATTGATTTCCTCCAGCAGTGTTTTTATTATCTTTTGCAAACATCATAGACGGACCTGCTGATCTTGTATAATCATCGGAGTATCTTGCTAACCCAATTATTGTTGTAGCCACATCAACATCACGTTCTATAGACTCAATCTCTTTTCCGTCAATGAGATATCTCGCGGATTCAAATAGCGCCATGATACCATTATTGACTAAGCCGACTCTGGTGCCATCTGGATACGGTGCGGGTACAGCAGAAGTATCAGTAAGTCGCACAAGTTCTCCTTCTACTTCGATAAACGCTTCACACGGCAAAAAGTATTTGCTGGTATCATGGACCTGAAGTTCAATACGCGATCGAATATCTGCTTGTATTGCATGATAGGAATAAAATTGATAATCGCGGACGGAATTGTCCTTGGGTACTGGGGCTTCCATATCAAACGCAGGATCAGCTGTTCTTTTGAACATTTTATTAAAATACTAGTGTTTTCAATTGGAAACGCTAGCGTTTTAACTCTTTGTAATCATCGTCGTTGAAAATTTTTCGAATTTCTTTTTTGTTTCAAACCACTTCCTACTATCATGTTTTCGATATCATCTTGGTTACTGTTCGCCAACGACGCTAATTTTTCTTCCACTGTGCTATTTATTGCTTTGCTGATTTTTGCAGGCATCACTGTAGTTGATGGCAGCACTAATGACGAAGTCATTCCTGGTTTTTTTCGCACCAATGATGCTATTTTATCTTTCGCGGCAGAAAATGCCTTTCCGGCAAGATTTCCAACTAAATCTCCGATTTTGCTGGTTCCCTTATCAGGAATAATATCAATGGCCTTCATTGATAATTGTTTAGCTAACGGCGCCACTTTTGGAACCATTCTTGTAAATAACCCCGCAATGATATTGCCGAAACCATCTCCGTAATATGCTGTATAAACAGGCAATCGTGAGTTCACCACGTAGACGCTTACGGGTTTATCATGGTTGTAGTGTATAATCATCTTGTTATAAAACTAGTAGTTTTTCAATTAATGATCAATCGCTTGCATCCATAGGATTTTCATCATAACGTAGGGTGTCTCTGTGATTTTCAACTAATTCAGCAATGAGTTCTCGATATACATCAATGTCCATGATACCGCCGGCAAATAACCGCCTGCAAATATCAGCGGCCTCATTAATTATTTCCGGAGAGTTATTTCCGGCTCGTTTCCCTCCGATGAGAACCTCTAACCCTGATATATCACTGAGAATGTTACCAGGGCATGTCACAGTAGAGTCAAAGACTCCAGCGTTGAAATCCTTTGGATTTTTAATCGAATATCCTTTTCCGCTTGTTTTCTCAGTTGTACCAGTTTCATCATACTCATCAATTCCCTTTCTAAATTCTTTATATCCCAATTCTCTTTTATTTAAACGGCCAATCCCCTTATTCGTTTTATACAACCAATCAACCCATTCATCTCGGCCTATTTTACTGTTTTTATACTCGTCTTTTAAAAAGTCCTTTCTAGAATGAAAGCTTTGGGCGGCAAAATCACCAAAAATCCTATAATGTTCGGGTTTTATTAATTGAAATCGTTTGATTTGTGTTATAGCTTCTTCGGTGAGTTTGTCTATAAAAGAAATACCTCTTGGGGTGACATCAACAGGTTGTGGTTCAGGCGCAGAATCATCAATATCAGCTAATCGTTCATATTCTCGTTGAGTTTTTATATCACTGGATAGCTGTTGTATCCCTGCGCGTGTTTGTTCGGTCTCTGCTGCTATCTTTTCAAGCGTATCAAGCAGCGGCGCCTTCTTTGCTCGTTCTCGCTCAGGAATATCTCCGTATATCGATGCTTCAGTTAACTTTTTCACATCTTTGGTCGCACTTGTTATCGGAGTAAACAGCTGTTCACTTGACACAGAAAAGTCAGTCTGCGCTTGTTGTCGTTGTTGAAGTTTCTCGCGAAGTCTGTCTCGAACCGGTATAAACTTTTTAATTGCTGCTAGCCGCTCTCGGGCTAATTTAGTTGTAAGCGATTCACCTACCATATATTGTTTGTGAACTAATTTTTCAAATGTGAAATTATCACAATTAAAAGCTTAGTTATTAAATAATGTACCATCAAGCTAACGTATTCATCTTCGACAAGGTTAAACTGTACGACGCTATCCGCGAGTGTTTCAGAAATAACATCGCTGGGGGTTTCAGAATTGTAATATCTGAGAACGGCGATGAACGATTTGTGTTAACGACACGGCAACAAGAACAACTACGTGAAAATGGAGGCGTCGCGGTGATTACTTGCTACTACAACCAGATCATCCATTATGCACATAACTGCATTGGCAAGTCCAAACTGATGAGTATTCTTTCAGGAGAAAATCCTATGTGAGTGTTACAAAAAAAACGCAAAAAAAAAATTATCTTTTAATAAAAATTACTGAAAGCCTATTTTTTATAGTAACACTCACGTGGTTAAGATACTGGTTTTTCCTCGTTTAACATTTTTCTAAGATCACGAACCTTAGAACTAATTTCAGCTCGTTTTTGATACTCTTGGCCGAGCTTTTGACGTATTGCTTCAACGGTGTTAAATAGCGTTATAAATAAATTAATGTCGTTACCGTACAAACAAGCATTGATGGACTTCTGAATTCCTTTCACGAGCCTGTACATCTTGGGTAAAACATAACGACCCTTACTACACTGATACTCAATTTCTTCATATTCCGAGGCAATCCTGTCGCAGTCGAGATCTTCAGATAATACTACCCCTCTATTTTTTAAATCTGAGATTTCAGCAATTATAGAATTTACATCTTTGATATCCATATTTTTATAGTATACTGTATCTCTAATTATTAAAAAAAAAAACCACTCATTTGGCAATCTCGCTGGCGCCCTATGACGTCAGAGAGACCCAGAGGTTACATATACGACAACACATCTTTGGAACTCCTTGGTTGCCTTCACATCCAAGTAAGCCCAAGGGGACCCGAAACATACATCTCCGGCGGGAAGCCTAAGGTGACAAACATCATCTTAGACCGCCCAGAAGATATGCTTGGGGTGACGTCACAATGCCATATATATCTCCGCTCGAGTGTTGCGGCAGATTGTAGGCGTAACATATACTTAATTAAGGACGGCACAATGCCATATATATCTCCGCTCGAGTGTTGCGGCAGATTGTAGGCGTAACATATACTTAATTAACTTAATTAAGGATGGATTATAATTCAATGGAACGATGATGGAATTTGTGATGTAATGATGTGGGACGGCACAGGACAGCACAAACATGAAACGACGGGGCAGATTTTCTACGGCCAACCAACCAATCAAAAGCAACCCAATTAAATTAACCCGGTTGCATGATTGTGAACAAAAGACAACCACACGCCCGGGTTAATGGCGTTGGTTAGTTTTGATCGGTCGCATTGGCCTTCGAAAGCCCCAGCTTTCTACCTTTCATATGCTATATAAGGCGACTAATACAGCAGCGTTGATTCACGAGTGTGTTATTTTATTTCCTTGAATTACTTATTAATGCTGTTTCACAACATTTAAAAAAGACAAAATATTTGAATAAAACATTAAACAAAAGAATATAGTTGTTAGATAACAGCGTGTATTTACTCTGTTCTAATTCTCTACACAAAATACATTATCGATTAGATCACAAAGAGCTGTATACAAGGAATTTTAACCACGCCCACCTACTTCAATGAATGGGAAACACTCGCGTTCCGGCTGAGCGAACATAGGTAATACGCTGGATGGGCGCGCCTAGTCAAGGTATACAGGTAATAGCAGACGACAAATTCCTTTGACGTCATAATACAAGGGAACTTAGTAGGTCGAGTGTGAATTACGGCGGATTTATCCATAAAGGATTTATCTCCCTTGAATAGTTTCAGCTGTATACAAATTTTATTTTATGACCATTTTTTTTAGACACAGCAGTTTTAATTATATTTTCTGCAACAAATCGTATTGAAGGCCTACAAATGTCAAAATATGTACTGGCTTCATTTATCGACTGAAAGCTTCTCTCTTCATTATTTTCTAAATCAAACGATTTAACTCCCCTAGGGCGTTTTGCATATTTGCCAGTTCCACCTAATTTTGCATTCAGACTTTGTGAGACGGCTTGAAGATTCACAAGACAATTATCAGTCTTCACGCCATTTATGTGATCAATCACAAATCCGTCTTCGATTAATCCGTTATGACATTCAAAAATAATTCTGTGACAGAGATATGTTTTATTTCTAGCACTAAACAACAAATACCCCATATTATTCAGATATCCAACCGGTTTTTTTAGTCTGCGGTGCCTGACAACACCATCACTGGAGGCTTCGTAATTA